>JAVQMG010000126.1:39507500-39920000 GCA_032878915.1 Castanopsis chinensis | reverse complement strand
ATAATACATTTGGGCATTTATTCTTATATAACTGAAATGCACCAAATATGCCAATGGCACTCAAGCAAACAGTGGTTAGTGATTTAAGTATTTAATATTTATTTAATTGAGACATTTAACTAAAGACTATTATGAACAACACTAACTAAGCCTTAGCTCTAAAATTTTTAGAGTCAGATTATGAATTCTCAAGAAACTAAAGGGTACATGTCTACTTTTCCACCATTCTATAAAATTTGAAGTCATACTTATATATGTTACTTTTTTTCTTATAAGAAATACTATGTCCACAACATTTTCACAGCAAATCCTATGTGGCAGGTTGTTACAGGCTATTATTGGTGGAGTAGAAAAGTAATTTCAGTGATAGGTTTAAATTAGAACCAATAACAACTAACCACCTATGATTTGTTGTGAAAATATTATGCACGTAACACTTTCTTTTATTTTATTCTATTGATATGTTATCTTTGGAATGAGATCTTCTAAAGTTCCTAGGGTACTCTACCATAAAAATTGATTATTATGCACATAGACTGTGAAGCATAGGATTTCTCCAGATTTTCTAGGGTACTCCACTAGTAGAGTGATTAAGATTTTCCTAACCACTCTTTTATGATTTAAAGGTCTAGATTCTGCCATACATGTCAACATTCTACTAACAATACTCTTAAAATAATAAAATAATGTTGCAACAAAACAATTAAGAGTATTGTTAGTAGAATGTTAACATGACAAAATCTAGACCCTAAAATCTTAATAGAGTGGTTAAGATTTAAAGAAATTTACTAGTGGAGTACCTTAGGAAATTTAGAGGATCTGAATCCATATATATGATATATAAATGGCAGAGACATTTGAGTTTTCATTCCAATTTTTTTAGTCTTCTATTAATTTTATTAAAAATATGCATATACATGTTTTTTTTTTTTTCAAGTACATGGTTGGCACTTAGAATCATAAAATATGATTTTTCTATGTCCCATTTCAATCCAACCTATGCTTTGAAATTAACAACCAAAATGATTTGTGGAACAAATTAATTGAAAAATGAAGAGGGGAAGGAGAAGATGATTTCATGTTTTCTTAGAGACCTGACTTAGATAAAAGAGGTAAGAAAATAATTATCATTTATAAGTAGTTATTTTTTAAACCATTATTTTAGAGAATTTGTTAATGAATTAATGATATGGAAAAATTTAGACCTTTTATTATAAATGAATAGTTAAGATTTATAGAACTCTATACGATAGAGGTTGAGTACCTTTAAGAACTCTAGAGTATATCAATCCATTATTTTCTACTACCCAAAAAAGAAAACCTTCTACTATTAAATAGTTTAATGTTTAAACAATCATACCTCCTGATGAAATTCTGAGGGCCCTTGCGAACTTCCCGGTTGTAAGATTTTTATAGCCACCTGGGTGCAACGCAGGAAACCTTTGAAGATGTTCCCATATCCTCCTTGTCCAATTTTCAGGGATGGATCAAAGTTTCAAGTAGCTTCTTTTATCTCTGAGAACGAGAACTCACTGAAGAATTGAGGCATACATGTGCATGAGGCCACTACTCCTTGCTTTCTTCTCAGCTCTTCAGCTTCTTTCAGGGCAGTGTCATACTTAATTTGCATCTCATCGCGTTCTCTTTTATAAATTTGCGATAGTTCCAAAACATTCATAATTCTCAGCTCCAACCCTTTTACAGATTGATGAGATTTTTCCACTTGACTCTCCAATAGTGATATCTGATTTTGGTAAATCTGGAGTTCTCTCATGACTTGGTCTCGCTCATGCTTCACCTTTTCAATTTCTTCTCTCTCTTTTGCTCGTACTTTCTCTATTTCTTTTTTGCATTTCAAGTCCTCAGCATATAAACTCTCTGACGCTTTAGCCTGTAAATTGAATTAATTATTCACATTTTAATGTTTTGGGTTTTCACTTGTTAATCTGTCTACAATATATAGAACCACTTTAAAAGTTACATTTAAAATACCAGAAAAATCACTATAAAGTAAATAGAAAATCACTAAATATATGTGGCGATTGATTAATGCACTTCAATCACAGGAAAAATCAACAATCTAATTGAGAAATGTTAGAAAGTGGTTATTTGCAAATGTTTGGGTGGTCATTTTTTTAACCAAAATTAAAATGGGACTCACTTGCCACTTGTGGTGGATCCGATTTGGGAGATGTTCTTCTTCATAAGGAGATTAATTTCATGTGGTCACTTGTAAAAAATGAAAAGAGAAAAAGAAGTGATTAAAAAAATAGCTCCCAAAGTGCCCTCTTGAACATGGTTTAAAGCAATAAATCTTTGAGACTCACGTAAGAAAGAAATTTAGACATTTTGAGTTTATATACTCATGGGTGTGAGTCCATGTGGGCTATCCAATATTAAATAATTTTTTATTATTTTATTTTAGTGTCAGTTTATTGCATAGTATTTTTTTTTATTCTTAAACATTATGTATGTTCATGTTGCACCTTTTTCTAAAAAAAAATGATATGTCTACAATATTTTCACAATATTTTTACAACAAATCTTAAGTGGCAGGTTGTTACTGGTTGTTATTGTTGAGGCAAAAAAGTAATCTTAGTGTTAACTTTAAATTTGAACCAATAACAACTAACTACCTATGATTTGTTGTGAAAATATTATAAAAATGTTGTGGACGTAGCATCTCTCTTTTCTAAAATGGTGCAAGTGTGTTTATAAAATAGTGAATCCCTCATTCCATTTTAGTTCTTTTTTGCCTGCAATTAATTTTCATGCATAGAGTCTAAGAGAGAGAAAGTGACAGTTTTGTTTGTTGAGCATTCAGATTATTTGTGCTTCTCTCCCTTATTTGGTGTGATCATTGTATCTTAGGAGACAGATTCCTGAGAGACTCAATTTAAAGCGTCACTGAAGAAATAATGTGAGGGCTAAATCTATGTTAAGGAGATAATGTTAAACACTAGACTTGATCAAATTTACATTTATCATTTTGCTTCATCCAACCCATGAGTATATTTAATTGTTCTTAATTATTTTATGCATCACGAGATTTACTTTGTTTGTTTTTGGTTTTAGAATCTGCATGTTGTTATCGTTTACATAAATAAATTAATTTTTGCCATATATCCAATGGAAAAGGGGAAAGAAGTTGCACTTGCATTAATAAGTAATTAGGACTTTACCGTGCTTGTAGCCCCAGTTGCATCTCTTTCTGCTTTCCTATATTTGAGTTTCGCTTGGAATGCTTCTCTCTTAGCACTTTCAGCCTCCGCCATCACTTGTTGAGGTTGATTATAAAGAGTATAATATATACCTCCATCCTGAATCCACTTAGACAATTAGTGTTGGGTTCAGCGCTGACCCAAGCATTTTAGAGGTCTAAGGCGAAATATTCAAATAAGACCTTTATGTTATCACTTAAATAATATTTAACCAGTATTTAATATAATAATTTTTAAAATCCATTCTTTTTATTTTCTAATATGATTTTTTTTTTTTAGAAAATGCTAAAATTATAATAAATTTTACTATAAACTAGTGTTGCAATGAACGTGTTTAATGACATGAGGCTTAAAAAAATACTATAAATATTATAAAATTTACAACATGAGAATTACAAAGATATATCACCAATCACAAATATTCATTCAAAAATGTATTCAATAGTTTGTTAAAATCCACTTATCATATTCATTACCACATCAAATTATAAAAGTTATATATGGAGACCATCACACACTTTTAGTGCAGTGATCACTCTACAAGTATAGGTTCTTGTAGGGTGTGAGGGGCAATGACTGAGATTTAAGTCTCTAGAAGAGAGTTTTGCACACATATACACTTAGATTAAATTAGAATAAAACTTTTATCTTGTATAAAAATAATTAAATCAATAAAATTTATGTAGTAAAATTTATAGTATTTTTAACATTTTCCTATTTGAATTACTTGTGGTTAGTAATACGTCTATTTATAAGACTTATTTATTTAAAATTGTCTTATTTCTATCTCTCGCATTACTTAATTCTTTGAGCTTTCTTAATAGTGAAAAAAATATGTAAACTAAAATGTTTTAATATTTCCCAAAAATATTTATAAAAAAAAAAATTATTTGGGACCTTCTCTAACAAGGGGGCCCTAGACAATGACCTAACTGGCCTAAGCCTAGGGCCGGCCTTAGTTGGGTTATTAATTGATACTAGTTAATTAATTTGATTATTTAAATTGATTAATTAGATTAAATTACATGTAATATCATAGAGGCATAAATAAATTACCAAATAATTTACATACAAAAGTTTTGAACGTACCACTGTACTTTGAGCTGCACTAATACTCCCATCAGTAATCATGTTTGGTTTTGGTTGCGGCGATAAAGGTGAGACTCCTACAGTAGAAGAGAGAGTCAAAGGACTCCTTATCCTTAGTGACCCATTGCGCTCATAAGCACACCCGGCTTCATCCAACTCGTTTATTGCAGCAACAGAAATCTCTTCATTATTACCACTTCCTTGCATATAGTCACTAGCGTCTGGAGTTCTTTCTTGTAGCAATGAAGATTCAGCCTCTACATCAGCTCCATTTAATAAGCTACCCTCCCTATTTTGATACGATGCATGCATCAATGATATTGGATTTCAAGGTTACTTGAGCGAAGAAAAAACAAGGCAGATTTTAGTTGAATTCTTTTTTTTTTTTTTTCGTTGAGAATCAGTTGAGTTCGCTTGCATTAGTAGGTACAATGTTTTCAAATTCTAACACTTCAACATTTTTTTAAAAAAAAAAAAAACAGTTTTCCAGGATTTTAAATCTCCTAGATTAAGAATGTGTGTAAGATAATAAAAAATTAATATCTATCTTATTTATTAAATGTTCAAATTTTAAATTTTAAATTTTTTTTAAATGTACAAAAAAAATGAGAATATGGTTTTTTTTTTTGGGGGGGAGGGGGGGTGAGGGGACATTTGAACGTGTTAACAGTGGTGACGATGATTGGCTGCTAATTAATGATGATTTTTGGGTTTCCAAATTCTATGTGTGGTATGTTCAATTTCTTGAATTTTTGTGAAAAATTGTTTGTGTACATATAGGTATTGTTAAAATATATATATAGAGAATTAAAGAAAAATTATAGAAATTATTTAATTTTTATAGAGAAACTAAAAAGATTAATTTTTCTAGTTTTTTAAACGTTTTGCTTTTATTTATATATATATATATATATATATATATATATATAAAACAAAAGCAAAACCTTTGACTTTTGTTAATTACTCCATATTGTACCATAAAACTATATAAACTAATATTGCATCTACAATTAAAAACACAGAAAATTGTACATTTTTGTCTGGCGCTTAAGCAAACCGTTTTTGTACTATTTTGTGGCTACAGTTGGTGTTCAGTTGTAGCAAACCAGTGGGTGGTTACGAAAATGAAACATTCACCTAAAAAAAAAAAAAAAACTACCTATGCTCTTCTTTCCCCCCTCTTGGGGGCAGTAGTTATAAATAAAACATCACTTCAATATTATATCTTTCTCACTGTATGCTCATTTTTCTTTTTGGTAACTCCAGCCAGCAAAGCGCCAAAACAAGTTCAAAGGTCAAATACCTTTTCTCAAATGTATGGCAAATAAATATTGGGTAAAAATTAACATAGTACAGCATTTGTATCATAAACTCAAAGGAGTAAGTGAAAAATCACTTAAAAAAATCAATTGATTCTATTTTCTACAGTAAGGAAAAAATTTGACTAAAAGAAATTGCCAAAATACACACATCTTAAACCCCAAACGATAAATGCATTGAAATTTTTTTAAAAGACTTGAAAGATTGTTTCTGCCCCTGAAATGTCCACTATGTTGGTACTTAGATCATTGTAGAAAAGAGTAGTTCTATAAGAAAAGGATCTGATGGTGGCCAAAATGAAAAGTGAAAAAAAAAAAAAAAGGTAAAAAAAAAAGATCAGTTATATGGAAAAAAAGTTATGTTAACAGATGCCCTTAAAGCATTAGTATCCGGGAATGCAAAAAAAGAGCCTATTTTGCATCTTTAAACACTACTTTATCTATTTTTTCAATCTATTTTACAACTTGCTCTACATCCCAATTTTTATTTTTATATACAACCCAATAAAATAATATAAACTATCTAATAAAATAATGAAAAAGTATTATTCTCTCTCTCTTTTTCCCCACTCACTTTTTCTCTTCACACACAATCATATATTAAAATAATATATATTTTTTTTATAACCTATGAACAATAAGGTTGCATATATGCAACCTTACTATTCATAGGTTGCAATTTTTTTTTTTTTTTTTTAAGTTTACAAACTCGAATGGAGTGAGTTTTGGGTGGCTTAGGTTGTAAAATAGCAATTAGGGGTGTTTATACCTCTCAATACTAGTGCTCTTAGGGTAATTGTTAATAATAATAGAAAAGTTTTGAGACTATTTTCATGGAAAATATAAAAAGTTGTCAACAACGTTTATTGTTTTATCATTTTTCCAATAAAATATTTCTAAAAACATTTCCTTAGGCCATTGGTTAAAATTTCCTAAAAAAAAGGGAGGTTCTTTATTTTATAAAAAAATAAGTATTTTATAGGGTCACAGCACCTTGTCACCATTGTTGAAACTTCAATCACCATGACATTTGTCAAATGTTGAGATGAATGCTTTTGCAAAATCTTTTGATAAAAAAAGAAGAAGAAGAAAGGAGTGAAAGATTTTCTTTTATTTTTATTTGTAAAAAAAAAATAATAACATTTTTTGTTTTTTCTGTGAGTGAGACTAGGAAAAGGGAGAGAAATAGATTTGTGAGGAAGAGAGAGAAGGAAGAAGACGTAGCCGATAGCTAGGATTGGGAAAATAAAAGATAAGGCACTAGGAAAGTTAAAAAAAATGAGTGGATGAGAACAATTCAAGATAAGAGTTAAAAAAAAATAACAAGGAGATAAAGATGAGAGAATTTAAAAATTGTAGGGAAGGAAAAAAATAGAAGAAAAAAAGGGAAAAAATGGAATACAGTTGGG
Organism: Castanopsis chinensis; assembly: GCA_032878915.1. Classification (NCBI taxonomy): domain Eukaryota; kingdom Viridiplantae; phylum Streptophyta; class Magnoliopsida; order Fagales; family Fagaceae; genus Castanopsis; species Castanopsis chinensis. Next base: position 39,912,962 of record JAVQMG010000126.1, on the reverse strand, counting down.
AAATTTGGAAAGGAAAATTTAAAACTTTTTTTACCAACTACTTACCCACCCAAATGTCTCTTTAGTGTTTTTTGATTTTTTATTTAAAAATTATAAATTAGGTTGAGTCATATCGGATCATTTACATTATTTCCTTTACATATTAATAACTTAAACATACTTATTTTTGCAGGCCTTGCTCTCATTTTTAGATAAACAATTGCAAACTTACGCTCTGTTTGTATCGAAGTAAAATATTTTCAAATGTAAAATATTTTACATGTAAAATATTTTCTTGAAAATATTTTCATTTTACTGTGTTTGGCTATGTAACTGAAAATATTAAGATACCATTTTCAAGTGTCTTTTGTAGTTCTGTTTCACAGAAATATATATATATATATATTTTTTTTTTTCAAATCTCACATCCCAACAAATCCAAGCAACCACCACCAAATTGGCAAAACCCAACCCACCACCATTCCACTGGCCACCCACACCACCAACAGGTCGGAAAAAACCACACACAAGCACTCCACCAACCACTCAAATCCACGTGTTGGACAAGAAAAAAAAAAAAACAGTCGTCCAACCACCAATCGCAACCCACAATCCCAGCCACCACCATGTCCCAGCCACCCAACAAAAATCCACAAAGCCAACCTTAAAATCGAGATTGGTAAGCTGTAAGCCCACACAACATTAAAAAACTCAAATCAGTAACCCCACGTAGCAAAAAATAAAAACCAAATCTAAGCTAGTGGCCAGTGGGTGAGCTATTGAAGGTGGAGGTAGAGATGATGGAGGTAAAGCCGGTGGAGTGGAAAATAATGAAAGAAAACTCAGGAAGTTCAAACTTGAGAATCAGTGTGTTGAGTTGACCACAGTGGAGGTGAGGCCGGTGATGGGTGGCATCGACAATTGAATCGTGGCTGGTGATGAGTGTCTTGGTGGTCTGTTTGTGGGAGAGAAGGGCTGGATGATGGGTTGGGTTGGGTTATGGAGAGGAGACTGGGAGAGTGTGACTGCGTGAGAGTGAGAGAGAGGCACGGGTATCGGGAATGAGAGAGTGTAGCAATTGTAAACTATTTTACCAATATTTCAAGTGTAAAATATTTTACACAAATTTGCCTTAGTTGGTTTAGTTGACTAAAAATATTTTACTTTTGACTAAATATTTTACTGCAAAACAAACATGGTAAAATGTGAAAATATTTTCCTGAAAATATTTTACATTAAAACAAACAGAGCGTTAATCACTACTACTCTAGGCTTGTTAACAATTTCTTTAAGTTTTTTATTTTTTTATTTTTTTTAACATTGTTTCTATTGCATATGATTTTTAGGTATTGGGGATAATTATTAATGTCATCTTTAGCATAAATTTTAGGTATACCAAATGGTTACCGATAGGAAAAAAAAAAAAAAACAAATTATTATTGGTATTGGACTTATCATTATTGGTATTAGTATTTTTCTTCCATCTTAAATTGTAACATTTATTTTCAAGTGCTTATTATTTTAAGTAAAGTGATAATTTAAAATTTTTGTTTGACTTTTCTATGTATTGCATGGGTTAATGACTAGTCTATATATATATATATATATATATATATATATATATAGTTGCAAAACTATCTCATTAATAAAAGCTTTTTTTTTTTTTTTTTTGTGCTTAGAACTTTCTTTTGTTGGGGTTATTTTTATTTTAAATGATCAATTTTATAATATTTTAATAATAAATTATTATTAGAAGAAAAAAAAAAGTCAAAAACACGTAACCAAACGCAATTTTAATAATAAATGTCATGCAAACCTTGTGTGGATTAGATGCCCTTTACAAATGAACTGTATGTGACATGACGCAGGTGCTTCTTGGCGTACATATATAGCTTTCTTAGATTCGAGATCCATCATTTTTCTGTAAGTTAAGCTGTAGGGTAAGCACTCTCCTTATATAGATACATATACAAGTTTCAATAAGTAGACCATTTTGCAAGATTGACTTATTTTAATGAAAATTTAAACTCAATTGGGGAATAATAAACCACACCGGTTGACTATGAATTATTCAAAAAACACACACATACACAAATAATGGAGCCATATTTCCTATAGATCACAATGTGAATTTGAAAAGATATTAATTTACTTTGTTATCAGAATATTCCAATAGAAAGATGCCACAATGTAATTAGAATAATTTTAAATTCGTAGAGATTAAATTCTACAAAAATATTCAGTGTAAAATCCTTATTGTATATTCCAGCAATAAATTATAGCCACTTTTTTAGATAGAAGAATAGATCGGTATTACGTGCAAACATCAATTTCGATAGAACATTTTATTTTCTTTGGTGTTTTTCTTCTTCATAGATATTTTTCAGACTGATAATACCTTGAAAAGTTCTTGTCGGCTGCTGCTCCCATAACAAGCTTCTTGATTCCATGCTTCGAGATCAGTTCCACAATTCCTTTTTCAATGCAATCCATTACAGTATGGACTTGCATCACTTGTACCTAAATTCGAATGCCATCGTCCCCAAAATAAAGCAAAAAAATTCAATCAGTCATTTTAAGAAGGAATTTTTTAAATCACCAATCCCAAAAGTTGGAAGTAAACTATTATAACCTATCAAGCACAATATATCACATGACTGGTCATAATAATGCATGGCATCCTTTAGAAATGAAAAAAAAAAAAAAAAATCATTTCACAAAAACCATTTAGCTTCATATATAATTCTCGATTCCAGAAATATTTTTTTTATTTAATAAAAAAAGGAAAGACAACAATAGCAATTAGCTGCAGAAATATAGCAAAAAGGGACATAAGAAGTCGTACCCCTATTTGGCGGCAGATAAGAAGGTACTCATCCAGGATCTTTAGCATATTTTCCCTTTCAATTTTCCAGTAAGCCTCGACTTGATATTCGTCCAGTGAGCTTGCTGGAAATCTCATACCCACTGCAAATCAAGTTAAAACATTAATCTCAATGATTAGAAATCAAATACAAAACCATTTTACACATTCCCAATAAATCTCAAATTGTACACATATTCATGAATGTAGAAAATTTTCTAAATCGGATTGTTTGTGCAAGTATATATGGCTAAATTTATATGCGGCCTGACTTACTCATTGGGATTGTTTGTGCTGGCTGATGAACGTGAAGGAGGCAAATTTTCTTCCCTCTTGAGTTGCGCAATGCCCATGCTAGGGTCAAAAAGCTTTCCTTCATGATATCTCCCACAGCAACATATATTATATCTTCGGTTATACGTGGTGCCACTGGTTCATCTATTATCTCTTGGCCATATGCCTCAAACATTGGAGCCCTGAAGTGATGAAACCCAATTTGGGTGCTTGAAGGGCATAGGACTCACCACAGGTCCACAGCCATGGCAAGAAATATTGCTGGAAAAGTCAATGATTATTGTACGGAAACTAGCCTCGGCTTCTTCACATAGACAGTACTATTATTCATTTTCTCTAAAACTCTCTATTTCCAATACTCAATCCACCTTCTTTCTCCTCTCTCTTTATCAAAATCACAAACATCCCAGTCCAACTTTCTATCCTTAGATTCAAAAATAAAAACTTTCTATCTTTAGATTCAGAACTTTTCAAAGAACTTGCATAGTTACAAACAATCTCAAAAAAAATAAAAGACCCTTTATAGCTTCAAGAATTGAAAACCTGACGGCTTTTAGGAACTTAAGAAATTTAAAGGATGCGCACAATTAAAATAAGGACATTCAAAGGAATCACGAAATGGTGAGCTAGAAAAGCCTTTAGGCTACGAAATATCTAATTGACAATGCAGGAGAATGCTTGTCTTAAAGCTAGAATGAGTTTACCATATATATATATATATAAACAAAGCGCTTCTTTCAGTAAGCCGGTAATCTTATTATTATTTTATTTATTATTCTTCAAAAAAAAAAAAAAAAAAAGAAACTTCAACTTCTACCCTAAAGAAGAAAGAAAGTTTTCATTTGGAATTTGAAACTTGAAAATGTATACATGAGATTAGAATTCGGTGCAATACATAGGTGCAATTCACCAATTTTGTCTCACACAGCTTTTTGGCTTTTTATTTTTTCAATTTTTACTTTTTACTTCTCATAAATTTTTTCTTAATTTTTTTTAATCAATAGTTGAGATTGAAAGTTACTTTCTGCAAGTATCAACTTTAACCCTTCATAGTAATTACATCAAGATCGAAAGTTGCTTTTTGCAACTATCAATTTCAACTATTCATAGTAATTACATCAGGTATAATACCTTACACTGTCAAATTTACCAAGCTCTAAGAGATGACTGCACGTGTCACACACACGCACTCTCATCCGCTCTCTCTCTCTCTCTCTCAAAAAAAAAAACCAAATGTATAGAAATGATGAATCTTCGTAAAAGTTCAGACCGGCTCAGATTCCAGTGAAGGTATATCTCATTAATTGGATGACATATGGACGACCACTATTTTCAGACTCTCAGATTTGTGCAGAGCCCTATTGTTAGGACATATGTGGTTCAAGTCTGTGAACATATGTCACTATTTTATGTAATTGGCTTATCCTTAGACAAAACGCACTTTACTTGTTATTGGGTAGATTTAGGATGAGTTTAACACTTCAGTTCAAGGTTAAGTGTTGAAGCCGTCAAAGTCTGTCCAAGAAACAAGCTGGGAAGTGCAAGATTTTAAATCTCGACACATACCTCGACAGAAACATCTATCGAGATTTAAAGGAGTTGTTTTGCCCGAGCCTCGACAGCTATCTCGACACCTCTATCTGTCGAGAATTAAAGAAAACAGATTTCCAGGTCTGTTTCAAGTCTAATCCGTGAGTGTGTCTTTGGGACTTCTTTTCTCCTAACCCTAGACATATAAAAGGATTATTTTAAGGGCCGTCAAAGGAGAGATCACAAAAAAACAAGTTGCACATTCTTTGAGAACTTGTTGTTCATGCAATTTGTGATCTGACAGACAAAGTTCGTGCCCTAGTTCATCCTTGATGATTTGAAGAACTTTGCAGCCAACTCTCTCTCTCTCTCCATAGTTGGTAATTGAAGTCGCGTACTGGGATCCGCGCATTTGGTTAGTCACGTACTTGGGAGCCGTGCATTAAAAGGAGAAACTGTCACTACAGAACAAGTCCAATTGGGTATTGGGGTAAGAGTTCAACTGTAGGTTGGTAAGGTACTGGGATTCCTTACTTGTAACTGCTTGTTGTGATAATAGTGGAGTTTCGGGAGTGGTGACCTTAAATCACCCGGTGGGGTTTTTGCCGTAAGGGTTTTCCCCATTCGTGAACAAATCACCGTGTTCTTTATTTTTCGCTGCATAACTTAGTTTGGTGATTTGTTTGTGCTGCCACGTGATATTGCATGTTAATTTGATTAATTAAAAACTGGGCTAATTAATTAATCTAAGTTATCACAAGGGGTCAACGCGTTTGTGGCCTATCAAGTGGTATCAGAGCAAGCACACTCTGATTAGGGTTTAATCTATTGTGTGTGATCCATTGACCCCTGCTGTCATGGATAGAGGACAATCTCTCGTTATACCTCCTTTATTTGATGGCACTAATTATGCATACTGGAAAGTACGCATGAGAGCTTTCTTGCAGTCTTTAGATGAGAAAGTGTGGCAAGCTGTGGAGATAGGCTGGACCAAGCCTACAGAAGCGCCGGCCGACTGGGATGATGCTAAGATCAAGGCGGCAAACTTTAACAGCCGAGCATTGAATGCCCTATTCAGTGCAGTCACCAATGAGGAGTTCAAGAAAATTTCCTTAACTGAAACTGCTAAGGAAGCATGGACCATCCTCCAGACAACCTATGAGGGCACCAAGGCTGTCAAAGATTCAAAGCTGCAGAGGCTCACCACACGCTTTGAAGAAATCAAGATGGAGGAGGATGAGTCGTTTGATGAGTTCTATGCCAAGCTCAAGGATATAGTGAACTCAGCCTTCAATCTTGGGGAGACCATCCCTGAACCCAAGATAGTAAGGAAGGTGCTTAGATCGCTTGCCGAAAGATTCCATGCTAAGATCACGGCGATCGAAGAGTCGAAGGATATTGACAGAATTCCTTTGACTGAGCTGGTTGGAAACTTGCAAACCTATGAGTTAGGGCTAGCTAGGTTAGGCAAGTCAAGCAAGGGCAAGAGTTTGGCACTGAAGGCCAAGAGCAGTGATACGGATGACTAGTCAGATGATGAAGATTCCAAGATGAAGTCCTACATCACAAGGAAATTCAAGAAGTTTATGAAGAATGCCAACGGAAAGGGCTTCAACAAAGACCGTAGACAATCCGGTTCTTCACAATTCAAGAATTCAGATAAAGGGAAGAAGGATGTCAAGGATGGCGGTCAGTACACTGTTCCTGCTGGGCCAAAATGTTTTGGGTGTCAAGGCTTCGGACACATGAAACAAGAGTGTCCTACGTACCTCAAGAGCATAGGGAAAAGCAAGGCACTTGCTGTTACCTTAAGCAACACAGAGCCCAAGGATGATTCCGAAGATGAAGACGACGGAATCTTGAATGCCTTCACTGCCACTGTTAATCCTACTGATGGGGTTAGTGAAAAAGTGGATGAAGAAGAAGAATTGGTGGATTCCAAGTGTGAAATTATGGATGATCAAGATGATATCCATACCGCCTATGATAAGCTATACAAGCTTTCTGAGAAGCATGAGAAACTATATAGGCTGGCCACCAAGAAGCTCAGTGATGTGGAACTCAACTGTGAGGAGCTGTCCACAAAGGTCGATGAAGCGAATCAAACCATTAGAGCACTGAGGTTCGAAAACAATTTCTTGGTTGAGAGGACCAAGAAGCTTGAAGCAGAGCTGTTTCAAGTCAGAGCACAACTGGAGAGGACGTCAAGTGCTAAACTGGACGAGATGCTGAGTGCTCAGAGATATTCTTCAGATCGTACTGGATTGGGGTATGAATTCTCTATCTCTAATACTCCTTCTGCTAGTAATACAGTCTTTGTTCCACCTGCTAATAACATTAAAACTGAGGAGAATAATGTTAAAACTGATTTAGCTAGTGTGAATGTAGACAAGGGCAAGTCCATCCTAGGAGCACCCCCTAAAATTGAGAAAAGGGAAGCTAGAAACCCTAGGAATAAGAAGGCTAACTCTCAAAAGGCCAAACAAAAGAAGCCACATCTGTTATCATTGTGGTGTTGCCGGTCACACTCGACCAAATTGCTACAAGTGGCTTGCCACTCAACAGAGCAATGGCACAATAGCATCTGGGAGCCAGAATCAGCTTCAGTCTTCTCTCGCTCCTCTTGGAGACATTCTAAAAGCCCTCATGTTCCTTTCGAACTTGAACGGTTCATATTCTTCACCCTCTTCACCGGTTCAAGAATCGACCAAAAGGAAAGGATCTTCCAAAGTGTGGAAGGCAAAGGGATCTAAGTGATTTCAGTCACTTCTTCTTCTCTCTCTTGTTTTTGTGTGTGTGTTTCTTTACTGTTTTGAGTCAGTCTAGTTTTATGCATTGTTTTGCATTACATGTTTTTGTTTGTGTGTTTTCAGTTTTGTGTTTTATTTTTGCTTTTCAAAAAAAATATAAAAAAAAAATTGAAAAAATTGAAAAATACAAAAACAGTGTGTGTTTGTGTGCATTAGTTCGTGAGAACTTTTGAAATGGCCATTGAAACAGATTTTTCTAAACTTTGTATCATCTATAGCTTAGATGAGCATTCTTTTGCACAACTAAGCGAGTGAGCTCTGTAGCTCTTTGTTTGTGATGAGTAAGGTTAAGTGATCTCTTCTCTTAACACTCGTATCACTCTTTTTGATGGGTTGAACTAGAAAATCCTAAGAGAAAGGCATAAATAACCATCTCACCACTGTTACTCGCCAATCATAAAATGACATCTGTATGCTTCGGCATAGCAAAAGTGCAATGTCAATGACATCGGTATGCTTCGGCATAGCAAAAGTGCAGTGTCAAAAGCTTAACATAATTGGGTAGTTCTTTTCTTTCTTTTGTATGCCCATGCATGATATGCTTGTTTAAAAAGAAAATATGCAAAGAAATAAAAAGCAAAAAGATTAAAAATGCTTTAAAATATGGTTGCAAGCGTGTTTTCTAGGAGATGTGGGAGTTATAGGATGTACCTCGAAGGTGATAGTCCCCATCAAACGGTTATGATTGTGTGTGAGTTAAAGTGATTTTCTCATATCTCAAATCGTCATAACATTGAGACACATATGCAATCTTGTGATGTTTTCACACACGACACGCAATACTCTTTGCTATTCTTGATACGTGTGCAGGTACAATGTGATTTGGCCATCACAAAGTTTACATGCTTTAATGTATGCTCACTAAACTGTCTGGACTTGTTTTTGAAATATAAAATTGGTTAGACTTGTTTAGTGTGTGTGTGCGTGTTTTGAGATACATGTGCATCAAAATTCGTGTTGAGAGATGATTTTGAGAGCTTAATGTGTTGGTTGTATCTTTGGTTGAGTTGCATGCATGATTGCATTCATGTCTGTGTTTTTCTTCTTTTGAAAAACTGCTTTTAAAGGCATCTCGACACCTTCTCGATACCTCTCGATACATAGGCTATCTGTCGAGCTCCTTAGACCTTTTCTTATCGCAGTCTCGACAGATACCTCGACACCTGCTGGATCGATCGAGAAACTTTCTGTTTGCTCGACAGCTTCTCGATAGCTTCTGGATCGATCGAGGTTCCTCCTTGTTTATTCTTCTTCCTTGATAGCTGATCTCGATAGCTACATCTGTCCATGTGTAATTCTCGACACATACCCTCGATAGCAGTCTCGACACCTCCCGATAGCAGCATCTGTCGAGATTTAATGGGAAGCTATATATTGGATTTTCGCGATTTTGCTTCTCATTTGCTCGATCTCTCTCGCTCGAAACTCACTGTTCTCTCTCAAAAACTTTTCTTTTTCTCTCCAAACCTTCTCCCAAGGCTTTCTCAAGAGTTTCTTTGCGATCTTCATCTCTTGGTAAGCTCTTTATCCCTCTTTTTCATGCATTTCATTGTTTTAAAACCCTAGGTTTTGTGTTTTTGAAAATTTTTGGGAGTTTTCACAATTGTTGGGGTTTTCATGAAATTTTTGGGTTGTTTTTGTAGTTTTGATCTTCAAAACCACATGCATTGCATCACATTAGCATTCTAATTGTATTTTCATGCATTTAGATGTGTGCAACTCTATTGTGTGCTGTTAGGTTTGGATTGGGCTGAGCCCATGATGTTTTTATGTTGCATGTCACATGTTCATGCATTCTCATGCATACGTTCTTTTCATTTTAATATTTTTCTGCCAATATTGAACTGTTTGGGATTTTTCTGTGTGTTTTCTTTCTCTCCCCCTCTCTATGGTTGCATTAGCTGTGTCTATGGCACCTAAGCGTAAGTCCATTCCGTCCCAGAAGCCTCTGCGTTCTAAGGGACAGTCTTCTTCTGATTCTACCCCTCTTTCTGTCCGGTTCCGTGATGAGAAAGCCCACAAGGACTTCTCGGAGAACTTTTCTAAATGCGGTGTTCATTCGGAACGCCACGTAGTCCTGGCAGACTTTGCCGACACTGACCTTCCCGATGTCATTCACACTCGGGGATGGGAGTCACTGTGTGACGTCCCGGTCACTTGTCCTCTCGTGTTGATTCAGGAGTTTTACTCAACATCCACGGGATAGATTCTTCAGTACCTTCTTTCTACTCTAGTGTCCGAGGTACGCGCTTCTGTGTCACCCCAGAGCTGGTCTCTGAGGTTCTCCATGTCCCTAGGGTGGATCATCCCGATTACCCTAGCTGTGAGCGTCTTTGGACTGTGTCCAAAGACGAGATGATCTCGGCGTTCTGTGAGCGTCCTACCTCTTGGGGAGATCACATGTACACACCATGTCGACCTTTTGCTAAAGGTCCTCGTTTCCTTAACATGGTGATGACTTTTGTTTTACACCTTCTCTCTCACTATAACTCTATCACCGAGCCTCGCGCTCGATTTTTGTTGTCCCTCTTAGAGGATCTTTCTATAGACTTTCCTTCACATTTCATCTTTTGTATTATCGATGTCTATAGAGATACGGCCACCCGTGATAAGCTCATTTTCCCTTCCACTATCACGAGGATTCTGAGTCATTTTTCCATCCCTTTTCCCTTGTCCGATCCTTACCGCGTCATGTCAGCCATAGACGCCGCTACCGTAAAACGTAGCAAGGCACAGTTCCGATCGCGACAGACTGACGATGCCACTCCTTCCACCCGTCCGGCCACCTCCAGATCCGCTCGAGCATCTGGTTCTACTTCTTCGAGCGATGTCAGCTTGGGAGACATCATGGCGCAGCTACAGCGCATGGATGCTCGCCTAGATACACTCCCCACGGAGTTGTATCAGGTGAACGTTCGTGTTGGTCGCATCGCCAGGCGACAGGCGACCATGGGCGGCTTTGCTGCAGAGGCTTCTCCTCCGCCACCTCATGTGTCGACTAAGACCGAGGCTGATGATGATGGCGATGATGATGATGCTTCCGATGATGATGATGGAGATGCTAGCTCTTCAGATGAGATGTCTACTTGACACTCTACCCTTTGTCACTCGTGACAAAAAGGGGGAGTAGTTTAGTATGAGAGTAGTCATACTTAGGGGGAGTGTTAGCATAGGACATAGGACATTTTTGTTAGGGGGAGTGTGCATTGAGGGATGTAGTGAGGTGATCATATGTATTTTTTTTCTCATCTGTATACATTGATCATGTATTGACATACATTGTAGTTATTCTCTTCTTATATATGATGATGTATGTTTCTCTTTCACCTACCTTTCATGTGTTGTTTCTTCTCTATCTTTATACACATGTTTCTTTACTTGTATGCAATCTATTATTTCTGTTTCACATAAAGATGCCTTGATGTGTTTTGTTTATAAGTGTTTCAGAAATACAGGTTGTCAAAGTCTTCTTGCCATGAACTCTCTTCTTGCAAAGTTTTCCAAGAGTTTGTGTTAGGATAGATTTTACTGTATGTAACAAGTGAATATGAGTTGAGTGATTTATGACTTCTCTCATATCTTCATTTGTATGTTGTGGTTTTGTCACGGATTGCCAAAGGGGGAGATTGTTAGGACATATGTGGTTCAAGCCTGTGAACATATGTCACTATTTTATGTAATTGGCTTATCCTTAGACAAAACGCACTTTACTTGTAATTGGGTAGATTTAGGATGAGTTTAACACTTCAGTTCAAGGTTAAGTGTTGAAGCCGTCAAAGTCTGTCCAAGAAACAAGCTGGGAAGTGCAAGATTTTAAATCTCGACACATACCTCGACAAAAACATCTATCGAGATTTAAAGGAGCTGTTTTGCCCGAGCCTCGACAGCTATCTCGACACCTCTCGACACCTCTATCTGTCGAGAATTAAAGAAAACAGATTTTCAGGTTTGTTTCAAGTCTAATCCGTGAGTGTGTCTTTGGGACTTCTTTTCTCCTAACCCTAGACAAATAAAAGGATTATTTTAAGGGCCGTTAAAGGAGAGATCACAAAAAAACAAGTTGCACATTCTTTGAGAACTTGTTGTTCATGCAATTTGTGATTTGACAGACAAAGTTCGTGCCCTAGTTCATCCTTGATGATTTGAAGAACTTTGCAGCCAACTCTCTCTCTCTCTCCATAGTTGGTAATTGAAGTTACGTATTGGGATCCGCGCATTTGGTTAGTCACGTACTTGAGAGCCGTGCATTAAAAGGAGAAACTGTCACTACAAAACAAGTCCAATTGGGTATTGGGGTAAGAGTTCAACTGTAGGTTGGTAAGGTACTAGGATTCCTTACTTGTAACTACTTGTTGTGATAATAGTGGAGTTTCGGGAGTGGTGACCTTAAATCACCCGGTGGGGTTTTTGCCGTAAGGGTTTTCCCCATTCGTGAACAAATCACCGTGTTCTTTATTTTCCGCTGCATAACTTAGTTTGGTGATTTGTTTGTGCTGCCACGTGATATTTCATGTTAATTTGATTAATTAAAAACTGGGCTAATTAATTAATCTAAGTTATCACAAGGGGTCAACGCGTTTGTGGCCTGTCACCTATTATGTGTGTGTATATATATATATATATATATATATTTAGCATGTATCATTAAATAATTGCTATCATTACTCATATGCTTTTTTTTTTTTTAACAAACACGCATACACAAGAAAGACAGAAAAGAGTTTTAACACAAAGACACATCACAAACTCTACTAAAAAACCATAATAACTTTTAAGTAAAGGTGATCACAAGTTATATTGTACGCTACGTACACTCTTAAGCAATGTTGGAGACACTGTTTGTCCTTAATTTTTTGTGTGGCATGCACTTTCCCTCTTTTTTGTTCTACACCTACCAACCTGTGTCCTCCTAAGTGGTGATCGGTGAAATTGTGTTTACTAATTGTCACTTTCTACTAGTTTGAAACTTTGTAGTCACTTAACCATCACTTTTTCTTGTAGGCAGTGTAGCACACAAGTGTGTAATAACACTAATAAATTTAAAAACATGGGTTAAAATTATTATTTTAGTATATATTTAATATTTGTGTGTATACACACTAGTATGTAATGAGTTTTACCATTTCTTCTATGATGAAGGAACAATGCTAGAGATGCAAGAAAAAGAATGCTACACACACACACACACACACACACGTGTGTGCATGCTTTACAATCCATGGATGTGATAAATTGCAATCGGTAAAATATCACTTTTATATGTGTAAGGGGCAAAAACTAGTAATCAAGCCCAATCAAATGGGGGATGGGTTGAAAATCAAGACTAATGCAATTAATTTGTAGAAGTGGATTGCCAAAGCCAACCCTGCGAGCCTTAATAGTTGCACTTGGTGATTTAAAGGAAGGAAAATTCTTCCTTGGACTGGTCAAGGATAATGATAGAGAGAAAAGCAAGGATTTTAAAGTTCTTCCTTGGGCTAGTCAAGGAGTAATGGTTCTTTGGATTATATACATCTCGGTTATATAATTCTTAATCCCTCTCTCTCTCTCTCTCTCTCTCTCTCTCTCTCTCTCTCTCTCTCTCTCTCTCTCTCTTTTCCTAATCCGCTTGTAGGAGGATCTTCCTTAATATAAATAGTTGTTGGGATTGCATCCTAGTCTTTCACTTGGATGGTCTTTGATTCTTCTTTAGATAATTGTCCCATCGTTACTTTGTTGGTGGTGGTAGAGGATGCAGGCTGTGAGGGGCACTGTTCAGGGGTAATTCTACCATTAATATAGTAGACTAAGTTGGTATAATGCATTAAATGTGAAGGTGATGGATGCTTTATCTGGAAGCTTCCTCCTCTCATTTGCTTGCATGGCTCTACTTCCTTCCTTAGCCTTCAGTCCTATGGCCTTGGTGGTTTGTCTAAAGTCTCTCGAGGAGTATGCTCCTTGGGCTCCTCGGGCAAACTGCTTTCCTTGGTTTCAATATCTAGATTATCCTGATTGCATTGGGCCTAAGCTCATGAATAGTTGGGCCCAGTTGCTCCTCGGGTTGTACCTATTTGATGATCTTCCTTCTTCGGGTTTCTACTCCCACAATATAATTATATAGCATTTTGTTGCATCATCTACATTTTTTTTTTTTTAAATATTCCTATTACAATTTTGATGCCTATTTATTGAAGATGTGACAACTACATCTAATCTAGTTAAGCTTAATTGTCACTAGGTCCATTTATATATAGAATATCATTAAAGTTTGAAGTTTAACATTAAACATTAATTATTTGCATCTCTTTATTCCCATCCATCTTCTAATTTATTTTCATTTTTATCATATGATATACAAGTTATATTTAAGTTAATCTAGTGTGTGTTACATCAGTTAAGAATAGTTTATCAAATTATTATTTTTAAGACGATATCAATAGTATTATATGTTCTTTTTATTCTTAACATGTATGACATATTTATATCAATCAAATTTTATTTACCATATAATGTATCATGTTCTTTGTGTAATTTAATAATAAAAAAAAAAAAAACTTGATATTTAAACATTTTATAGATGAAATGCTTATTAATCTTTGATTATTTTGATATTTTGTAGGCATAAACTAGGGTATAATAAAAAGATGTAATCCCCATCTCTTTCTTGTTCGAGGCAAGAGAAGGAGTTAATATATTTGATGTTGAATTTTCAAAAGATGTTAAGAAGGTGATGCTTGCTACTAGTAGATCAAGGGTTTTGAACTCGTCATATGACTGCTCGAGCATGTTAGAAAGAAGTATTGCACTGTTGCATGAAATGTCCCTCGCAAGCTTTAACATTTGAAGTTAGAGTCGTCGTCGAGATAGAAGCCACATTCATATTCACGTTCAACCCCTATAGAGTAAGGGGCCCAATCCAAACCCAAAGCAACAATCACTGAAGAAGGGAGAAATTATTAGGTCTACTAGGATGATTACTGACGTGGTCCTCTCTAACCTCCTAACCAATAAAATGTCATTATTTATGCAAATAAGACATCATCTGGTAATTTATATTTATTTTTATTTCTTATGTTGATTAGGAAGCTCACTTACACATTTGCATAAATGACATTGTCTCATTGGTTGGGAGGACCACGTCAACCGTCTTCCTGATTGACCTAATAATTTCTCCAAAGAAAGAGTGACTTGACTTTAAAGTGCTATGAAAAATTCATTAAATACTAAGTATTAAATCATGTATAACTAAGAAGAGCTATACCAATTAGTGAAACTTGAACATAACTAATAATACACTATTATAATAACCTTGTAATTTAATTGACTAAGTAGATGACAAATGTAATCTTTTAGGCTTTTCTTAATATGGACGTAGGCTTTAATGGTTGAATTATTTCAATTTTTTGTGAGATCAGTTCTCCTAATCTCTCTATCTCCCCCCATCATGTCATGTCCCCCTCCCCCTTTTTCATCTTCACTCTCTTTCTTTTCAACTTTATTTTTTTCTTCCTATATTTTCTTTTTTAGATTCGCATGTGGTTTGCTTTTTCTCTCTTTTCAACTTTTCTATAGACACAAAAAGTTCACACATTTTCTATCATAGAAGTTACTCACCTCATTTGGGCACACAACACTAAGAAAAGGGGGAATGTTTGACAATTTTTATGAAATATTTTTGAAACTTGTTCTTTTAATAATATTATTATTTTTTCCCTCTAGGTGAGAAGGTTGTGAGATGGTTGGTTGGTTCTTGGTATTTTCATTTTTCTTTTTCTTCTCCTATTACATGTACATGAAGTCTTCTTTCTTTTTTTCTTTTATGTACTTATTAATTTATTTTATAGTTAGATAACTAGTTATTTTTTATGAGTAAAAAGAATTAAAGAGCAGCGGTTACAAACTAGTTTGAGATGCTTCCTTCAAGATTAATTCAACAAAACTAGAAGGGCTAAAACCCAATCAAAACTACCATATACAAAATTGCCAATAACCCATTTGCTTAATACATGAGTAGCATTGTTAGCTTCCTTTTGAACCCAATTAAAAGACATCCCAACACTAGATTCAGTTACAGGCCTAACTGACTTTACAAAATTAATAAGCCTTAACATGATTGATTTGCTCCAAATTTGATGGCCTCAATGTATTTTTTAGAATCACTTGTTGGGCTTTGTGGAGCCAAGTTTATGTTTGATCCGGTTCACGACCCGACCCGACCTGAATAATGCTGCATGGTTTTTAATGGGAGATTTTCTAAGGCTTTGTTGTTGTCAGTTTTGAAAGAGAAAAAGACTGTAACCGCACTTTGTATTTTTCCCTGATAATAGTGAAATCCCTGCAACTCTATGGACGTAGGCAAATTGCCGAACCATGTAAATACTGTCTTGTGCGTGTGATTATTTTTCTTTGGCGCGTATTTTTTCTTTATATTTTGTTTCTCACAGGTTTAGGAATTCGTACGAATTCCCTTCATCACTCTCTATGATAAACAGAGAAGTTGACAAGTTGGAAGATAATTGTATAGCCCACATAATAGCATTAACCCTTTCTTGAGTAAGGATGTCGGTGTCCACTCACTTTGTACAAGCAAACTCCAAATTCTCTCTCCAATCTTTAGCAACCACCACTATACAACATGAATACACTCCAACTGTAGCATCACAGTTCAATTTTAGGGAAACTTGGATTGGGCTTAACCATTTGTTGATACTTCTGTCTAAAAGGCTTGGCTTAAGTCAACTAATCGGTAAGGATATGAGTTTACTTTTTTAATTAAAGAGTTTTAATTTATATTATATATAAGAGGATTTTCTATTTGGTTTTCAATAATTTGCGTAGTAAAGTATCCTTGCACAAATTCATAAACTCTTTAAAATACCCCTATCTTTTAGTTAAATAATTTTAAATTAAAAACATAAATTGGTTAAAATAGTAATTTACTATTCTTGAGTTTTAGGCATTTTCCTTTATCTTCTCCATTTGACCTAAAACTTAGGACACTATTTCTATCTCATTTTACAGTATTATTTCACATTACTTTACATTTATATAAAAAAAAAATTACACACGGTTGTTTATATATCACTTTAAAACTTTATAACTATAGGAGCGCAATTTGGTACCCTTGCCTAAAGGGAAAAGGATCTTGGCCCAAAGAAGCCCAATACAATGAATTTATAGAGAGTGTGCTGGAAAACTAGGCTTTAATGAATCAGAGAATAATGGTCATGAGCCCAAATGATAAGTAAACAAGAATAAAATGGTTATGCTCCAAGTAAATCTTCCTTGGCACAATTTGAGGAGATTGAATCTTCTATATATTTTCTTATTGAAGTTGATTACAAGTCTAGTTCTTGCTTCTACAGTGTTTTCTTCCACGTTTCTTCCCCCCCTTATCCTCTGGAGGATCCCTTACATTATATATCTCCCCTTAGATGGTCTTAGCCCTCCATTTTTTTATTATCCAGGCTACTACTGGAGTGTTTGTCCCATCTAACGCCTTCTCAAACCCCTTGTGAGTTGTGGTAGCCAAGGCAACACTGTTTATGGGTCTTCTCCATATAAATGCAGTTAGGAGGTTTGGTGGAATTCATTAAATGTGGTGGTAGCCACCAACCCTTTAGTCATGTTAGTGCTAACGCCCTCCTTGAAGCTCTTTCTCTATAGTACGACCTCCTCTAATGACATGCTATTGACGTGAGCTTACAGTAGAGGGTATGGCCTCTTCAGCAGGATAATGGCCCTTCTCAACCATGAGTATGACACATGGCACAAATACCTTACTGGAATTCTTGTATCCCCCAATAGCCCCTCAAAACTCCAATTCGTTTCCTTCCATTCGAGGAAAGAAATGGGGTTTTGACTTCGGGTAATTAATTTAACACGCTTCTCTAACTCCCATATGTGAGAATGTTGCTTCATGTGTCCTGTAATTGTTCCTAATGCTTTGGAGTCCGCAACGTCTCATTAAATGCTCCAGGTGGCACTTTGTTCCCCACATCTTGTGGTGAGTTGGAGATTATAAGGCAAGCATTTCCCCTCAAATTTTGGGTGGGATAACTCCCACCCAAATCCGCCTCTTATATAAAGTGCCTGGAGAATTCATTTTTCCTACTTTACAAATCTTTGAACTCCCCAGACTTCCTATACTCCCAACTTCCAAGATTTCCTAAATATTCCAGTTCTCAAGAAGCTCCAGAGGCGTCCCTTGTCCTTAATTTCATAAGTTTTTTGTTTTAGGCTATTTTCTCCTCAGCTAGCTTCCTCGGCCTTCTACTTTTTACTTCTTTTTCACAAATATCTCCTTCACGTCTCTTTATTTTGTTTTAATGGGTAGATTTGCCCACCTAGTCAATTCTCCCGTTGGCATGGAGGGATTTAGGGATAAATACCACATTCCCCTGGGAGTTTTCTTACGGTACTGTGCTCCGGGGCAGTGGCTTACCCATAGGAATAAGGGGGAGGTCATCATTCCCATGATCGCCTTCATTGAAAAGGGAATAACACTTCCCATGGGTAGCGTAACTAGGGACTACTTACTCACTGAACCTTACCTGGTATGACATTGTTTGGATGTACGAGTGCCATTCGCTCCCTGACTCGGAGTATTACCTTAAGTCTAGGTCCTCAGTTGTTAGGCTCATTTATGTCTTCCTAAGTCCAACAAGGGCATGAAAGACGACTATCTAATTGCCTCTAGGGAATGGCATGATGGTCTTCACTACCGAACCCAAGAGAGGGAGCCAGGTGGGATGCTCTAGGTTTAGGTCCTTTGAAATGGGACTTAGTTTTGTGGCTTTCTTATTGGTTGCATTTTTTTTTTTTTTACTTTCCTTTTCGACTAATTGTTCATCCTTCTAACCGTGATTTTTCTTTTCAGTTGTTTTTGTAGATAAAAGGTATGTAGCTCCTAACATCAACTTTGTCAACGTTGAGGACTTTAATAAGGTGCTAAGAGCCAAGGTGTTCGTGAGTGAAGACAAGCAACTAAGAGTTATCCACCTCATCCTCGACTTTGAGCCCTTATCTGACAATTTTCAAGAGGTAGACAATGCGATCATAGTAGGTGATCCTTGGATAGCCCGTATAGACATCTCAGTGTCCAGTTTTCTAGCCTGAGAAGAAATCGTGCAAGTTGGCCGGCCTTCCCAACGTGCTCCTCCTGAAACAATGACTTTGAGAGAAAAAATTACTTCCTCATTCCTATCACTCGAGGAAGAAATTGACCAATTACAACTCAGGGAAGAGAGGGAGGAGCAGGGAGATCTTGTCATTCACATCTCGGACGCAGAGGATGAGTTTGACAGAATTTCAGGTGTTTGCACCCCCACCCTCGTAGTTGCTCGTATAGATAGCTACTCAGAGGAAGAAGAAGAAGAGATGGCTCTAACAGGAAGAGGGGTCTGAGAGATCTCCTTACAGATAGGGCCAAGGGATTCACGCCCAAGGACACTTCGGTGTCCCAGTCCCTTCTACTCTCCCCCCCTTCTCTCAAAGTTAGCTTGCTCCCCATGCCCAACCTGAAGAAGAAAAGGAAAGAGAAGGAGGGAGCCGAGGAGGGGTAGGTCTGCCAAAAGGAGCCAAAACAACAAAAAACAGCCAAGGGCCAAGTGAGGGCCTCCTCAGTTGAGAGTAGGGAGGACTAGGATGTGGCTAAGGTGCACCACCAAAACCCCACCTAGGACGCTTAGTTGGAGCTGGACGGGGTAGCCATTCCTTGGTACTCCACCATTAAGGAGTTTCAAAAAGGGCACGCTCATTATCTGGCTAACGCCCTAGAGTAGCCTCTTCTTTTGCCTAAGGACATGGCTACGTTGAAGAAATTGAGGTAGCCAGACCTCTTTCTGTCCCTAAAAATGGATCTAGCCCTGGTAAGTTTCTCGGTATGCCTTACTGACATCATGTTGGGTTATCTTTTCCTCCTTTTTTATTTATTTAATTTTTTATTAATAGCGTGCTTGTCTATTGCTTTTGAGCAGGCCATCCATGAAGGGTTTACTGCCAAGGAATGGGTGAAGGATGCCCGGAATAAGGCTAGGGTCGAGGCTAGCCTTCGCGCCGATGCTGACAAGGACTTGGGAGCCATCGAGTAGAAGAACCAAGAGCTCACCACAAAACTGACAGCTGAGGAAAGGGCAAGGAGGAGTGTTGAGGCCGGCTTGAAGAACACTCAGGACCAGGCTGAGAAGCAATGCAAAAAGCTTTATCACACTGAGATAAAGTTAGCCACAGTAAGCCAGCAGGTCTTGGAGCTGAAGACAGATCTGGGCAAGGCCAAGGAAGCCGTGATCAGGCAGTCCTCGGTGTAGGCATCTGGGCAAGGCTAAGGGAGTTGGCTAAGGTCTGCAGGGACTATTGCTAAATGGTGTGGACAGAAGCCCTCAATGTGGCAAGAGTCCCTACTACCTTGGAGTGGAGGAAAGCTGAGAATGTCTACTACCCTCCAGATATTCGTGAAGTTCCAATTGCACTTTCGCCTCTCGCTGTCCTTGCACACACCTCTTCTAAGCAGCTCCCTATCACTCAAGTCTCTCTTCCTCTTCCTGAGGTCTCCAAAGGGCTTGGACAAGTTGGTGACCAAGGCCAGGGGGCTAAGGTGGCTATTCAAGGTGGTCCTCAGCTAGAAGAGAAGGGCAAAGGCAAGGGCAAGGAGGTCAAGCCTCTATTAGAGGCCAAGGGTCCAGAAGCTACCCTCGCTCAAGAATGTCACTCCTAAGGCCAAAGATGCTGCTCCTAAGGCAAGGAGGCTGAGACCAAATCAAAAGGGGCTGATCCCAAGGCAAAGGAGATTGAGACCAAGCCCAAGAGGGCTGATCCCAAGGCTGTTGACCCACATGTCTCCCAACTAGGCAGCAAGGAAGATTCTCCTCCCAAGGCCAAGGCATTGCTTAGGATCTCTTTCTTTTCTTTTCTTATTTTTTTAATAGCATTATTTTCTTTTTTGTAATTTTCTTTCGTCATAGCAGTTTGCCATGTTTAAGATGTATCTCTTTTCTCAATTAATAAAAGGACATGGATTTTGGCACTTGTGGGATTTTAATTTTCTTGTGATATATATCTCTAGTTGGCTAGAGCTATTGTTTTGCCCTCTAATGAGACCTTAAATTGATGATGCTACTAAGGGTGTACGCCCCTACTTTAACAAAAGCTAATAGTGATGGTTTGTTGTTAACTTAGATAAAGCAAAACCATGTAAACAATGAGAAAGAATGACTATGTGTTAGTACTGAAAACTATGTAATTAATAAGGGGGGCTTAAGTCCTCAGAGGTAAACAAGGCACTTAGAAGAAAAAGAGTACCTTATTTTAAGAGTACCTTAATGTACCCTTAGAATCCTTTAGCCCAGGCCTAGGGTGAGTCCTCGTTTTCATGTGATAATGCATATGTTGGCCCCATCCCTGATGGGTTCACCAAGTGTCAATTTCTCCAAGGCATGTGATCCGAGGGGTCACATAAGTAGGGGAGAGTGTTAATTTACCCAAGGTATGTGGTCTGAGGGACCAAACATAACACAAGTTCTATTTAACACTTAAACAAACAACTCAAAATATTAATTTACCCAAGGCATATGGTCCGAGGAGCCAGGTATGACCAAGGTTTTATTCAATACTTAGAGAAATAATGTGAAGTATTAATTTAGCCAAGGTATGTAGTCCGAGGAGCCAGGCATGACCAAGGTTCTGTTTAATACTTAGAGAAATAATGAGAAGAATTAATTTACCCAAGGTATGCGATTCAAGGAGCCAGACATGACCGAGATTTTGTTTAATACTTAGAAAACTAATAAATACAACAAATAGGGTCATAAGTAAAACATGGCAGAAATGCCTTCATTAATAGTAATACATTCGTAGGTTATTTACATTTCAGGGGCGTGGTACAGTTTTTTCATCTAAATCTTCCAGAAAATATGCTCTTATACCCACTACCGAGGTGATACGGTATGACCCTTCCCAATTGGGCCTTAACTTCCTCCATCTTGGGTTCTTTGTCGTACTCAAAACCTTCCGCAATACCAAGTCTCTAGGAACTAGTGGTTTTAACTTCACAGTTGAGTCGTACCTCTGCTTGAGCCTTTGCTGATAATAGGCCAACTTAACCATGATATTTTCTCTTCGCTCTTCAATCAAATCCAAGCTTTTCTCTAATAACCCGTCATTGCTGTCCAGATTAAACAAGCTTGTTCTCAGCATTGGGAATTCGGTTTCCAAAGGAATTACAACCTTGGCCCTATAAGTCAAAGAGAAGGGAGTTTTTCCCATGGACCTACAAAGGGTAGTTTTATATGTCCAAAGGACATGAGGTAGCTCTTCTACCCATTTGCCTTTGGCATCATCTAACCTCTTCTTGAGTTTGTTAGCAATTACTTTGTTCACCACCTCGGCCTGCCCATTTCCTTGGGGATAAGCTAGGGTTGAATATCGGTTCTTAATACCCATTTCAAAACAATACATCCTAAAAGCTTTGCTATCAAATTGAAGCTCATTTTCTGAGATAAGGTTGTGAGGAATCCCAAACCAAGTGAAAATATTTTTTCCACACAAATCTCTTGGCATTTACATCTCTGATGTTCGCCAACAACTTAATTTCAACCTACTTGGTGAAGTTGTCAATGCCAACCAAAAGCCATCTTTTGTTTTCTACTACTTTAGGGAAAGGTCCTACAGTATCCAAGCTCCATTGAGCAAAAGGCCAAGGACTTGAGAGGGGATTAAGAACACCCCCAAGTTTATGGATGTTTGGGACAAATTTCTAGCATTGGTCATACTTTTTTGCATACTCTTGTACTTCTTTTTGCATATCTGGCCACCAATACCCTTAGGTGAGGGCCCTATGAGATAGAGATCTGCCACTTGTATGATTCCCACAAATCTCTTCATGTAGCTCTTCTAGGAGGGGTTCTACTACCTCAGGATGTATACACAGTAAGTATAGTATAGAGAAAGAGTGCTTGCATAGTTTTTGATTCTCGGACAACAAAAAACAAGAAGCTTTTCTTCACACCTTCTTAGCCTCTCCTTTCTTGATGGGCAAGATGTTATCCTTGAGGAACATAGCAATGGGATCCATCCAACTAGGTCTCACTCTAATCTGATGAACCTACACCAGTTCTTTCTTTACCTTGGCAGATTTACACAAATCTTCAACCAGGATGACTCTAAATAAACCTTAGGCCGAGGAGGTTGCCAGCATGTCCAAAGAATCAACATGCATATCCTTATTTCTAGGGATCTGTTGTAAAGTGAAAGACTCAAACCCTGATTGTAAATGTCTGACCTAACTCAAGTGCTCTTGCATCCTCAGATCCCTAGCTTCCAATTCGCCCTTTACTTGTCCAACAACCAACCTAGAATCTGAAAACACTTCCAACGCCTTTCCTTCCATCTTTTGAACCATAGTCATTCCAACCAACAAAGTCTCATACTCAACCTTGTTATTTGTGGTCGAGAAACCCAACCTCAAGGATCTCTCAATAACGATCCCCTTAGGAGATACCATAACCAGCCCCACTCCAAATCCTCTTTGATTAGCAACACCATTAATATATACCCTCCAGGATAAAGGGTTTTGTAAAGAGACCACTCCAACTGACTTTCCCCACATTTTTTGATGTTCTTCTTCTTCTTACTTCTTCTTCTTCTTCTATAAAAGGTTTAGGAAATTCATCCACCAGGTCCGAAAGGACTTGGCCCTTAATAGAGGTGTGAGGCATATCCTTAATATCGAAGGCCCCCAAAATTGTACCCCATTTAGCGATCCACCTTGTGTAATCAACTCTTCGAAGTAAGGATTGAAGAGGAAGTTAAGTCATCACCACCACTGTGTGAGTTTGGAAGTAATGGGGGAGTTTACGTGTTGCATGCACTATTGCTAGTATGGCCTTCTCTAATAATAGGTACTGAACTTCTGCTTCATGTAAGGATTTGCTCACATAGTAGACTGGCCTCTGCAACCCATCATTAAACTATATCAAAACTAAGCTAAGTACATAGGGAGCCATAGCAATGTAGGCAAACAGGAAGGACATGATGGGTGGCGGAGAAAGGTACTCCTTCTACTGTTGGAAGGCTAGGGCGCAATCTTCGGTCCATTCAAACCCTTCCCACTTATTTAATAACTGAAAGAAAGATTTGCACCTGTTTGCTGATTGAGATATAAATTAGTTCAAGGTAGCAGTCATCCCTGTTAATCTCTGGACCTCTTTAGTGTTCCGAGGAGGCTGCAAAATGTTAATTTCCCTAATCTGATCAGGATTGAATTCAATTCCACAATGAGTGACCATATAACCCAAAAACTTTCCTAAACCAACACCAAAGAAGCATTTAAAAGCATTAAGTTGTAGTTTGTGCTTCCTCAATATTCCAAAGATGTTTCCGAGGTCACTAACGTGCTCGAATTCCAACTTGCTCTTAACCGCAATATCTTCTATATAGATCTTAATATTTTTTCTAGTTATGGCTCAAACATCCTAGTCATCATCCTTTGATATGTGGATCCTGCATTCTTTAAACCAAAGGGCACCTTGTAGTGGTAATTTCTAGAAGGAGTAACAAAAGCTATCTTCTCTTGATCATCTAAAGCTAAGGGTATTTAAAGGTACCCTTGGAAGGCATCTAAAAAGCTCATTCGAGAATGACTCATAGTGGCGTCAACCAATTGGTCTATATGAGGCATAGGAGAGGGGTCCTTGGGGTAAGCCTTGTTCAAATCTGTGAAATCTACACATACTCGCCATTTTCCATTCTTCTTCTTCACCACCATGATGTTGGCCAATCAATCAGGGTAAAAAGCCTCTTAATAGCCCTAGCTTGCTTAAGCTTAATCACCTCATCCTTTACAGCATTGGAATGCTCTTTAGACGAGCGTCGAGGTAGTTACTTTCTGGGGATGATCGTCAGGTTGACATTTAAATGGTGGCAAATGAAGTTTGGGTCTGCCCTAGGAGCCTTATAAGCACTTCATGCAAACATATCAATATTCTCTCTAAGAAACACTATTAGCTTTTCCTTCTCTCGAGGAGGCAAATAAGCTCTGACCTGAAAGAATTTCTCCCCATCATCACCTATAACAACCTTTTCAAATTCCTTACACTTCACCCCTTCTACCATATTTGTAAACAAAACTGACTTCCTTGATTGCTATAAGCCTCACTCAGTAAAGGCTGAGGGTTCACCTTCAGCCTGACGCCTGATAGTAGAAACTAAACACTGCATGGCCATAGATTGGCTCCTGACCAATTCTTCAACCTGGTCGCTAAATAGATATTTCACCTTCAAGTGTAAGGTGGAAGAGATGGCCCCCATGGCATGTAGCCAAAGTCTTGCCACAATGGCAGTGTAGGGGGAGTAAGCATCCATTACAATGAAGTTCTGCTCTACCACCTCTGACCCTACTTGTACTGGTAGTCTAATCTAGCCTTTTGGTATAACCACCTTCCCATCAAAGCCTACCAGGAGTGAATCATAAATGGTCATATATTCTGGTTTTAGCTTTAGTCCCTTATACAAATCAGGGTACAAATCAATCTTTCCTGGGGTAGCAAGAATAACGCTGATTGTACTCAGAGGTGGCTTTGAAAAAGCACCTCTCTGGGATCATGACCTTGCCTGGCCCCCCCTGTCCATTGGGGTGATATAAAAATTTCTTTAACTTACCTCATCGGACCAGCTACTCCAAATGACTCCACAAAATTCTACAGTCTTCCGTAGTATGCCTACACTCTTGGTGGTACTGGCAATGAAGGCTTTAATTACGCCTCATGGGATCCCCTTCCATTTTGTTTGAACATTGAAAATATGGTTAATTCTTAAATTTTTCTAAGATTTGGTGCACTAGTTCTCGAAACACCGTGTTAACCACTTGAGCAGCAGCAGCTCCAAATTGCCTTGAAAAATCCCACTGAGGATGATTATTGTTGTACTTGTCCGACCTGAAATCCCTCTTATCCTGAGAGACCACCTTAGCCTTGCTTTTACCTAGTTTTTAGTCTTCCTTGACCCGCTTATACTTATCAATATGGTCCATGAGCTGACGCGCATTACTAACCGGCTTCCCTGTCAATGATTTCCTCAAATTGTGCTTTGGAGGCAAGCCGACCTTAAACATTCTTACAGTTATGTTATCAAAATCCCCATCAATTTTATTAAACATCTTGTTAGGATATATGTAGTTCAAGTTGTTGACATATGTCATTATTTTATGTAATTGGCTTATCCTTAGACAAAACGCACTTTACTTGTAATTGGGTAGAGTTAGGATATGTTTAACACTTCAAGAAACAATGTTTCAAGATTCAGTGTTGAAGTCATCACGTCTGTCCAAGAAACAAGCAAGGAAGTGCAAGTTACTAAAGCTCAACACCTAGTCTCGACACATGCATCTATCAAGCTTTAGAAGTTGTTTCAGCCCCGAGGCTCGACAGCTTCTCGACAGATCCTCGACACCTCTATCTGTCGAGATTCAAAGAAAATGAATTTTCAGTTCTGTTTTAAGTCCAATCCGTGAATGTGTCCCTGGGACTTCTTTTCTCCTAACCCTAGACATATAAAAGGATTGTTTTAAGGGCCGTCAAATAGATGCAAGTTGCACAAGTATTGAGTAATTATTGTTCATGCAATTTGTGATCAAAAAGACAAAGTTCATGCCCTAGTTCATCTTTTGTGAAGAAGTTGCTGTGTAATGTGCACCGTAGAGTTTTGTAACCAAGCATCTTCCCGATCTTCATTGTGTGGATGATTTAAAGAACTTTGCAGCCAACAACTCTCTCTCTAGTTGGTGAATTGAAGTAGCGTACTAGGATCCGCGCAATTGGTTAGTCACGTACTTGGGAGCCGTGCATTGAAAGGAGAAACTATCACTACAGAGCAAGTCCAATTGGGTATTTGGGTAAGGGTTCAACTGTAGGTTGGTAAGGTACTTGGGATTCCTTGCTTGTAATCGCTTGCTGTGATAATAGTGGAGTTTTCCCAGTGGTGACCTTAAATCACTCGGTGGGCGCAATTTGTCAGGTTTTCCCCATTCGTAAACAAATCATCGTGTCTTTTATTTTTCCGCTGCATACTTTAGTTTTGGTGATTTGTTTGTGCTGCCATGTGATATTGCATGTTAACTTGATTAATTAATAACTTGGCTAATTAATTAATTTAATTTATCACTAGGGGTCAACGCGTTTGTGGCCTATCATATCTCCCAGTGTCGGTCAGAGTACGTCTTTAAGGTTTCTCCCTCTCGTATAGCCATAGACAGCAAGGAATCCAAAGGCTAAGGAACCCTACTATAAGTTACAAACCGAGAACTAAAGGCACTTGTAAGCTCCTTAAAAGAGTTTTCTCCTTTGGGCCATTAAACCACCTCATCGCCATAGGCCCTAAGTTGGATGGAAACACCTTACACATTAAAGTTTCGTTCTTAGAGTGAACATCCATTCTTTGGTTGAAATGGCTCACGTGCTCCACAGGGTCCGTCCTACCATTGTAGATGGTAAACGTTGGCTGAGTGCACCGCTGGGGGAGCCTTCCTTCCTCAATTCTCTAGGTAAAAGGTGACTTAGAGATCTGATTCAGAGCCCTACTTATGGCATCGTTGCACGAGCCTTTACGTGATGGACTTCTCCTCCCCTGCCTATTACGATGCTCCTCGTTTTACGAAAAGACTTACTAGGAGGAGTCTTTAATTTGTGTCGATATTTATGATCATTATCAACGTCAGAAGAATGGTTAAAACTTGAAGCAGTTCCTCTATGCCGCTCTCAACGCAACCTTCTTCTTAAATGATCAATTTCTAATTGCATGCATCTAGTAGTTGCTTCATGAGAGACGTGGCCCCCAATCCTAGATCGGCTCCCACTGGTGTGTATGGTATGCATGCTCACTTCTTGGTCCCTCCTTCACTCAAGGTTAAGAAACTAATCTTGACGTTGGGACCCAACAAACTCCTCATGGTTTGGCCTTGAGTCCATTATATGTTGTTATCACTAAAACTCAAGTAATTCCCACAGATGGTGCCAATTGTAGGAGCGCAATTTGGTACCCTTGCCTAAAGGGAAAAGGATCTTGGTCCAAAGGAGCCCAATACAACGAATTTCTAGAAAGTGGGCTGGAAAACTAGATTTTAATTAATCAGATAATAATGGTCGAGCCCAAATGATAAGTAAACAAGAATAAAATGGTTATTCTCCAAGTAAATCGACCTCGACACAATCTGAGGAGACTGAATCTTCTATATATTTTCTTATTGAAGTTAATTACAAGTCTAGTTCTTGCTTCTATAGTATTTTCTTCCACTTTTCTTCCCCCCATCCTCCGGAGGATCTCTTACATTATATATCTTCTCTTAGATAATCTTAGCTCTCTATTTGTTAATCATGTTAGGACATATGTAGTTCAAGTTGTTGACATATGTCACTATTTTATGTAATTGGCGTATTTTTTGACAAAACGCACTTTACTTGTATTTGGGTAGATTTAGGATGTGTTTAACGCTTTAAAAAACTATGTTTTAAGATCAAGTGTTGAAGTCATCAAGTCTGTCCAAGAAACAAGTTGGAAAGTACAAGTTACTAAAACTCGACACCTAGTCTCAGCACATGGATCTATCGAGTTTTAGAAGCTGTTTCAGCCCCGAGGCTCGACAGTTTCTCGACAGATCCTCGACACCTCTATCTGTCGAGATTTAAAGAAAACAGATCTTTAGTTCTGTTTTAATTCCAATCTGTAAATGTGTCTTTGGGACTTCTTTTCTCTTAACCCTAGACATATAAAAGGATTGTTTTAAGGGCCGTCAAAGTGACGCAAGTTGCACAAGCATTAAGTAATTTTTGTTCACGCAATTTGTGATCAAAGCCAAAGTTCATGCCCTAGTTCATCTTTTGTGAAGAAGTTGCTGTGTAATGTGCACCGTAGGGTTTTGTAATCAAGCATCTTCTTGAGCTTCATCGTGTGGATGATTTGAAGAACTTTGCAGCCAACAACTCTCTCTCTAGTTGGTGAATTGAAGTCGCGTACTAGGATCCGCGCAATTGGTTAGTCACGTATTTGGAGCTGTGCATCAAGAGGAGAAACTGTCACTACAGAACAAGTCCAATTGGGTATTGGGGTAAGGGTTCAACTATAGGTTGGTAAGGTACTCGGATTCCTTGCTTGTAATCGCTTGTTGTGATAATAGTGGAGTTTCGGGAGTGGTGACCTAAAATCACCCGGTGAGGTTTTTGCCGTCAAGTTTTCTCCATTCGTAAACAAATCACCGTGTCATTTATTTTCCACTGCATACTTTAGTTATTGGTGATTTGTTTGTGCTGCCACGTGAATTTGCATGTTAACTTGATTAATTAATAACTCGGCTAATTAATCAACTTAATAAATCACAAGGGGTCAACGCGTTTGTGGCCTAACAAGTGGTATCAGAGCAGGCACACGCTGATTAGGGTTTAATCCTTGTGTGTGATCCATTGACTCCTGTTAGTCATGGATAAAGGTCAGTCTCTTATTATACCTCTATTCTTTGATGGTACTAACTATGTATACTGGAAAGTACACATGAGAGCTTTCTTGCAGTCATTAGATGAGAAGGTGTGGCAAGTTGTAGAGATAGGCTGGACCAAGCCTACAGAAACGTCGGCTGATTGGGATGATGCCAAGATCAAGGCGGCTAATTTCAACAGTAGAGCATTGAATGCCCTATTCAGTGTGGTCACCAATGAGGAGTTCAAGAAAATTTCCTCCACGAAAACTGCTAAGGAAGTATGGACCATTCTCCAGACAACCTATGAGAGAACCAAGGCTGTCAAGGATTCGAAGCTATAGAGACTCACTACAAGCTTTGAAGAAATTAAGATGGAGGAGGATGAGTCATTTGATGAGTTCTATGCAAAGCTTAAAGACATAGTGAACTCAGCTTTCAATCTTGGGGAAACCATTTCTGAACCCAAGATAGTAAGAAAAGTGCTCAGATCCTTGCCCGAGAGATTCCATGCTAAGATCACAGCGATAGAGGAATCGAAGGATATTGACAGGATTCCTCTAACTGAGTTGGTTGGAAATCTACAAACCTATGAGCTAGGGCTGACTAGGATGGGCAAGTCAACCAAGGGCAAGAGCATGGCACTAAAGACCAAGAGCAGTGATACAGATGAGTCTTCGGATGATGAAGATTCTAAGATGAAGTCCTACGTTACCAAGCAGTTCAAGAAATTCATGAAGAATGCCAATGGAAAAGGCTTCAACAAGGACTGTAGGCAATCTAGTTCTTCTCAGTTCAAAAACTCAGATAAAGGGAAAAAGGATGCCAAGGATGGCGGCCAGTACATTGTTCCCGCTGGACCGAAATGCTTTGGGTGTCAAGGCTTCGGACACATGAAACAAAAGTGTCCAACGTACCTCAGGAGCATTGGGAAAAGCAAGGCACTTGCTGCTACCTTAAGCGACACGGACCCCGAGGATGATTCCGAACATGAAGATGACGGAATCTTGAATGCCTTCACTATCACTGTTAATCCTACTGATGGGATTACTGAAGAAATAGATGAAGAAAAAGAATTGGTGGATGCCAAGTTTGAAACTATGGATGATCAAGATAATATCCGTACCGCCTATGAGAAACTATACAAGTTTTCTGAGAAGCATGAGAAACTCTATAGGCTGGCCACTAAGAAACTCAGTGATGTGGAACTCGACCGTGAGGAGCTTTCCACTAAGGTTGATGAAGTAAATCAGACCATTGGGGCACTGAGGTTCGAGAACAATTTCTTGGCTGAGAAGACCAAGAAGCTTGAAGCGGAGCTGTTTCAAGTTAGAGCACAATTGGAGAGGACATCAAGTACAAAGCTGGATGAGATGCTAAGTATTCAGAAATTTTCTTCAGATCGTACTAGATTGGGGTATGAATTTTCTCTCTCTAATACTCCTTCTGCAAGTACTACTGTTTTTGTTCCTCCTGCTAATAACATTAAAATTGAGGATAAAAATGTTAAAATTGAATTAGCAAGTGAGAACTTAGACAAGGGCAAGTCCATCCTAGGAGCACCCCCCAAATTTGAGAAGAGGGAAATTAGAAACCCTAGGACTAAAAAGGCTATCTCT
Organism: Castanopsis chinensis; assembly: GCA_032878915.1. Taxonomy (NCBI): domain Eukaryota; kingdom Viridiplantae; phylum Streptophyta; class Magnoliopsida; order Fagales; family Fagaceae; genus Castanopsis; species Castanopsis chinensis. The sequence goes on along the minus strand of JAVQMG010000126.1, from coordinate 39,882,431 downwards.
CAAAAGCCCAGACAGAAGAAGCAGCATCTCTGTTATCATTGTGGTGTTACCGGTCATACTCGACCAAATTGCTATAAGTGGCTAGCCACTCAACAAAGCAATGGCATGATAGCATCTGGGAACCAGAATCAGCTTCAGACCTCTCTTGCTCCTCTTGGAGACATTCTCAAAGCCCTCATGTTGCTTTCAAACTTGAATGGTTTAAATTCTTCCCCCTCATCGCCGGTTCAAGGTTCGACAAAAAGGAAAGGTTCTTCCAAAGTGTGAAAGGAAAAGGGTTCTAAGTGATTTTGTTCACTTCTTCTTCTCTCTCCCCGTTTTACTATTTTTCATTACTTGTGTGTTGCTTTACTTTTTTGAGTAAGTCTAGTTTATGCATTGTTTGCTTTCTTTAACATGTTTTTGTTTGTGTGTTTTCAATTTTGTGTTTTATTTTTGTTTTTCTGATAAAAATAAAAAAAAAATTGAAAAAATGAAAAATACAAAAACAGTGTGTGTTTGTGTGCATTGGTTCTTGTGAACCTTAAAATGGCCATTGAAATAGAGTTTTCTAAACTTTATATCTTTTGTAGCTTAGATGAGCATTCATATGCACAAGCAAGTGAGCTTTGTAGCTCTTAATTTGTGATGAGTAAGGTTAAGTGATCTCTTGTACTTAACACTCATATAACTCTTTTTGACAGGTATGACTAGAAAATCCTAAGAGAAAGGCATAAATAACCATCTCACCACTGTTACTCGCCAATCATGATATGACATCTGTATGCTTCGGCATAGTAAAAGTGCAATGTCAATGACATCTGTATGCTTCGGCATAGTAAAAGTGCAATGTCAAAAGCTTAACATAATTGGGTATTTCTTCTCTTTCTCTTATATGCCCATGCATGACATGCTTAATAAAAGAAAATAAGCAAAGAAATAAAAGCAAAAAGATCAAAATGCTTTAAAATATGATTGCAAGCGTGTTTTCTAGGAGATGTGGGAGTTATAGGATGTACCTTAAAGGTGATAGTCTCCATCAAACAGTTATGATTGTGTATGAGTTAAAGTGATCTTCTCATATTTCAAATCATCATAACATTGAGACACTTATGCAATTGTGCGATGTTTTCACACACAACATGAAATATTCTTTGCTATTCTTGATACATGTGTAGGTACAATGTGATTTGGCCATCATAAGGTTTACATGCGTTAATGTATACTCACTAAACTGTCATAACTCATTTTTGAAATATAAAATTGATTAGACTTGTTTAGTGTGTGTGTGAGTTTTAGGATCCATGTGCTTAAAATTGTTGATAAAAGATGATTTTGAGAGCTAAATGTGTTGTTTGGATCATTGGTTGAGTTGCACGCATGATTGCATTCATGTCTGTGCTTTTTCTCTCTTAAAAAACTATTTTTAAGGCAATCTCGACACCTCCTCGACACCTTCTCAACACCTAGCTGTCTGTCGAGCTTCTCAGCTTTATCTTATCGCAGTCTCGACACATTCTCGACACCTGGTGGATCGATCAAGAAACTTTTTGTCTGCTCAATAGCTTCTTGACAGCTTCTCAACAGCTTCTGGATCGATCGAGATTCTTTAGTGGCTGATCTTTCTTTCTCGACACATGTTCTCGATAGTTGTATCTGTCGAAGTGCATTTTCTCGATACCTACCTCAATAGCTGTCTCGACACCTTTCGATACCTCATCTGTTAAGAATTACTGAAGGTCTATATATTGGTTTCTCGCGATTTTTTCTCTCATTTTGCTCTCTCTCTCTCGATACTTCACTGTTTTCTCTCCCAAAACCTCTCTCACTCACTTCAAACCCCCTTCTAAGGATTCTTCAAGCTTTTCTCAAAATTTTCCTCTCTTGGTAAGCTTCCATCCTTTCATTCTTCATGCATTTCATGTTTTAAAAACCTAGGTTTTGGGGTTTTTGAAAAATTTTGGGGTTTTTCACAATTGATGAGAGTTTAATAAAATTTTTGGGTTGGTTTTATATATTTGATCTTTAAAACTGCATGCATTGCATCACATTAGCATTCTAACTGTATTTTCATGCATTTAGATGTATGCAAACTTGTTGTGTGCTGGTAGGATTGGATTGGGCTGAGCCCATGATGCTTTTTATATTGCATGTCACATGTTCATACATTTCCCATGCATACATTCTTTCTTTTCAATATACTCATCTTATATTGAACTGTTTGGGACTTTTCTGTGTGTTTCTCTCTTTCTGTCTTTCTCTATGTTTGCGTTAGTAATGTCTATGGCATCTAAGCGTAAATCCATTCCATCCCAGAACCCTCTGCATTCTAGGGGATCTTCTTCTTCTTCTAATTCTACTCCTATGTCTGTTCGGTTCCGTAATGAGAAAGCCCAACAGGACTTCTCGGAGAATTTTTCTAAACGAGGTATTCATTCGGAACGCCAAGTTATTCTAGCAGACATTGTCGACACTGATCTACCCGATGTCATTCACAATCAGGCTTGGGAGTCACTGTGCGATGTCCCGGTCACTTGTCCTCTCGTGTTGATACAGGAGTTTTACTCCAACATCCACGGGATAGATTCTTCAGTACCTTTTTTCTATTCTCGCGTTCGAGGTACGCGCTTTGTTGTCACTCCGGAGTTAGTCTCCGAGGTTCTTCACGTTCCGAGGGTGGATCATCCTGATTACCCCGAATGTGAGCGTCTATGGACTGTGTCCAAAGACAAGATGATCTCTGCGTTCTGTGAGCGCCCTTCCGCTTGGAGAGATCATCAGTACACACCATTGAAGCCTTTTGCTAAAGGTCCTCGTTTCCTTAACATAGTGATGACTTTTGTTTTGCACCCACTATCTCACAACAACTTTATCACAGAGCCTCGTGCTCGATTTTTGCTGTCTCTTTTAGAGCATCTGACTATAGACTTCTCTTCACACTTTATCTTCTCTATCATAGATGTCTATAGAGATACGGCTACCCGTGATAAGCTCATTTTCCCTTTCACTATCACGAGGATTCTTCACCGTTTTTCCATCCCCTTTCCATCGTCTGATCCTTTTCATGTCATGTTTGCCATAGACGCCGCTACCGTAAAATGTGGCAAGGCACAGTTCAGATTGCGACAGTCAGATTCTACTGCTCCTTCCTCCCGTCTGACTCCATCTAGATCTGCTCGAGCGACATCTGCTCCTTCCTCTTCCTTGAGCGTCGTTGCTCTTAGAGACATCATGGCGCAGCTTCAGCGCATAGATGCTCGCCTCGATACACTCTCTATGGAGTTGTATTAGGTGAACGTTTATGTTGGTCGCATTGCCAGGCGATAGGCGACCTTAGGCGGCTTTACTTCTGAGGCTTCTCCTCTGCCTCCTCATGTCGCTTCCGAGACTGAGGATGATGATGACGGTGATTACGATGATGCTTTCGATGATGATGATGGAGATGCGAGCTTTTTTGATAAGATGTCTACTTGACATTCTACCCTTTGTCACTCGTGACAAAAAGGGGAAGTAGTTTTGTATGAGAGTAGTTATACTTAGGGGGAGAGCTAGTATAGGACATTTTTGATAGGGGGAGTGTTGATATGAGGGATGTAGTGAGGATCACATGTATTTTGTTTCTTTTCTTTCTTTTAGAGATACTTTGATCATGTACCCTGGTTTTGTGACCATTTATTGACATATATTGTGTTTATTCTTGATATATTTATATTGATGTATGTTTCTTTTACCTACCTCTCTATGTGTTGTTTCTTTTCTGTTTTTATTCACATGTTTCTTTTATTTGTATGTAATCTATTATTTCTGCTTCACACAAAGATACCTTGATGTGTTTTGTTTAAAAGTGTTTCAGAAATATAGGTTGTCGAAGTCTACTTGCTATAAACTCTCTTCTTGCAAAGTTTTTCAAGAGTTTGTGTTAGGATAGATTTTATTGTATTTAACAAGTGAATATGAGTTGAGTGATTTACGACTTCTTTCATATGTTCATTTGTTTGTTGTGGTTTTGTCACGGATTGCCAAAGGGGGAGATTGTTAGGACATATGTTGTTCAAGTTGTTGACATATGTCACTATTTTATGTAATTGGCGTATCCTTTGACAAAACGCACTTTACTTGTATTTGGGTAGATTTAGGATGTGTTTAACGCTTCAAGAAACTATGTTTCAAGATCAAGTGCTGAAGTCATCAAGTCTGTCCAAGAAACAAGCTGGAAAGTGCAAGTTACTAAAACTCGATACCTAGTCTCGACACATGCATCTATCGAGTTTTAGAAGCTGTTTCAGCCCCGAGACTCGACAGCTTCTCGACAGATCCTCGACACCTCTATCTGTCGAGATTTAAAAAAAATAGATTTTCAGTTCTGTTTTAATTCCAATCCGTGAATGTGTCTTTGAGACTTCTTTTCTCCTAACCCTAGACATATTAAATGATTGTTTTAAGGGCCGTCAAAGTGACGTAAGTTGCACAAGCATTGAGTAATTGTTGTTCATGCAATTTGTGATCAAAGACAAAGTTCATGCCCTAGTTAATCTTTTGTAAAGAAATTGCTGTGTAATGTGCACCGTAAGGTTTTGTAACCAAGTATCTTCTTGAGCTTCATCGTGTGGATGATTTGAAGAACTTTGCAGCCAACAACTCTCTCTCTAGTTGGTGAATTGAAGTCGCGTACTAAGATCCGCGTAATTGGTTAGTCACGTATTTGGAGCCGTGCATCAAGAAGAGAAATTGTCACTACAGAACAAGTCCAATTGGGTATTGGGGTAAGGGTTCAACTATAGGTTGGTAAGACACTCGGATTCCTTGCTTGTAATCGCTTATTGTGATAATAGTGGAGTTTCAGGAGTGGTGACCTTAAATCACCCGATGGGATTTTTACCGTCAGGTTTTCCCCATTCGTAAACAAATCATCTTGTCATTTATTTTCCACTGCATACTTTAGTTATTGGTGATTTGTTTGTACTGCCACGTGAATTTGCATGTTAACTTGATTAATTAATAACTCGGCTAATTAATCAACTTAATAAATCACAAGGGGTCAACGCGTTTTTGACCTAACAGATCATCCAGACCACTACTTGAGTGCATTTCCCATCAGACGCCTGCTCAAACTCCTTGTGAGTTGCGGTAGTCATGGCAACACTGTTCAGGGGTTTTCTCCACATAAATGCAACCAGGATGTTTGGTAGGATGCATTAAATGTGGTGGCAGCCACCAACCCTTTAGTCATGTCAATGCTAGCCTCCTCCCCGAAGCTCTTTCTTTATAGTACGATCTCCTCTGATAACGTGCTATTTATATGACCTTACAATCTGAAGGCGTGACCTCCTCAACAGGATAATGGGCATCCTCGGCAGGATAATGGCCCTTCTCGGCCATGAATATGACACGTGGCACAATTACCTTATTGAAATTCTTGTATCCCACAATAACATTAAACCAAAAAAATAAATAAATAAAAAGAGTATTATTGTACGCACAAAGTGCATGTGATGAGTCTAGTATATTATATGTATAATAACTTCTAACTTTTATCTAACTAGACAAATAGTATATATATACATACATACATACATATATATATATATATATATATATATGTGGTAAACTCAAATTGACCGGATTTAATATATTTTGTTTTCTTGATCAGTTGGAAACAGCCCCCAATACTTTGGAGGGCGGGGCGAGGGGGGAGCTATGACCCTTGCAAATAAGGGTAGAGCCAGGGGGGGTAGGGAGGGAAATTGCCCCTTTATCTCCCCAAAAACTCATTTAAAATAGGAGTAGATTAGTTTTCCCCTTACAAAATTTTAAAATAATTTCCCCCAATGAGATATGTATAAACTCGCCCCTTACAATGTTAAGTATAACCTCATTACACTGTTTATTTATTTATTTTTTTGTGTGTCTCAAAGACTATAACTCTATAATATAATTGAAAATCTGTAGTGTTTCCTAATTCACTAGTTTTTGAGTTCTCTCTAGTTCTATTCCACACCCCTCCCCCCCAAAAATGTATAATATGTATAAAAAAAGAAACAAAAATATGACATGGTAAAAACAAAACTGCCGGCACTAATTTTCCCATATCACAACAATTTTTAAGTTCAAATAGAATTTTTCTTTCTCACAACAATTCAACTAATGGGTGCCATATTTTAAATTTAAAATAATTACTATTTAATAAAACACACAGCACTAAATCTCTACAGCGCCTTCATCCCTGAACTAACCTTTTTCACCTTCATCCCTTAAATACATTTTCCCCCTCAATATGCTGACTCTTTCTCAATTTTAAACTTTAAGTTTTTGCTATAAACTCCACTTTTAAATAATTAAAATAATAGATAAAGAAATTAGAAATCCATGGCCATATAAATTTTTAAAGCAATCAAGGCAACACGGAAGTATATAACTTTCCTAGTATATTACTATAACACTTTCAAATGATTATTACTATCTATCTATACATATGCGCATATAATTTTATAACTTGGTCCCTTTGAAATAAAAACTCAATTAGCCACTCACCTCCAACTTATCCAAAAAAAAAAAAAAAAAAAAAAAAAAAAAAAAAAAAAAGCCACTCACCTCCAATGTTGGCATTCACAAGTTTGGTTGGGGAATAAGGCGGCCACGTGGGTTTATTATACACACTGCAGTGAGATATGAATTTAATGAAATCTGTTTATTAATGATTTATCATACACAATGCATTGAGATATGAATTTAATATGTTTTTTTCAATATTGATGACGGATGCTTGATTGGATTTTTTTTATTCTATAGAAAAAGAAAATTTTTTACTAGTGAAAGTGTAAATAATTTAATCTCATAATTTTATAATTTTTAATGGTTGCAAGTGGAGTTTCAAAATCACAAAGTCTTTAGCTTGTCAGACTAATCTTATGGCATGTGCATACTCATGCTTGTTCCCTTCTCTAAATCAATGCTTAATTTTCTTCATGGGTAGCCAATAGGAAAGCTTCCTGCAATCATCAAATACTTCATCCGCATTTTGCCACATTACAATGAATTTTCCTTTTGACATGACAGTCAGATTTCCTATGTCAGCATATGATTTAACTGTATTTTTAAAATCATTTATTAATAATAAAAACTAAAAAACTCTTTTAAGTTTAAGAATCACCATTTTATTTGTAATTTGTGTATCATTCCTTTAAAAAATGCAATTTATTTAATTGTATGAAGATGTTTTGCAGAAAGCAATCACAAGAAAGTTAAATTTGGAATCTTCAATTAGATTTTGTCCATGGAAAATTAAAGTAAAACTTTTTTTTTTTTTTTTTAATACCAAAGTAAACAATTATTATTATTTTTTGGACAAACCGAAGTAAACAATTTTGAGAAAAAGCAAGTTGTTTGTAAGTTTGACATTGGAATCTTTTGGCATAATTCATTAACCTGTAGAAAAGTCACTATAAGACTAGAGTCCATTTTGGAACAACTTATTTAGCTGAAATTGTATTGAAATTTTTTTGCTGAAAGTATTATAAATAAAGTTAGCTGAAATAGTACAATGGTAATATATAATAGTACCATAAAATGCAATGTGACTCATGAATAGTAGCAACAGAAATAAGCTAAATAGTAAAAAAAAACTACATTTTTCAGCCAATGCAAATCGCAACCTTAATGATTCAACATGAGAAGTCATGTTTGTAGTGTTGGCTTTATTCAGTGACAAAAGTTATATGTATTGTTATTCATTTATTTATTTATTTTTATTGTTGATGTGTATTGTTTCCTGGGTTCTTATGCTAATTGGGGTAGAATACCATAAAGAAAAACTATAACTCTTATTCTCTCATTTCCATATCTTTCAAAGCTTTGATTGAGATTTCGTAACCAACATTGTCTCACCTATGCATAAAACTAGTGAGTGAGTGAATGGCATTGGAAACTTGAGAAGCCATAATCAAAATCCAAATCCTTTGGTGGCTTTCCATTGGTGGCTCAACGGTGATGACTCCAAGAAGTTAAGTGAAGAAATGAATTATGAAGTTGGTTGCTAGTTGAAGTTTGGAGGACTCAAGTACACAGGAAGATATAGGCTTGTAGGGTTTATAGTCACCCATGTACTGCAACTTTTTGACGGGTGGTTAGGGGAGAGGTTTTTACGCCCGAGGCTTGGGTTTTCCTCTTTCTAAACACTTTTTGGTGTTTAGTGTGGTTTGCATGTTTTTCTCTTTATTTCCTTTACATTGCTATATTGCCATGACTTGTATAGTGTAGTATGTTTGTTTGGAAATTTGCTAAGTCTTTTACTCTTGGACTATATTCGATTAGTTTAGTGTTAAAAGCAACTTAGCCATAAAAGCTTGTGTTAAGGGTTCTAAATATTTTGCAAAGATTAATTTTGCATATTTCACAACAAATTAATTAAATTGTAACGTGAACCTACAAATACAACGCTTCCATAGATCAGAGGACAAAATTTTAGCACGACAAAACTTTGTATAAATCAAAGAAAAGCACTGTATAATGACATTTTTGTGGTTTAATTCATATTTATAGTTAAAAATTAAAACTTGAAAGTTTAAACATCAAACCTTACTTCTGTGTCCTGCTATTCAGCTGACTCAAAAAGTCTATGGAATGCAGGACGGCATGTTCAATACCTCTTTGAAGGGTTAGAATTACTTTCAGTATTTTTTTAACTGGAATTTTCTTTTGTTTAAATGAGAGATGTTACGTTGCCCATTAATTAAATAAAAAGTAGAGATTAAAACCTACTACCACTTGTTATTGTATATTTAAAACAAAAGGAAATGTCCAGTTAAAAAAGTGCTAGAGGTAAACCAAGCCATTTTTAAAAATCTGATTGGAATATTCCGACGATTCCACCATTAAGAAAAAAGAAAAAACAAAAACAAAGTAAGAATAGTATTTAATATTCTGGCAACATTGCTTTCTATAGGATTGGTACAAAAGATGAGGGATAGAATTAAGAACTATGAATTTTTATTCTTCTAACATCTCTTTTTTTTTTTTTTTTTTTATGAATATTCTTCTCACATCTCTAGAAGATCCTAAAAGTATAATCTTATTAAATTACACAGTTTAAAGTAATGACACAAATCATCAATTTTTTATTTAGGAAAAAGTGGATACTTTGAAATTATAGATTTTAAGAAATGTTTTTCTAAATTTCTTTAAGAAAAAAATGACTTTTTTAACAGCTTTTTATATTTTCAATATTAAAACTTTTTAAAAAATGCTCTAAAGGTACCTATTAAAAAGACTCTTTTATATATTTTGAGAATTTTATTTAAAAAAAAGATAAATGCAATAGATCATGAGCAACAAAACTCTCAATAATATAACGTTTCCTCAATCCAAGTACTAAACAAAAAACAAAACCTATGACATGTTGAGCTAATCCATGCATAACTTGTTGTATATATAGGTATATACATGGATAGGTTGTCTTAACTACTTCTTGAAAATCTCATAAACAACTTATTAAAAACAAATAATTGCTCATATGCGGGGGAGGAGGTAGAAGAAGGTACACTACCACCATTTGGCGACAGATAGAAAGGTAATCAATTAGGGCCTTATATTCATATTTTGTCTCTTAATTGCATGGTATGCCCTCACTTTCTGTTCCTGCAATGATGTAACACCCCAAATATTTTTTAAAGCACTTTTCTTTTGACAGGGAATAATATATGATTTAGAGTTTATTTTTTTATTTGTGTTTAACTATTTTATGGAGGATTTGTGAATACTTAAGTGATTTATGGGGCTAGATGAAATGTGGGAGGAACCTTGAGGGTGAAGTGGTAATTTATCACAAGATATTTTTGGGGCAAACTTGTAATTAAGCCCCCTCCCATAAGTCAGCCACAACCCCCCTTCCCTAAGCCTACACGGTTCTCTCCCTCTTCTTGTGTTCTTCTCTAGCTCTCCATTTTCCTATCTCACTCACCCATAGAAGCCCACACACATGTACACTCTAGCTCCCTCTGTTTCTCTCACTCCCTCACCGGTAAACCAACCATCCACCACCTCTTTTGGTGGATTTCACTGGAGAACCCCATTAGAATCCCCATATGCTCCATTCTCTCAAACTTTAAAGGTAAAACTCTTAATTGTTTGGTAGCTTTTCAAGTTTTTGTAAGATTTCTTTCTAATCTAAGCTACATGAGTGGTATACATGTGATTGAGTAAATAGGTTTTTGATTAGGTGGATTTATTTGTTAAATGGTTAAGGGCTTTTACAAATGATGATCATTTGGGGTTTCTTCATGGTTAAAAATTTGGGTTCCTTGAGCAAATCGTATGAGTTGATTTTGTGGAAGTTTGGGGTTGATTTTTGGAAGTGTGTTTCTTTGCATTTAGATGACTTTGGCAAATGTGAGTGTGAGTGAAGTGTTAACTTTGAATTTTTGAAAGTGGAGTGTAAGCATGTGCTTTTTGCATACCTAGTGCTTGATAAGTTGTTTATATGAGATTTTGGGTTTGATTTCTTTTTTTTTAATATGCTTTAAATCTGGTGGTTTTAATTTGAGTAAATTCTCAAATAATTTGGGCTAGTCTTACAACTATAGCAATTTTCTAAAGTTGTCGTGACAGATTTGAGTCAGCCGCAATGCATGATTTTTAATAAATTACAAAAAAATCATTTTGGGTTGAATTTTTTGTGGTACATTGTATACATATAGGGGAATGTGCCCTTAAAGTTTTTAATTAATTGGATAACTTTTCATTGACCAAACAATTTTTACAAAATGGCTGCACTGTTATGTACTAAATTTGAAAGCAAGACTAAAATGTTGAGAAATTGTGGAATTAATCCCAAACCTCGGTTGATCATTATTGGCTTAAATATATTATTTAGTACTCAAAGAGATTCATGAGAATGTTATATTATCTTATGATGCACATTATTACAGTAGTGAATTTGAAATGTTTTGGTTGTGTTAGCACTATGAGTTTCTTGGATGCTTATTTGGTTCCCGCTTGGGTAGGGGTACTTGTCTTGGGATGGCCAAGCAAGGATTTAGGGCCTTAGGTTTGATTTTTGAGGGAATCTTTTCCGATTTATGGAGACAAATATGATAGTGTAATTTTGTAGTAGGCCTTGTTATTAATAGGCTTGATATTTGTGCTTCTAGGTTCCAAGGTCCTTGGTGATGGAACTAGTGCTTAATTGGTTGAATGCTGTGCCCGGTTGAGGTTAATTTGGATTGGACTATTGAGGTAAGTAGCTTTTTAATGAGATTTTTGGAAAATAACCATGTTTCATAAATGTTGTTTTTGGGTCAAACACATTTTTGAAAATTATATATGGATATATGTTTTCTTAAAAGTGTTGTGTTATGACCCTATTATATATTATTATATGTGAAAATGCATCATATTTGGTATTGCATTTGAAAAAATGCATGAATTGTTGACATGGAAAATATGAGCATCTTTTATTTAATCTTTGATAAGGAAATTATGGATTTTAAGGTTTATTAGAAAATCTAAAGATGTTTATCTTGTCCTGTTACTTGGGAAATTTATAGAGAATCGTTTTGACAAAGATGAAGTTGAAAACCTTACAAACTTTGTGGAAGTTAGTTTTTTTTTTTTTTTTTTTTTTTTTTTTTTTTTTTTTTAATTACCTAGATATAAACTATGTATTTGAAAAGAAATGTATAGCTATGAGCTTTATGTGGTTTTAACCCTATGCCATGTGTGATTTTTCGGTGATCACCCGATTTGGTTTTTATAATCTTTGTTACAACGAAATCAGATCCAGGTCAGTGCCCTCTCACTTTGGATGACGCGTTCTTCCCTGCTGCTCATGGGAGGAAGAGGTTCCTTAAGTGTGTGTAAAGTGAGGCTGCTACCCACGAGGCCAAAAGACCACGTGCAAAAGATGTCATGTTTGCGCTCTCCTTGCTGCCAATGAGGGGTGAGAAAAACTTTGAGGTTATGGGTGAGGCTGCTGTCTATAGGGCCAAGAGTTTTCATACCAGAGAAGACAATATCATGCCAATTGTGAATGGATGGATCTCTTAACCGGTCTATGTGGTAGTGTGGTATATTTGTGATAAATTACCGTATGTTAGATTTTATGGCTTTGGAAAGTATATTGTTAGTGCTCACAGATTATAATATATAGTTTCATGGTATTATTTTGAGAAACTTTGTGTTTCATCATTTAATCATTTTTGTTACATTATTACAAAAAATAATCCTGCAGTATTCAGTTAGCAATTTCCTAAACTAAAACATGTTTTGCAAACTGTTTATAATCATGAAACTTGTATTTCCCTCACCTCCATTAATTATGCTGCTTATTGGGATTTAGCTCATCCCACTCTTCAATAGTTTTTCAAATAAATTTGCCATACTCCAAGCATGGAGCTTGTTTAATTGGTGGTGATTGGAGTATTATGCTAATTGAGAGAGTTATGCAATGATTGGTTGGTGACTCAACTTACTAAATTTATTGAGGCCATAGCTAATTCTATCGGAGGTTGGGCTCTTGAGGTTTGCTAGCCTTGGGCATGGTAGCCCTAGATTCTGTCATTGAGGTTGCCCTTCCTAGGAAGGATTGTGATTTGATGTTGATCCATTTGGAGTCTTGGAATTTCATGTATATTTGGAGACAATATTTGTAATTTGTATTGTTTGTAAATGATAGGCTAAAAATGCGTTGACCCCTTGTGATGAATTAAGTTAATTAATTAACCAAGTTATTAATTAATCAAATTATCATGCAAATTGCATCATAGCACAAACAAATCATCAATAAACTAAAGTATGCAGCAAAAAATAAATTGACACGGTAATTTGTTTACGAATGGGGAAAACCTATACGGTAAAAACCCTACCGGGTGATTTAAGCTTACCACTCCCGAAACTCCACTATTATCACAACAAACGGTTACAAGTAAAGGAATCCCAAGTACCTTATCAACCTATAGTTGAACCCTTACCCCAATACCCAATTGGACTTGTTCTGTAGTGATAGTTTCTCCTTTTGATGCATGGCTCCTAATACGTGACTAACCAATTGCGTGGATCCCAGTATGTGACTTCAATTCACCAACTTGAGAGAGTTGTTGGCTGCAAAGTTCTTCAATTCATCCATACGATGAAAATCAAGAAGATGCTTGGTTATAAAACCCTATGGTATACATTACACAACAACTTTTTCACAAGAGAGATGAACTAAGGCATGAACTTTGTCTCGGATCACAAATTGCTTGAACAAGGATTTCTCAATGCTTGTGCAACTTGTCTATATCTTGACGGCCCTTAAAATAATCTTTTTATATGTCTAGGGTTAGAAGAAAAGAAGTCTCAAAGATATAAGTACGAATTGGAATCAAAACAGAACTTAGAATTTGTTTTTCTTAAATCTCGACAGCTAGAGGTGTCGAGGTGCTATCAAGTAGTTGTTGAGCCTCGGGGTTGAACAGTTTCTTAAAACTCGATAGATGCATATGTCGAGCCAGGTGTCGAGATTTAAAATCTGACACTTCTTCAACTTGAATCTTGGACAACTTGCATGGCTTTAACACTTGATCTTGAAACCTTATTTCTTGAAGTATTAAAATCATCCTAGAGCTACCCAAATACAAGCTGAGTGCGTTTTGTCAAAGGATAAGCCAATTACATAAAAATATGACATATGTTTAAAACAAGATGAAACACATATGTCCTAACAAAACCATAACAAACAAATGAACATATGAGAGAAGTCATAAATCACTCAACTCATATTCACTTGTTGAATACAATAAAATCTATCCTAACACAAACTCTTGAAAAACTTTGCAAGAAGAGAGTTTATGGCAAGTAGACTTTGACAACATATATTTCTGAAACACTTTAAACAAAACACATTAAGGCATCTTTGTGTGAAGCAGAAATAATAGATTGCATACAGATAAAGAATCATGTGTACAAATATAGAAAAGAAACAACACATATAGAGGTAGGGGAAAGAAACAAACATCAACATATATATATCAAAAATAAGCACAATGTATGTAAAACTGGTCACAAGACCTAGGGTACAAGAACAACGTATCTCCAAAAAGAAGAAAATAAAAGAAATACATGTAATCCTCACTACATCCCTCATAACAATACTACCCCTATAAAAAATGTTCTATACAAGCTCTCCCCCTAAGAATGACTACTCTCATAACCCAAAACTACTCCTTTTTATCACGAGTGACAAAGGGTAGAGTGTTAAGTAGACATCTCATCGGTAGAGCTAGCATCTCCATCATCATCATCTGAAGCATCATCGTCATCACCATCATCATCCTCAGACTTAGAAGCCACAAAAGCTGGTAGAGGAGAAACCTCAAAAGCAAAACCGCCCATGGTCGCCTGTCGCCGGGAAATGTGACCAACACGAACGTTCACCTGATACAACTCTGTAGAGAGCATATCGAGGCGAGCATCCATACGCTGAAGCTGCTCTATGATGTCTCCTAGTGACACATCGCTCAAGGAAGAGAAGGAAGCAGATGTGACTCAAGCAAATTGAGATGGAGCTAGATGGGAGGAAAGAGTTGCTGAATCCGCCTGTCGCGACCTAAACTGTGTCTCACTACGTTTTACGGTAGTGGTGTCTATGGCAGCCATGACATGGAAGGGGTCGGACGAAGGAAAAGAGATAGAGAAATGGTGTAGAATTCTCGTGATAGCAAAAGGAAAGATGAGCTTATCACGGGTAGCCGTATCCCTATAGACATCTATGATAAAGAAGATGAAGTATGAAGGAAAGTATATAGTGAGGTGCTCTAAAAGAGACAACAAAACCTAGCACGAGGCTCTGTGATGGAGTTGTAGTGAGAGAGTGGGTGCAAAACAAATGTCATCACCATGTTCAAGAAACGAGGACCTTTAGCAAAAGGCCTATATAGCGTGAACTGACGCTCACCCCAATTAGAAGGGCACTGACAAAAAGCAGACATCATCTTGTCTTTGGACACAATCCATAGACGCTCACAACCAGGGTAGTCAGGATGTGCAACCCTCGGAGCGTGAAGCACATCAGAAACCAATTCCGGTGTGACTACAATGCGTGTACCTCGAACGCGAGTGTGAAAGAGAGGTACTGAAGAATCAATTCCATGCATGTTTAAGTAAAACTCCTGTATCAGCACGGAAGGACAAGTGACTAGGACGTTACACAGTGACTCCCAACCCCGACTGTGAATGAAGTCCTGTTGGGCTTTCTCATCACGGAACCGAACAAAAGAAGGAGTAGGATTAGAAGACGACGAGCCCCTAGAACGAAAAGGGTTCTGGGATGGAATGGACTTACGTTTTGGTGCCATAGACACTACTAACGCAAAAAGAAGGAGAGGGAGAAAGAGAGAGACACTCAGAAAAGTCCCAAAGCAATTCAATATATAACAAGTATATTGAAAAGAAAGAACGTATGCATGAGAAATGCATGAACATGCGACATCTAACATGAAAAACATCATGGGCTCAGCCCAATCCAAACCTATCAGCACACAACAAGTTTGCACACGTCTAAATGCATGAAAATATTGTTAGAATGCTAACATGATGCAATGCATGGAGTTTTTAAGATCAAATCTACAAAACCATGCCAAAAATTTCAACAAAAACTCATCAATTTTGAAAAATCCCAAAATTTTTTAAAAACCCAAAAACCTAGGTTTCAAAACATGAAATGCATGAAGAATGAGAGATTAGAAGCTTACTATGAGAGGAAAACTTGAAGGAAGCTTGAAAAAACCTTTGGGAAGAGGTTTGGAGTGAGAGAGAAAGGTTTGGGAGAAGAAAGCTCAAAGGTATCAAGAAAGAGATCAAGAGAAATGAGAGAAAGGAACGCGCAGAACCTATTTATACAACTTCAGTAATTCTCGATAGATGCAGGTATCGAGAGGTGTCGAGCCATCTATCGAGGTAGGTGTCGAGAAAAGCAACTTCGACAGATACAGGTATCAAGGAGGTGTCGAGGATCAAGGATCAGGCATAAAAAGAATCTCTATTGATCCACCAACTGTCGAGAAGTTATCAAAAGGATAGAAACTTTCTCGATTGATCCACCAGGTGTCGAGAAGCTGTCGAGATTGCGATAAGAAAAAGCTAAGAAGCTCGACAGACAGCCAAGTATCGAGGAGGTGTCGAGCTGGCTTTAAAAAGCAATTTTTCGAGAAGAGAAAAACACAGAGATGAATGCAATCACGCATGCAACTCAACTAATGATCCAATCAACATATTAAGCTCTCAAAATTATCTCTCAACAATAATTTTAAGCACATAGATCCCAAAACACACACACACACACTAAACAAGTCTAACCAATATTTTATTACAAAAATAAGTCAAGACATTTTAGTGAACATACATTAACGCATGTAAACCTTGTGATGGCCAAACCACATTGTACCTGCACATGTATCAAGAATAGCAAAGAATATTACGTGTTGTGTGTGAAAAACATCGCAAGATTGCATAAGTGTCTCAAAGTTATGACGATTTGAGATATGAGAAAATTACTTTAATTCACACACAATCATAATTGTTTAATGGGGACTATCACCTTCGAGGTACATCCTATGACTCCTACATCTCCTACAAAACACGCTTGCAATCATATTTTAAAGCATTTTGATCTTTTTGCTTTTTATTTCTTTGCATATTTTTTTTTATTAAGCATATCATGCATGGGCATATAAGAGAGAAAAGAAATACCCAATTATGTTAAGTTTTTTGACATTGCACTTTTGCTATGCTGAAGCATATAGATGTCATTTCATGATTGGCGAGTAACAGTGGTGAGATGGTTATTTATGCCTTTTTCTTAGGATTTTCTAGTCCTACCCGTCAAAAAAAGTAATACAAGTGTTAAGTACAAGAGATCGCTTAACCTTATTCATCACAAACAAAAAGCCACAAAGCTCACTTACTTAGTTGTGCATAAGGATGCTCATCTAAGTTACAAGAGATACAAAATTTAGAAAACTCTGTTTCAATAGCCATTTTAAGGTTCACAAGAACCAATGTACACATGCACACACTGTTTTTGTATTTTTCAATTTTTCAATTTTTTTTTTATTTTTATCTGAAAAGCAAAATAAAACAAAAACTGAAAAAAAAAAAAACAAATAAAAACATGTTAAATAAAGCAAAACAGTGCATAAAACTAGACTGACTCAAAACAGTAAAGCAACACACACAAGTAATACAAAAACAAAAACAAGAAAGGGGGAGAGAGAAAATGTGAAAAAAAAAAATCACTTAGAACCCTTTTTCTTCCACACCTTGGAAGAACCTTTCCTTTTTGCAAAACCTTGAACTGATGGTGAGGGAAAAGGATTGAAATCGTTCAAGTTCGAAAGGAACATGAGGGCTTTGAGAAGATCTCCAAGAGGAGCAAGAGAGGTTTGAAGCTGATTCTGGTTCCTAGATGCTATCATGTCATTGCTCTATTGAGTGACTAACCACTTATAGCAATTTAGTCGAGTATGACCGGCAATACCACAATGATGATAGAGATGCTGCTTCTTCTGTATAGGCTCTTGAGAGTTAGCCTTCTTAGTCCTAGGGTTTTTAGTTCCCTTCTTCTCAAGCTTAGGGGGTGTCCTAAGATGGACTTACCCTTGTCTAAGTTCTCACTAGCTAATAGAGGTTTAACATCGTTGTTCTCAATTTTAATGTTATTAGCAAGAGGAACAAAAACAGTAGTACTAGCAGAAGGAGTATTAGAGGAAGAGAATTCATACCCTGAACCTGTTCGATCAGAAGCAGATTTCTGAATGTTGAGCATCTCATCTAGCTTCGCACTTGATGTCCTTTCCAATTGAGTTCTAACTTGAAACAACTCCGCTTCAAGTTTCTTGGTCTTTTCAGCCAAGAAATTGTTCTTGTATCTCAGTACCCCAATAGTCTGATTTGTTTCGTCAAACTTAGTGGAAAGCTCCTCACGGTCAAGTTCCACATCACTGAGCTTCTTGGTGGCCAGCTTATAGAGTTTATCATGCTTCTCAGAAAGCTTGTACAGTTTCTCATAGGTGGTATGGATATCATCTTGGTCATCCATAGTTTCAAACTTAGCATCCACCAATTCTTTTTCTTCATCTACATCTTCAGTAATCCCTTTAGTAGGATTAACAGTGGCAGTGAAGGCATTTAAGATTCGTCATCATCATTGTTGGAATCATCCTCAAGCTCAGTGTCACTCAAGGTAGCAGCAAGTGCCTTACTCTTCCCAATGCTCTTAAGATATGTGTGACACTCTTGTTTCATGTGACCAAAACCTTGACACCCGAAGCACTTAAGTCCAGCTGGAACAGTGTACTGACCGCCATCCTTAGTATCCTTCTTTTCCTTTATCTTGGCTCTTAAAATGAGAAGAACTAGATTGCCTACGGTCCTTGTTGAACCCTTTTCCATTGGCATTTTTCATGAATTTCTTGAACTGCCTAGTAATGTAGGACTTCATCTTAGAATCTTCATTGTCTAAAGACTCATCTATGTCACTGCTCTTAGCCTTAAGTGCCATACTCTTGCCTTTATTTGACTTGCCAATCCTTGTCAACCCTAGCTCGTAGGTTTGCAGATTACCAACCAGCTCAGTCAAATGAATCTTGTCAATATCCTTTGATTCCTCTATTGCCGTGATTTTGGTATGGAATCTCTCGGGCAGAGATCTGAGTACTTTTCTTACTATCTTGGGTTTAGGAATGGTTTCCCTAAGATTGAAAGTTGAGTTCACTATGTCTTTGTGCTTGGCATAGAACTCATCGAATGACTCATCCTCCTCCATCTTAATTTCTTCAAAACTTGTAGTGAGCTTTTGTAACTTCGAATCCTTAACAGCCTTTGTTACCTTATAGGTTGTCTAAAGAATGGTCCATGCTTCCTTAGCAGTTTCAGTGGAGGAAATCTTTTTGAATTCCTCATTAGTGACTGCATTGAATGCCTGACTACACTGAATAGGGCATTCAATGCTCTACTATTGAAATTTGCCGCCTTGATCTTGGCATCATTCCAATTGGCCGGTGCTTCTGTAGGCTTGGTCTAGCCTATCTCCACAGTTTGCCACACATTCTCATCTAGTGACTGCAAGAAAGCTCTCATGCAGTGACTGCAAGAAAGCTCTCATGCGTACTTTCCAGTATGCATAGTTAATACCATCAAATAGTGGAGGTATAATAAGAGACTGACCTCTATCCATGACAAACAGGGGTCAATGGATCACACACAAGGATTAAATCCTAATCAGAGTGTGCCTACTCTGATACCACTTGATAGGCCATAAATGCGTTGACCTCTTGTGATGAATTAAGTTAATTAATTAGCCAAGTTATTAATTAATCAAATTATCATGCAAATTGTGTGGTAGCACAAAAAAATCACCAATAAACTAAAGTATGTAGTGGAAAATAAATTGACACGGTAATTTGTTTACGAATAGGGAAAACCTACACGGCAAAAACTCCACCGGGTGATTTAAGGTCACCACTCCCGAAACTCCACTATTATCACAACAAGCGGTTACAAGTAAAGGAATTTCAAGTATTTTACCAACCTACAGTTGAACCCTTACCGCAATACCCAATTGGACTTGTTCTATAGTGACAGTTTCTCCTTTTGATGCACGGCTCCCAGTACGTGACTAACTAATTGCGCAGATTCTAGTAAACGGCTTTAATTCACCAACTAAAGAGAGTTGTTGGCTGCAAAGTTTTTCAATTCATTCACGCAGATACTTGGTTACAAAACCCTACGGTGCACATTACACAGCAACTTCTTCACAAGAGAGATGAACTAGGGCATGAACTTTGTCTCGGATTACAAATTGCTTGAACAAGGATTTCTCAATACTTGTGCAACTTGTCTATATCTTGCGGCCCTTAAAATAATCATTTTATATGTCTAAGGTAAGAAGAAAAGAAGTCTCAAAGACATAAATACGGATTGGAATCAAAACAGAACTTAGAACCTATTTTTCTTAAATCTCAACAGCTAGAGGTGTCGAGGTGCTGTCGAGCAGCTGTCGAGCCTTGGGGCTAAATAGCTTCTTAAAGCTCGATAGATGCATGTGTCGAGCCAGGTGTCGAGATTTAAAATCTGACACTTCTTTAACTTAAATCTTGGACAACTTGCATGGCTTTAACACTTGATCTTGAAATCTTGTTTCTTGAAGTATTAAAATCATTCTAGAGCTACCCAAATACAAGTTGAACGTGTTTTGTCAAAGGATAAGCCAATTACATAAAAATATGACATATGTTTAAAACAAGATGAAACACATATGTCCTAACAGTAAATGTGTTATAAAGCTTTGATTTGTAGTACAGAGATTTTAGTAAGGTTATTTATCCTTATCTTGTGTTGAAGAAAAAAAAATCTCCTACAGTCTCGCTCTTAATGGTTCTTCTCTCACGCTTTGGACCCTTTTGGGTTTGGGGCGTGATGAGTGAGCTTGCTGGCCATCTTCCATCCACTGCAAACCAAGAAAAGGTAATAATAAATTCACCCAACAAGATACTAAAAGGCATAAACGAAAATCTGGAAACAGGAAGACAGAAAAGGAGTTTCCCATATATATTTACCAGATCAAAACATCAGTCAACTTGGTAGATGTCAATAAACTGTTCAACCAAATTCATCATGAAATTAGATTGTGGGTTCAAGAATCAAAATTGCTTCCAAAATAATACAAAGTTCAGATGGACCAACTTCTTATAATTTGTAACCAAATTATCCAAATTTAACTCATCTCAACTATGGCCAATCGTAAAACGATGATCACAGAAAAGACCAGCATCCAAGTTTAATTTCCAAAATATTCTTATACATGCACATGTATAGGCACTTTCTAAGGGGTGTGTTACACATGTCTTGATAATGGAGCACCTACATTATTTCTTTACAAATATGTTTTTGCAAAATTCAATTGCAATATAAGTATATGATGCCAACTTACTGAAAGGAGTTTTCACTGCAGGTCGATAAACATGAATAATGCATATATTTTTACCTCCAGTGTTGTGTATTGCCCATAACAGGAGTGATTTGTGCTCTTTAATTCACATTTTCTCCCACCACAACATATAATATACCTTCCATCATGCAGAGTTATCAGAGGCAGATCTAGAGAACTCTACCACATCCAAAGCCAATCTTGTTTCACTTTCCAAAGGGTATTTTAAAGTCTCTTTGAAATTCTGTCTTTCTCTACTGGTTTAGCTTAATCAGCAACATTTCCCAATACCCATTTCAACTTAATTTCTCTCTACAGAACTTGTAGAAAACACAAATTAGAGAACTTTAATGGCAGACAGTTTTTCTCACAAGACACTATGAAACAATATTTCATCGGAAAGTAGGACTTTTAAAGTTGAAACCATGAAATGAGGAAGGTTTGTTAGTTTGGAAGTGAGAATTTGAGTTTATATCAAAACACAATTTACATGATAATGCATTTGAATGTGTCTATCAATTATTTGAGAAATATTATTTTTAATTGTATGATAAAGTTTTATTATTATGATAATATCTTTAAGAGAATTCGAAGCTTGAATAATAAAAACTTAAAAATTTTAGTTCTACCAAGATTTTAGGAAAATATAATACATAATAAAGTTAGAGGAATATGGACCACTTCAAAATAATAATAATAATAGCAATCAAAAATACCAAAAACAATAAAATTATATATTTGTAAACATAGAGATATAGAAATTCTTTTTATAAATTATTTAATTTTTAAGGAGAACAAATTATCTACAATAAAATTTAGAAAATAAATTATATATTATACCACATCTCAAATATTCCCACACATCACGTGAGTTTACAATTAGTTACAATATATAATTTAAAAATCTGGTCTTCTTTGACAATTCTTGTGAGTATCAACTGTATGGATTCATGTTGCCATGCCTTTGAGAGGAGATTCATCCAAGCACCTTGCTCATCCGAAATTGTATTAAATTGTTGCCAGAGGACACAGGCAATCACAAATCTTCGAATAGCCTAGGAGTATCCGAGAGATTTGATTTGCAATCAATGATAGATTTTCCTCATTAGATTGCTGAGAAGACAAAGAGGCTGGTGCAGCCTATTTTTCAAGGTGAATTCTCGCTTGTGTTTCACACTGTTGAGGGTTTATCATGACCATTTTAGAATCCAAAAACGCTCTTTCAAATAGGCCAATTAAAGGCTGTCTGATTGGATTAGGATGAGGAGGCAAAATTACGGTCTTTAGCCGAAGACAAGAGATTGAAGAGGACCTGAGTTTGACAAGTAGGATCCACAAGGATTTAAGTAGTCAAGACACTGAACATATGATTGAATTATAATCCAAAACAATAGAGCAGTGCTCCCTTTAGTCATAATACTATATGATATATACATAGCTAGGAGGATGTGATCACCAAAGATAATCCAGGCTAAGTGGGATCCTTTGCATTTTTTGGGTAACAAAACTACTATACAATGCCTTACTAGGACATGGGATAAATGAAGAATAGATATGTAGGTGTTTGATGATGTTATTAAGAATCCATGCTGAATGAGGATGAGCCTCCACAAGAAGTAGCCCTCATTGTCTGAATCTGAAGTACCTGCCAGACTTCTGACCCAAGGTCTGGCCTGCATTTCCTGTACATGTCACAGCACTTCAATGCCAAGCGACCCAACTGTTCAGCCTGCACAAATGGCCAGTCTCCAGCCGAAGGATCCAAGAGAGCTTTCAAATTTCCTGTATTTATGGCATATTCCACTTCCTTTTTTATCCCAAAGGCTGATTTCCCAGTCAACAGTTGTAACAATATGATCCCAAAAGAATAAACATCTGATTTTATAGTGAGCACTCCTGTGTGAACGAACTCGGGATCCATATAAGCAAGAGTGCCCTTCTGGATAGTTCTATGACACAATGTTGTGTCACTAGAACTGTCATGTAGTATACGACAGATTCCAAAGTCACTAAGCTTGCCAATGAAGGAAGCATCAAGGAGTATATTGGAGGGTTTCAAATCAGCATGTACTATGTTGTGCGAATGAAGAAAGACAAGGACAGAGCACAATTCAGTGGCAAGCCGTATCCTAGTTTGCCATGACAGTGGGGGAGTATTGTTTCTATAGAGATGATCTTCAAGACTCCCATTGGGAAGAAGCTCATAGATGAGAGCATGAACTTCTGGGCAAGATCCAATGAGTTTCACAAGATTGGGATGCTTCAACTTACTCAATACATTAACCTGATTATTTACAATGTGAAACTTGTAAGCAAATTGTTGAATGTTTGAAATTATCAACCACTGAATAAACTATTGAGACACACACTCACAGGATCATAGAAAAATGAGCTTTTACTACGTCTATTGTGACAGAAAACTTAATTATAAGGATCCTTATTTGCAACAATTTTCATTATGTTTATCATTATTAAAATACTGGTTAAATAGTAAACTTTATTATTTCTTAATAGTTAAATTTTTAAAACAAGTGGTTATTTAGTATGGTATGAAAGTAGAAGATTATAATTATTTGAATCTTGTCCAGAAAATTCTATTAATAGTCTAATTGCAACAATTTTATTTATTTTCAGCTCCTCAGTTTTGTCACATGCTAAAGACATGTTATCCATCTACATGATTGTGAATCAATACTATTATAATGAAAACAAATTATATATATATATATATATATACATATATATATATATACTGGTGCAAGAATGAAATTAATTATACCTAGATTTTTTGAGAGATATTTTGACGAAAAAAATGCCCTATGTTCAAATATACACCAAAAATAAATAAACGCAACATATATCCTAATCCTATAGTCAATTTCATTATACTTCAAGTATTTGCTAGAGCCATGTAAGTGAGAACTACTGACTAAATAGTGAAGATTAGAGATTGTTAGGCTTTGGGTTTAGGTTGGCAAATTGTGAGTGAAAGTGTCTTGTATTGAGTCTTAGAATTGCGTATTCATAGACAAGATTTTTGACCAAATGCTGGAATTCACTATATATGCAAGTTTCATGTTTTCAACAGCTTTTGATAGCTATCCAATCGATGAAATAGGCCAGTTTTCTATAGATCAGACTGGGATATTCTAGATTTGTGTATTTAGCTCAACAAGCGTATAGGATTTCGCGCGTGCAAGCTAAAGGTACTTATGAAAACCCTTGTACATGCGATAAATACTTTTGGAGATCTACTGATTAAGAATCTAAAGGTATCGTGCCTCTGCTATCAAAAGCCCCTGCGACTGATTGAAGTGAAGCATATTTAGAAAAGGTGGTGATCTTAGAACCTGTTTGGCACTGTTGTTTAAACAAAAATTTTCAGTGTTTAAACAACAATAACACTTTTAACACGTATTTCTATAATACTCAAACACGTATTTTCAAAATACTGAAAATTAAACAACAATACTTAAATACTGTTACCAAATGGGTCCTGAAGTTGCTGCAATCCCAATTTCTCAAGTACTAGACCAAAATCTGTAAGTGAGCACTTGAAGTCGTGGATGGGAGAACCAGGTTCAACACATCTCGATAACTAAATAGGTCTTTAGATTTGGAGCTGCTTTGGATAATGTTAGTAAATTTTACTAGGAATCTGGTTATTCATTTTGTAAAATTCTATCTTAATAGTAGATGTGTTTTGGCATTAAGAGTTGCTAGGTTAAATTTCTTCAGTGTTTTTATTTGAAATCTATATTCTAGCTATTAGTTTTTCCTAGGTCACCATAATATTGTTGTTTTTTGTATTTTTTGTTGTTTTTATTCTTGCACAAGACTGGTAATTGTTTGACACTAAGGACATTCATAATTGGATTAAGTGTATATTTGGATTTAAAACTTGGTTAACAGGGTCTAAAACCAATAAAGACAATAACCAACTAGACTGAACATACGCATATGTAAAGATCAAGACAATATACTACATTTGGGCATCTATTCGTATAGAACTGAAATGTATCAAATATGCCAATTGCACTCAAGCAAACACTGGTTAGTGATTTAAATATTTTACATTTATTTAATTGAGCCATTTAACTAAATATCATTGTGAACAACAATAACTAAGCCTTCGTTTTAAAATTTTTAGAGTTAGATTATGGATTCTCAGCAAACTAAAAATTACATGTATTTTTTTTCCCAATATTCTATTAAATTTGAAGTCATACTAATTTTTGTAATTTTTTTTTTTGTTGATATGTTATTTTTTACTACCTTTAAAAAGTTCTAAAATAGAGAAACTTCTATTAAATAGGTAACGCTTAAACCATCATACCTCCTGATGAAATTCAGAGGGCCCTTGTGAACTTCCGGGTTGTAAGACTTTTATAGCTACCTGGGTGCAACGCAGGAAACCTTTAAAGATGTTACCATATCCTCCTTGTCCAATTTTCAGGGATGGATCAAAGTTTCGCGTTGCTTCTTTTATCTCTGAGACCGAGAACTCACTGAAGAATTGAGTCATGCATGCGCATGAGGCCACTACTCCTTGCTTTCTTCTCAGCTCTTGAACTTCTTTCAGTGCAGTGTCACGTTCCATTTGCATCTCATCCCTTTCTCTTTTATAAATCTGGAGTTCTCTCATGACTTGGTCTCTCTCATGCTTCACCTTTTCAAGTTCTGCTCTCTCTTTTGCTAGTACTTTCTCCATTTCTTTTTTGCATTCCAAATCCTCAGCGTATAAACTTTCTGATCCTTTAACCTGTAAGTTGAATTAACTATTCACAATTTAATAGTTTGGGTTTTCACTTGTTGATCTATCTACAATATATAGAACAACCTTTATAATTAAATTTGATATACCTGATAAATCACTATAAAGTTAAGAAAAAATCACTAAACATATGTGGCGATTGATTAAAACACTTCAATCACCAGAAAAATCGGCTACCTAATTGAGAAAATGTTAGAAAATGGTTATTTGCAAGTATTTGGGAGGTCAATTTTGGATCCAAGTTGGGACAAGTTCTTCATAAGGAGATTAATGTCATGAGGTCATTTGTCAAAAAAAGAAAAAGAAAAAAGTGAATCATAAAATGGCTCTCAATGTGCCCATTTAAACATAGTTTAAAGAAGTAAAATCTCTGAGACTCACATAAAAAAAAAAAAAAAGCAAAACAAAAAAATTGTACATTTAATGAGTTTATATCCTCATGGTTGCGAGTCCATATGGACTGCCCATATTAAATAATTTTTTATTATTTTATTTAAGTGTTTGTCTAATATCTGTTCATGTTGCAACTTTTTTGAAATAGTGCTAGTGTGTTTATAATAGTGAGTCCCTCATTCCATTTAGGTAGCTTTTACCTGGGATTAATTTTCATGCATAGAGTACTCTAAGAAAGAGAAAGAACTAGACAATTTTGTTCGCCAAGCGTTCAGATTATTTGTGCTTCTTCCTTGTTTGGTGTGATCATTGTATTCTGAGAAACAAGAAAAACTCAATTTAAAGCACCATTGAAGAAATAATGTAAGGGCTAAATACATGTTAATGAGATATTGTTAAACACTAGACTTGATCAAAGTTACATTTATCATTCTACATTCATTTAATCTGTGAGTATATTTAATTGTTCTTAATTATTTTATGCATCACAAGATATACTTTGTTTGTGTGTTTTTGGTTATAGAATCTGCGTGTTCTTATTGTTTACGTAATTACAAAAATAAATGAATTTTTGCAATATATCCAACAGAAAACGTGAAAGAAGTTGCACTTGCACTAATAAGTAATTAGGACTTTACCTTGCGTATAGCCTCATTTGCATCTCTTTCTGCTTTCCTACATTTGAGTGTCGCTTGGAATGCTTCTCTCTTAGCATTTTCAACCTCCGCCATCACTTGTTGAAGTTGATTATAAAGAGTACGGTATATATCTCCATCCTGAATCCACTAAGATAATTAGTGCGCTAAACACTACTTTCAAAAATCTGAACTCAAAAATCTATCCATCTGCATAACTCATGACATACACACACACACACACACACATGTAGCCCACATGAAAAGGTTTTGAACGTACCACTGTACCATGAGCTCCACTAATACTCTCATCAGTAATCATGCTTGGTTTGGGTTGCAGTGATAAAGGTGAGACTCCCACAGTAGAAGATCGAGTTAAAGGACTCCTTATTCTTAGTGGCCCATTGCATTCATCAGCACACCTTTCTTCATCGAACTCGTTTATTAGAGCAACAGAAACATCTCCATCAGTGACACTTCCTTGGATATAGTCACTAGTGTTTGGAGTTCTTTCTTCTGGCAATAAAGATTCAGCCTTTACATCAGCTCCATTCAATAAGCTACCCTCCCTATTTTGATACACGATGCTTGCATCAATGATATTTTTGGATTTCAAGGTTACTTGAGTGAAGAAAAAACAAGGCATATTTTAGTTGAGTTTACTTGCAATAGTAGTAGTAGTGATTTAAAATCTAGAACTTCAAATTTTTTTTTATTGTTTTTCCAGGTTCTTAAATATCCTAGATAAAGAATGTGTAAGATAATCAAATATTAATAACTATCTTATTTATGAAAATTTTAAATTTAAAGTT
Source organism: Castanopsis chinensis (assembly GCA_032878915.1). Taxonomy (NCBI): domain Eukaryota; kingdom Viridiplantae; phylum Streptophyta; class Magnoliopsida; order Fagales; family Fagaceae; genus Castanopsis; species Castanopsis chinensis. The sequence goes on along the minus strand of JAVQMG010000126.1, from coordinate 39,854,882 downwards.
TTTTATTTTATTTTAAAATGTACAAAAATCATGAGTTTATGGGTGGTTAATTTATTTATTTTGGGGGGGAAGGGGGGGGGGGCATTTGAGTGGGGTAACATTGATGATGATTAGTTGCAAATGATGATTTTTGGGTTTAAAAGGCTATGTGCAGTAGTACTATGTTCAATTTCTTAAATTTTGTGGAAAATTGTTTGTGTACATATAGGTACTGTAAAAAAAATAAATATAAATAAATAAATATATATATATATATATATATATATATATAGAGAGAGAGAGAGAGAGAGAGAGAGAGAGAGAGAATTAAAGAAAAATTGTAGAAAAATATTTTATGGAGAAACTAGGAAAATTGTTTTTATACATATACATATATATATATATATATATATATGTGTGTGTGTGTGTGTGTGTATATATATATATATATATATATTTTTTTTTTGTTGCAAAACTATCTCATTAAAAAAAAAGCTTATTTTATTTTTGGTGCTTAGATCTTTCTTTTGTTAGGGTTATTTTTTTAAAATGATCATTTTCATAATATTTTAATATATTATTAGATAAAAAATACATTCTCAAGTATAACCAAATGAAATTTTAATAATAAATGTCAAGCAAACCTCGTGTGAATTAGATGCCCTTTACAAATGAATTCTATGTGACAATATGCAGGTGCTTCTTGGCGGACATATATGGCTTTCTTAGATTTGAGGTCCTTCAATTTTCTGCAAGTTAAGCTGGAGGGTAAGCAATCTCTTTATATAGATACATATACAAGTTTCAATAAGTAGATCATTTTGCAAGATTGATTTATTTTGAATAAAAACAGTTAACTAAATGGGGGAATAATAAACCACACCTGGTAGACTTTGAATCATTCAAAAAAAAAAAAAAAAAAACACACACACACACACATACACAAAACAATGGAACCATATTTCCTACAAATCACAATGAGGATTTGAAAAGATATTAATTTACTTGTTATCAGAATCCAATAGATAGGTGCCACCATGTAATTAGAAGAAAATTTTAAATTCATAAAGATTAAATTCTACAAATATTCTAGACAATAGAATAGACCAGTATTGAGAAAATCCATTATATTTCAGAAACATGCATCATCTCCCTCACATGAGGGTGGACCCCACATGTGAGAGAGAAATATATGACTTTCTTAGATTTGAGGTCCTTCAATTTTCTGAAAGTTAAGCTGTAGGGTAACCAATCTCCTTATATAGATACATATACAAGTTTCAATAAGTAGACACTGTAAATGAACCAAGCCGTTCATAAAAAGCCCGGGCTTAGCTTGATAAAAAGCTCATTCAAGTTTGTTTGTTTGTAAACAAGTCAAGCTTAAACTTTAGTTTTAGGCTTATCTAATAAACGAGCCAAACCCGAGTAAAAAATATTGTTTATGAACAAGCTCGTAAATACCAAGGCTTGATACAAAAGTAAAAAAACAAGTTGATTCAAGACTTTGTTATGAGTTTGGTAATAAAATTGATATAAGCTTGACAAGTAAACCCATATCCTTCTATGACTTTAATTAATTTTAATTTGAAACCACTCATCTAAACCAAATAGGTTAGATAATAAACTTAATATAAGCCTGATAATATACTTGTTTTGGATCTTAAGCTCAAAAGCATAATATTGAGCTGGAGTTTGGGCTTGATATTGAGCTCAAGTTTGGCTTGACTAATGAATTAAGCTGAGCTCAAGCTTTTATACTTTATAACAAGCTCAATCTTGAACATTATTTTTAGGCTTGTATCAAGTTCAAGCCAAGCTTGAACATTCTATTTTTGCTATTGAGTCGAGCTTGAACATTCATTACTCGACAAAGCTCGGCTCATTTACAACTCTAGACCATTATGCAAGATTGACTTATTTTGATTAAAAACATTCAACTAAATTGGGGAATAATAAACCACACCCAGTAGACTTTGAATTATTCCAAAAAAGGAAAAAAAAAAAACACACATACACACACCACACAAAATAATGGAACCATATTTCCTTCAAATCACAATGAGGATTTAAAAAGATATTAATGTATTTGTTATCATAATCCAATAGATAGATACCACCATGTAATTAGAAGAAAATTTTAAATTCATAGATATTAAATTCTATAGATATTCTAGTATTAAATTATAGCCACTTTTTTAGATAATAGAATAGATCAATATTGAGAAAATCAATTATGTTTCGGAAACATGTATCATTTCCCTCACATGAGGGTGGACCTCACATGTGTAAGGTCTATCCTCATGTGAGGGAGAAGATTCGTGTTTCCAAAATATGGTATACTCTCTCATCAGTATTACGTAGAAATATTAATTTTGATAGAAAATTTTTTGTCTTTGGTTTTTTTCTTCATAGATATATTTCAAACCAATAAATACCTTGAATAGTTCTTGTCGGCTGCTGCTCCCATAAAAAGCTTCTTGATTCCATGCTTGGAGATGAGATCCACAATTCCCTTTTCAATGCTTTCCATTGCAGTATGTACTACCCCTACTTGCACCTAAATTTGAATGCCACCGTCCCCAAAATAAATCAAAAAATTCAATCCATCATTTTATAAGGATTTTTTTTTTTTTTTAAGATTTTTAAATCACCAATCCCAAAAGTTGGAAGTACACTATTAGAACAACCAATTCAATGGTTGCAAAAATTTGCAAAACACAAAAAGTGTTCAATTTTGCACATTTTAACTCAAAAAATACTCATATCAGTACTTGTAAAAATATGCAAATATATAAAATATGAACAGTAACCGTGCATATGTTTATGTGCAAATGATTTTTTTTTTTTTTTTTTTGTCTCTCTCCTTCATCTTGCTCTCTCATCTGTCTTATTCTCACAATAAAGAAAGAAAGAGGTGGGTGGGGCTATATGAGTAGTGGCTTGTTTGATATAATAAAAAATTAACGAAATATTATTATTTAAATAAAATAGATAATAGAATAGATAAACTGATATAGGTATTTTGTAAGAATGAATATATAAAATAAAAAAGTATGTTTTTTTTAACAAAATAGACAAAAATTTTGCAAGGATAGATGTGGTTACTCTTATAACCCATCATGCACAATATCAAATGACTGGTCATAATAATCCATGGTATCCTCTAGGGAAAAAAAAAAAAAAAAAAAAAAAAAAAAAAAAAATCATGTCATCGATTCAAGAAATAGCTTTTTTATTTAATTAAAAAAAAAAAAAAAAAGAAGAAGAAGGAAACACAGCAAGATCAATTAGCTGCAGAAATATAGACAATAATTTCCCGACATAAGAGTAGTACCCCTATTTGGCGGCAGATAAGAAGGTAGCTATTTAGTGTCTTTAGCATATTTTCCATTTCAGTTTTCCTGTGAGCCTTGACTTGTTCTTCTTCCAGTGAGCTTGCTGGAAATCTTGTACCCACTGCAAATCAAGTTAGATATTAATCTCAATGATTAGAAATCAATTACAACACCATTTTACACATTCCCAATAAATCTCAAATTGTAAACACACATATTCATGAAAATATAGAAATTTATATATGGTTAAATTTATATGCGGTCTGACTTACTGAATGGGATTGTTTGTGAAGGCTGAAGAACGTGAAGGAGGCAAATCTTCTTCCCTTTTGATTTCTGCAATGCCCATGCTATGGTCAATATGCTCTCCTTCACGATATCTCCCACAGCAACATATATTATCTCTTCGGTTATACGTGGCGCTACTGGTAGCTCTATTATCTCTTGGCCATATCTCTCAACCATTGGAGCCCCGAAGTGATGAAACCCAAGTTGGGAGCTTGCAGGCATAGGACTCACCACAGCCATGACAAGAAATATTGATGGAAAAGTCAATGATTATTGTACGGAACTAGCATCGGTTTCTTCGCATAGACAGTACTATAATCCACCTTCTTTTTCTTCTCTCTTTATCGAATTCACAAACAACCCACTCCAACTTTCTATCCCTAGATTCAAAATTAAAAATAAAAAACAAAAAGTGTCTATCTTTAGATTCAAAACTTTTCAAAGAACTTGTAACTGGCAATCTTAAAAAACAGGAAACCCTTTTTAGCTCTATGAATTGAAAAACCTGATGGCTTTTTAAGAACTTAAGAAAGAACACCAACAATTAAAATAAGGACACTCAAAGGAATCACGAAAAGGTGAGTTGGAAAAGCCTTTAGGATACGACGTATCTGATTGGCAATGAAAGAGAATGCTTGTCTTGAAGCGAGAACGAGTTATATATAAAAACAAAGAGCTTTCAAAAAGCCGATAATCTTTTTATTTTTTTATCCTAAAAAAAAAAAGATAGAAAGAAATTAGAAAATTCAACTTCCACAGTTCGAAATATTATATCTAGAAACCGACCTATATGCTGTGTCTTTCACACACAGACGGGTCCCACATAGGACTCGCCTGTGGGTGAGAGACCCCCTACGGTTTTATCCTAAAGAAGCAATTAAGAAATTTTTCACTAGGAAGTTAAAACTTGGAAAGTACATAGATGTACATATTCTCCCATGTTTTACATCGTCAAACCTACCATGCTCCATGAGATGACTGCACGTGTGACGTGTCACTGACTCTCTCTCTCTCTCTCTCTCTCTCTCTCTCTCTCTCTTTTAAATCAAACGTATAGAAATGAGACTGCGTGGTCATCCATATCACACGTCATTCGTTGCATACATATATAGATGGACCTTCATGACAGTTAAGACCGGCTCAGATGCGGATGACATATGGATATCCACTCTTAGGCTCTCCCACATGCCGTATTATATTTATATATTCTGCGATCGAGCGCTCTGTGGTGCGTGCATGTATCATTAAATCATTTGTTACTGCTGTCAAAACTCACACGCATTTTGGAGACACTGTTTGTCCTTAATCTCGTGTGTGGCACGCATTAACGTCTCTAGTGACTTGCCCTATCTGTTGTTCCACACCAACCAGCCTGTGTCCTTCTGGTGGTGATCGGTGAGATTGTGTTTATGTGTCACTTTCTATTAGTTTGAAACTTTTTAGTGCCTTAACCATGAGTTTTTCTTCTAAGCTTACACAACTGTGTGCATTCACACAAGTATATGCTAGTTATTAACCCGGGCAATAGCTAATGAATAAGGTTAAAGAACAAAAATCTATTATTTTTGAATTGGAGTAGTAAGCAAAAATACATGAAATTTAAAAATAAATAAAAAAGATTTTAAAAGACATAGTATAAAGTTTTATCAGTTAAGTAGAAGAAAACAATGTTGTTTTATTTATTAGTTCTTTGTGGGAAAGAATAAGAGACAGAAAGTTGTGTCTCTAGTTTAATTTGGGTTGTTTATATAGGTATATATAAGATAGATTGTAATATATATGTTGAAAAATACCTATTTGCAGAAATGTGTCTATTGAATGAAAATGTGTCTATTGGCCGAAAAGATGCCTATTGGCCGAAAATGTGCCCATTGAATGAAATGATGCCTACCAAAAAATGTCTATTAAAATGCCATAACCCTTCATATTAAATATACTAAAAAGAGTGTCTATTGGTCGAAAATGTGCCTATTGAATAAAAATGTGCTTATTGTAAAAAAAATATGCCTATTAAATGAAAATGTGTCTATTGAAATGTCATTACCCTTTATATTTTATATACTAAAAGATGCCTATTGACCAAAAAGGTGCTTATTGGCCAAAAAAGTGTCCATTGAATGAAAATGTGCCTATTGTCTGAAAAGATGCATATTAGCCAAAAATGTGCCTATTAAATGAAAATGTGTCTATTAAAAAATATCTATTGAAATGTTATAACCCTTTATATTGGATATACAAAAAGGTGTCTAGTGACTGAAAAGATGTCTATTGGAAAAAAATGTGCTTACTGAATGAAAATGTGTCTATTGGCAAAATATGTGTCTATTGAAATATCATAACCTTTCATATTGGATATACCAAAAGGTATTTATGATTGAAAATGTGCCTATTGGCTGAAAAAATGCCTATTGAATGAAAATGTGTCTATTGACCGAAAAAATATTTATTGGCCAAAAAGGTGTCTATTGAATGAAAACGTGCTTATTGTTCAAAAAGATGCCTATTGAATGAGAATGTGACTATTGACCAAAAGGTGCCTATTTAACGAAAATGTGTTTATTGACTGCAAATGTGCCTATTGAAAATGAAAAGTCACAAATGTTTTGTGCATTTAAATGTATACGTGGTATTAATTTATGTAGCCACGTGGCGTAATAATAAGCGGTCAATAAAAAGTCAAACATTTCGGTTTTATATTATACTAGTCGCAATCAAATGGGATGCACGAAAATAGCTACTAAATGAGTTTTAGGGGGGGGGGGGGGAATGCCATTATTTTTTAGTTGGAGTTGTTTAAAAAAAAAAAAAAAAAGCATGAAAAAAATTATATTAAAAGAAATAACACAAAGTTTTATTAGTTTGGCAGAAGAAAGTAGTGTTGTTTTATCTATTAGTTTTTTTTTTTTTTTTTTTTGGTGGGAAAGAATAAGAGAGAGAATGTTGAGTCTCTAGCTTAATTTGTGTTGTATATATAGGTGCCTATTGAATGAAAAAGTACCTACTAAAAGGTATCTATTGAAAGATCATAACTCTTTATATTGGATATGCCCAAAGGTGCCTATTGATTGAAAATGTGCCTATTGGCAGAAAATATGTCTATTGAATGAAAATGTGTCTACCAAAATGAATCTATTGAAAGGTTATAACATTTCATATTAGATATACCAAAAGATGCATATTGACCAAAAATGTGTCTATTGGCTAAAAATGTGCCCATTAAAAAATGAAAAGTTACAACTATTTGGTATTTTTAAATGTATATGTTAAATGTATATGTGACATTAATTTATGTAATCATGTGATGCAATAAGAAGCGGTCAACAAAAAGGCAAATATTTCGGTTTTATATTATACATAGATAAAGATATAGACATAAATATGTAATATCATTAAAATCAGGACTCAAGTTAAACTCATGATTTTAGTATAATTTAACACTCATATTTATGCACATTATTGTTTAATATGTTTTACCCTTTCTTCTATAATGAAGGAACAATGTTAGAGATGCAAGGAAATATATATATATATATATATATATATATATACACACACGCACGTGGGTGCGCATGCACGCATCAATTTACAATCCATGGAGGTGATAAATTGCAATCCGCAAAACATAACTTTTTATATGGATATATTTCATTTTTGTTGCATCATTAACATTCTAAAAAAAATTGTTACTATTACAATTTTAATATCTATTTATTGAAGATGTGACAACGTCTAATCTACTCAAGCTTTATTGCCACTAGGCCCATTTATAGATAGAATATGTAGTTGAACTTAAAGCATGTAATTATTTGCAATTCCTTATTCTCATCCATCTTCTAATCCATTTCCATTTTTTTTCATATAATAGACAAGTTAGATTTAAGTTAATATTTTTAAGACCATACCATTAGTATCATACGTTCTTTTTATTCTTAACACGAATGAAATATTTATATCAACCAAATTTTATTTGACATCTAATGTATCATGTAATTTGTATAATTTAATAATACCAAAAAAAAAAAAAAAACTTGATTATAGATGAAATGCTTATAAATCTTTGATTATTTTGATATTTTGTAGATATAAATTAGGGTATAACAAGACAATGTAATCCACATCTCTTTCTTGTTTGAGGCATGAGTAGAAGTTAATATATTCGATGTTGCATTTTCAAAACACGAAAAGAAGGTGATGCTAGTTTGCTACTAGTCAATCAAGGGTTTTGAACTCCTAGTAGGACTGCCATAGCATGCTAGAAAGAAAAATTGAACTCGCAAGCTTTAACATTTGAACTTAGAGTCATCGTCGAGCTAGAAGCCACATTCATATTCATGTTCAACCCTATAGTGTAAGGGGGTCAATCCAAACCCAAAGCGACAACCACAGATGGAGTGACTATGACTTTGAGTTGTTATGAAAAAATCATTACATACTAAGTTATTACATTACATATAACTAACAAAAGCTATACCAACCAATTAGTGAAACTTGAACATAATTAATAATACACTATTATAATAACCTTGTAAAATTTATTATTTAATCGACCAAGTAAATGAAAAATGTAATCTTTTGAGCTTTTCGTAATATGGATGTAGGATTTAAGTGTTGAATTATTTCAATCTTTTGTGCCATTAGTTCTCCTAATCTCTCTATCTTCCCCCATCATTGCATGTGCCCCTCCCCCTTCTTCTTCTTCATTCCCTTTCTTTTCAACTTTGTTTTTTCTATATTTTTCTTTTCTAGGTTGGCATTGCTTTTTCTTTATTTTCAACTCTGCTACAGATATAAAAAGTTCACCCATTTTCTCTTATGAAAGTTACTCATCTATTTTGGGCACACAACACTAAGAAAAGGGTGGATGTAGATGTATGACAATTTCTGTGAAATTTTATTGAAACTTGTTCTTTTATTTATTTATTTTTTTCTCTACTAGGTGAGGAGGTTGTCAGATGGTTGGTTCTTGGTCTTTTCAGTTTTCCTTTTATCCTTCTATCACTTAGTGTTAGTTTGGGAAGTGTGTTTCGCGCATTTCCCAGCTCACACGATTTTTTGTGTGGGTCTCGTGCACGATTCACAGGACTCACAAACCTCTTTTTTCAGTAAAATTTTCATTAAAATTGGGTCTTACGGCACTATTCACATATTTAAAAATTATTTTCTTACAGTGTTTTCAGTTTTCAGTAATAAACAGTATTTAAATAGATCCTTAATATATTTTGTTTTTCTTAATCAATTCAAAATAACCCCCAATACTGCGAAGGGAAGGAGAGAGCTATGACCCTTGCTGAAAGGGGGGGGGGAGGGGGAAGGATTACCGACAAACTCCTTTAAAATAGGAGTAGATTAGTTTTTCCCTTACAAAATTTTAGAAATATTTCCCCCAATGAGATATGTATAAATTCACCCCTTACAATGATAGGTATAACCTCATAGGTATAACCTCATCGCACTCTCTCTCTCTCTTTTATTTTATTTTATTTTTTTATGTCAAAGATTATAACTGTAATATAATTGAGTATCGTGTGTGGTGTTTATAACTTATCTCTTATATGTAAGGCAAGCTTCCCCAATTCACTTCTTCTTTGAGTTGTTTCTAGTTCTATTAACCAAATAAAAAAGCATAATATGTTAAAAAAAAAAAAAAAAAAAAAAAAAAAAAAACAACAACAACAACAAGGATATACACGGCAAAAAAAAAAAAAAAAAACTCACGGCCCCTATGGCCTTTTCCCATATTACAACAAATTTTAAGTTCATATAGAATTCATCTTTCTCACAACACTTCAACTTAGAATAATGGATGCCATACTTTAAATTTAAAATAATTATTTTTTTAATAAAACACACGGTGCTAAATCCGTACAGCGCCATCTTCCCTTAATTAACTTTTTCACCCTCAATCTCTTGACTTTTTCCTAGTTTTAAACTTTAGATTTTTGCTATAAACTCTACTTTTATAAATAATTAAAAAAATAGAGAAAGAAATTTGTAATCCATATAAAAAGCAATCAAGGCAACCAGGAGGTACATCACTTTTCAATATATTACTATAACACTTTCTGACTTTCACATAGATTTAAACATGGTTATCAAAATCCCAATCTGGCTATTACGATCCTACGATTTTACGATTCCACCTGTCCAAAACGATCTAAATCTTTCAAGGATCTTAGCGATCATTCAGGATCGTACGATTCTGACGATTCTAAACAATTTTGGTTCTTTGTAATCTTCTTTAACTTGACAGAAGACTCAGTTGGACCCAAATAAAAAATAACATCCTAATAAACCAAGTTTTGCTATTCTAATGTAGAGAGATAAAATTTTAGTTGAACCAAACGAAAAATAACATCTTAATAGAGTGTCATATTTTGAGATTTTTGGTCTCTTTAAATGATACTTACAAATGGATGTAATAATGTATGGTAATTACATCAAATAGATTCAAATTTTTGGTATGAATGTATAATTTATGTGATTATTTAACATACCAATTTTTTTTTCTTAAATAATGTAGAATCTTACGATTCACGATTCGATCTTACGATCCACGATCTCACCTACCTCCCACGATCTTACGTAAGATCCCGATTTTGACAACCTTGGATTTAAAGTAATCAAATTATATATTTAAACTTGATGTACTTAGATTAATCTATTTAATTATTTAATATTATCCTCCTAAACTATAATCCTGACTCTTATTTTATAATATGGTCCCTTTGGAATAAAATCTCACTTAGCCACTACCTCCAATATGATATTCACAAGTTTGGTTGGGGTCTAAGGCAGCCACGTGGGTTCAAAATATACACTGCATTGAGATTTTTTTTTTTTTTTTTTTTTTTTTGAGAAAGCACTACATTGAGATTTGAATCTAATGAAATCTGTTTATTAATGATTTGTGTCGTTTTGTTTACAATTATTATTATTATTATTATTTTTGTCAATATTGATGACGGATGCTTGATGGGATTTTTTTTTTATTCTATGGAAAACAAAAAAGTTTTACCGGTGGAAGAGTAAATAATTTAATGGTAATGTATAGGTGGAGTTTTCAGACTACTCTTATGGTAAGTGCATAATCATGCTTGTTCCCTTCTCGAATCAATGCTTAATTTTCTTCATGGGTAGCCAATTGAGAAGCTTCCTGCAATCATCAAATAATAAGGAAAATTCACCAAAACATTCAATAGAAGATCGACATTCACTACCAAATTACAACGAATTTTCCTATTGACATTACCATCAGATTTCCTATGTCCAAAAGCATATGATTTAACTTTATTTTTAAATTCATTCAGTAATAACAAAAACTAAAAAACTCTTTTAAGGTTAAGAATCACCATTTTATTTCTAATCTGTGTACCATTGATAAAAAGAAATGCAATTTCTTTAATTTTATGAAAATGTTTTCAGTAAGCAGTCACAAGAAAATTGAATTTGGAATCTTCAATTAGATTTAATTTGTCCGTGACAAATGGAAGTAAACCCTTTTTCTATTTCTTAACGCCGAAGTAAACAATTTTTTTGTTTTGTCAAACTGAAGTAAACAATTTTGAGAAAAAAGCAATTTCTTGGTAAGTTCGACCCTGGAATCTTTTGGCATAATTCCTTAACCTGCAGAACAAGTCTTAGTGTGTTTCGACAAATTAATTAAATTGTAACGTGAACCTACAAATTCAATGCTTCCACAGATCAGAAAACAAAATTTTAGTACGACAAAACTTCGTATTAGTCAAAGAAAAGCACTGTGTAATGACATATATTGTGGTTCAATTCATATTTGTAGTTAAAACTTCAAACATCAAAACCTTTGCTCCTTGCCATCCAGCTATGAGTTTATCTCAAAAAGTCACATTGATTCTATCGCTTTTGGATATCCGGTAGGAATATTCCAACGATCCCACCATAAAGAAAAGAGAAAAAATAAATAAATAAATAAACAAAGTAAGAATTTATTCTAAATAGGGAATCTTAAATGGTCAAAAATCTTCTTCACAAAAAAAAAAAAAAAAAAAGAAGGTCAAATATCTTGCTTACCTTATTGAGAAATCTTGGAAACAACGGCAAGAATAATATTTAATATTCCGGCGATATTGTTTTCTATAGGATATTGGTACATGAAAATGAAATGAGGGATAGAATAAAGAACCCTGAATTTTTATTCTTCTAACGTCTTTAAAAGATCCTAAGAGTATAATATGATTAAATTACACAATTTGAAGTAATGACACTTATTTATTTATTTATTTATATATATTTAGGGAAAAGTTAATAGATATCCTAAAATTATTGGTTTAGGAGATATTTTTGAAACTTTTTTATGAAAAAAAAATAACTAAATTTTTTAATAGCTTTTATTTTTTTGATAAATGAGGATATTCAAACTTTTTAAAGTATTTGACTATTCTCCCAAATGTATGTAGTCTCCCAGTCTCGCATATAATAAGTTATAATCGGAAAGAATCTCATGAGGATGGCCTTAAAATGCTGGTAAAATGCTTCAAACACAGATTTTATAGATATAATGAGGCCTTAGGAACTATTAAAACAACAACCGCTTGGGGTTTTGATAGATTCTTATATTTCCATATAAGTTGTCTTAAAACTTTCTTAAAGTAGTCTATTAATAAATGTCTAAAAAGCACCCATTAATAAGACCTTTTTTATACACATTTTTGAAAATTTTATATAGACGACGATAAAATCAATACATCATAACCAACAAAGATTCAACAATATACAATGTTTCTTCTATCCAAGTACTAAAATTAAAAACACCTTTGATATGTTGAGCTAATCCACGCTTAACCTTGTCACCATCATGTACATTATAATACATGGTGTTTCTTATATCATAACAAAACCCTTCTTTTATAAAAATTTTGAAAAATTTATTTATACGAGGATAAAAGCAATACATCATGAGCAATAAAGCGCTCAATAATATACAATGTTTCTTCTATCTATGTACTAAAATAAAAAACACCTCTGACATGTTGGTTAATGCATACATAGCCTTGCAACCATTACATTATAATACATGGTATTTCCTATATCATAATTGCTCAAATGATATATGTTATAATTTGCGTACAAGGAAAAGGATATCACCGATAAAAAGTAATCATTATCTTTAGGAGAGGTATCTAAGGTTTCTTAATTAAATTCAAACACATGTTGTATTTAATTTAATTATCTTTGAAAAATAATTGTTTTTAATATATTTTATTGGTCAATACAACTATGCGTTTTAACTTAACTAAGAAATCTATGAACTGCATCTAAGGAATTTGCCTTTGTCGTTAATTGAAATCAATCCATTTAAGTCTAAAAGTGTAACCAAAATTCATGTGACTCAAGGTTTTAATATCTACTAGTGTTTTCGAAAACATTTAAAGTTCAAAACTCCTAACTCCCAACTATTGAAATATTGTTAAAAAAAAAAGGGTAAAATATAAATTGTATCCTCTAAATTTGACTATACATTATTTTCAGTCCTCTCATTTTATTTTCGTTCGATTGAGTTCTCTAAGTTTAAAATTTATTTAATTTAGGTATGTTATTTAATTTCGTTAAAAATTTGTAATAATTTTTTTTTTCACATGAAAAAATCTATAAAATCTATTGATTAAATTTGAAAATTGTGAATTCAATTGAATCAAAGCAAAATTAAAAAAATAGATAAATAAATAAATTTCAATTAAATTTAAAGTGTGCAATTTACATTTAGCAACCAAAAAAAAAAAAAAAAACTTGCAAATGTCAGCAGCATTTATTCAACAGCCCACGCATAAGTGTCCCATGCAATTAATGAGTTGATTGATGATTTTAACTCATCCTAGCTAAATATATTATTCCATAAAATAATAATAAAATAAATAAATAAATCTCACCTCATCATGCCCAAATTTAAAAAGACATTTGATATGTTGAGCTAATCCATGCTTAACCTTGCCACCATCATGTACGTTATAGAACACGGTGTTTCTTATATCATAACAAAGCCCCTTTTTATTAAACTTTTGAAAAATTTATTTATACAAGGATAAAAGTAGTACATCATAAGCAATAAAGCACTCAATAATATACAATGTTTCTTCTATCGATATACTAAAATCAAAAACACCTCTAACATCTTGCTTAATCCATGCATAGCCTTGTTAGCAGTACGTTATAATACATGGTATTTCCTATATTATAATTGCTCAATTGATATGTGCTATAATTTGTGTACAAGGAAAAGGATATCACTAATAAAAAGTTATCATTATCTTTAGGTGAGGTATCTTAGGTTTCTTAATTAAATTCAAACACATGCTGTATTTAATTTAATTATTTTTGAAAAATAAATTTTTTTAATATATTTTATTGGTCAATATAACTACGCAATTCAACTTAACTAAGAAATCTACGAACTCCATCTAAGAAATTTGTCTTTGTCGTTAATTGAAATCAATCCATTTAAGTCTAAAACTGTTGCCAAAAGTCATGTTGCTCAAGCTATTAATATCTACTAGTGTTTCCAAAAACATTTAAAGTTCAAAACCCCTCACTCCCAAATATTGAAATATTGTTAAAAAAAAACTAAAATATAAATTGTATCCTCTAAATTTGATTGAAATTTAATTTCAGTCTTCTAATTTTATATTTGTTCGATTGAGTGCTCTAAGTTTCAAATTTATTTAATTTAGGTATGTAGTTTAATTTTGATAAAAATTTGTAACAAATTTTTTTTTTTTTAATTTTCACATAAAAATATCTATAAAATCTATTGAGAAAATTTGAAAATTGAGAATTTAATTGAATCAAAGAAAAATTAAAAAATAGATAAATAAATAAATTTCAGTTAAATTTAACATGTGCAATTTACATTTTAGAAAAAAAAAAAACTTGCATATGACATCAGCATTTATTCAATAGCCCACAGGTAAGTGTCACACGCAATTAATGAATTGATTGAAGATTTTAACTCATCTTAGATAAATATATCATTCCATAAAATAATAATAAAATAAATAAATAAATAAATAAATCTCACCTCATCATGCGCAAATTTAAAAAGACCTTTTATATGTTGAGCTAATCCACGCTTAACCTTGTCACCATTATGTACGTTATAATACACAGTGTTTCTTATGTCATAACAAAACCCTTTTTTGTATAAAAATTTTGAAAAATATATTTATATGAGGATAAAAGCACTACATCATGAGCAATAAAGCACTCAATAATATACGATGTTTCTTCTATCTATGTACTAAAATCAAAAACATCTCTAACATCTTGTTTAATCCATGCACAGCCTTGTTAACAGAATGTTATAATACATGGTATTTCTTATATCAAAATTGCTCAATTGATGTATGTTATAATTTGTGTACAAGGAAAATGATATCACTGACAAAAAGTTATCATTATCTTTAGGTGAGGTATCTGAGGTTTCATAATTAAATTCAAACAGATGTTGTATTTAATTTGATCGTTTTTGAAAATAATTGTTTTTAATATATTTTATTGGTTAATACAACTACGCATTTTAACTTAACTAAGAAATTTACGAACTGCATCTAAGGAATTTGCCTTTGTCATTAATTGAAATCAATCCATTTAAGTCTAAAAGTGTAGCCAAAAGTCATGTGGCTCAAGGTTTTAATATCTACTAATGTTTCCGAAAACATTTAAAGTTCAAAACTCCTAACTCCCAACTATTGAAATAATGTTAAAAAAAAAAAAAGGCCAAAATATAAATTGTATCCTCTAAATTTGATTGTAATTTATTTTCAGTACTCTAATTTGTAATAAATTTTTTTTTTCACATGAAAAAATCTATAAAATCTATTGATTGAATTTGAAAATTAAGAATTCAATTAAATCAAGAAAAATTAAAAAATAGATAAATAAATAAATTTTAGTTAAATTTAAAGGGTACAATTTACATTTTAGCCAAAAAAAAAAACTTGCATATATCAGCAGCATTTATTCAACAGCCCACACATAAGTGTCCCACTCAATTAATGAGTTGATTGATGATTTTAACTCATTTTAGCTAAATATATAATTCCATAAAATAATAATAAAATAAATAAATAAATAAATCTCACCTCATCATGCCCAAATTTAAAAAGACCTTTGATATGTTAAGCTAATCCTGGCTTAACGTTGTCACCATCATGTATGTTATAATACACAATGTTTCTTATATCCTAACAAAACCCTTTTTTAAAAAACATTTTGAAAAATTTATTTATACAAGAATAAAAGTAGTACATCATGAGCAATAAAGCGCTCGATAATATACAATGTTTCTTCTATCTATGTACTAAAATCAAAAACACCTCCGACATGTTGGTTAATGCATGCATAGCCTTGTTACCATTACGTTATAATACATGGTATTTCATATATCATAATTGCTCAATTGATATATGTTATAATTTTTGTACAATGAAAAGGATATCACTGATAAAAAGTTATAATTATCTTTAGGTGAGGTATCTGAGGTTTCTTAATTAAATTCAAACACATATTGTATTTAATTTAATTTTTTTTGAAAAATAATTGTTTTTATTATATTTTATTGTTCAATACAACTATGCATTTTAACTTAACTAAGAAATCTACGAACTACATCTAAGGAATTTGTCTTTGTCATTAATTGAAATCAGTCCATTTAAGTCTAAAGGTGTAGCCAAAAGTCATGTGGCTCAAGATTTTAATATCTACTAGTGTTTCCGAAAACATTTAAAGTTCAAAACTCCTCACTTCCAACTGTTGAAATATTGTTTAAAAAAAAATGCTAAAATATAAATTGTATCCTCTAAATTTGACTGTAATTTATTTTCAGTCCTCTGATTTTATTTTTGTTCGATTGTGTGCTCTAAGTTTCAAATTTATTTAATTTCGGTATGTTGTTTAATTTTGTTGAAAATGTGTAACAATTTTTTTATTTTTTATTTTCACATAAAAAAATCTATAAAGTCTACTGAGAAAATTTGAAAATTGAGAATTTAATTGAATCAAAGAAATATTAAAAAATAAATAAATAAATAAATTTCAGTTAAATTTAAAATGTACAATTTACATTTTAGAAAAAAAAAAAAAAAAAAACTTGCATATGACATCAGCATTTATTCAACGGCGGTAAGTGTCCCACGCAATTAATGAATTGATTGAAGATTTTAACTCATCTTAGATAAATATTTCACTCCATAAAATAATAATAAAACAAATAAATAAATGAATCTCACCTCATCATGCCCAAATTTAAAAAGACCTTAGATATGTTGAGCTAATCCACGCTTAACCTTGTCACCATCATGTACGTTATAATACACGGTGTTTCATATGTCATAAAAAAACCCTTTTTTTTTAATAAAAATTTTGAAAAATTTATTTATATGAGGATAAAACCAATACATCATGAGCAATAAAGCGCTCAATAATATACAATGTTTCTTCTATCTATGTACTAAAATCAAAAACACCTCTGACATCTTGGTTAATCCATGCATAGCCTTGTTAATAGTATGTTATAATACATGGTATTTCCTATATCATAATTTCTCAATTGATGTATGTTATAATTTGTGTACAGGGAAAATGATATCACTGATAAAAGTTATCATTATCTTTAGGTGAGGTATCTGAGGTTTCAAAATTAAATTCAAACACGTGTGGTATTTAATTTGATTGTTTTTGAAAATAATTGTTTTTAATATATTTTATTGGTCAATACAACTATGCATTTTAACTTAACTAAGAAATTTATGAACTGCATCTAAGGAATTTGCCTTTGTCGTTAATTGAAATCAATCCATTTAAGTCTAAAAGTATAGTCAAAAGTCATGTGGCTCAAGATTTTAATATCTACTAGGGTTTCCGAAAACATTTAAAGTTCAAAACTCCGAACTCCCAACTATTGAAATATTGTTAAAAAAAAGGCTAAAATATAAATTGTATCCTCTAAATTTGACTGCACTTCATTTTCAGTACTCTAATTTTATTTTCATTCAATTGAGTTCTCTAAATTTCAAATTTATTTAATTTAGGTATGTTGTTTAATTTCGTTATAAATTTGTAATACATTTTTTTTTCACATGAAAAAATCTATAAAAACTATTGATTAAATTTGAAAATTAAGATTTCAATTAAATCAAAGAAAAATTAAAAAAATAGATAAATAAATAAATTTTAGTTAAATTTAAAGGGTACAATTTACATTTTAGCAAAAAGAGACTTGCATGTGTCAGCAGCATTTATTCAACGGCCCACGCATAAGTGTCCCACTCAATTAATGAGTTGATTGATGATTTTAACTCATCTTAGCTAAATATATAATTCCATAAAATAATAATAAAATAAATAAATAAATAAATCTCACCTCATCATGCCCAAATTTAAAAAGACCTTTGATATGTTGAGCTAATCCTGGCTTAACGTTGTCACCATCATGTATGTTATAATATACAATGTTTCTTATATCCTAACAAAACCCTTTTTTTAAAAAAATTTTGAAAAATTTATTTATACAAGGATAAAAGTAGTACATCATGAGCAATAAAGCGCTTGATAATATACAATGTTTCTTCTATCTATGTACTAAAATCAAAGACACCTCTGACATGTTGGTTAATGCATGCATAGCCTTGTTACCATTACGTTATAATACATGGTGTAAGGACACAAATCAAACTAACCCAAGATTCGTCCAATGGACCAGCCCAATGAGTCCTGAACAATAAATTTATAGAGAGTGGATGCCTAGTCTAGGTTTTCGAGACGATAGATAACACAAAGGTTGGATTGAATCATGTAATTCATGCACTGATCTTATATAAAGATGTGATATTAAGTTGAATACACTAGTGCCAAGGACAATTCTTCATGCCTCTTTTACAAATTCATGCTCTGATCTCTATATAAAGATGTCTCTCTTGAATACACTAGTGCCAAGGACAATTCTTCATGCCTCTTTTACTCTCTCTCTCTCTCTCATTTTTCTCCCCCCTTCCCTCTCTTCTTCCTTCACCCTTTATAGGCCTGTCTCCTTTTTCCTTTCTTCCACGTGTAGTCTGGACCTTCTTCTCTCTTGAATACTTATCCCATCATCCCTTTTTTCTCAGGTCTCTGGTGGTGAAGATAAGGTTAAAACCCAATGTTCAGGCGTCACTTCTTCATTAATGCGGCCAGAGAAGCAGGTGTAGAGTTTTAAATGCGGTGATAGCAGTTTTTTCCTTGATATTCGCCTATCCCTCCCCTTTATTCTTTACCCTCGTTTCCTTAATTTCAGTATCAAAGGTCTCGATCATGGGCGCTGTTGAACTGCTAGATCATTCACGTCGTCCTCGGCAAAGCCTTGCCGAGGACTATGTTGTCCTCGGACGTCATATTTCTTGGTGTTTTGGTCATGCATGACACCCCTCTTTATCGCGTGACTTTGTAGGTTGGACTGATTATGTCCTCGGACCATTTCAAGGTGTGGGGTTGGGCTTCTTTCATTGTGAGAGCTTTTGAGCTGGCCCACTGTGTGTACTTCGGGCCCATTGGTACTACACATGGTATTTCATATATCATAATTGCTCAATTGATATATGTTATAATTTTTGTACAAGGAAAAGGATATCATTGATGAAAAGTTATAATTATCTTTAGGTGAGGTATCTGAGGTTTCTTAATTAAATTCAAACACATATTGTATTTAATTTAATTTTTTTTGAAAAATAACTATTTTTATTATATTTTGTTGGTCAATACAACTATGCATTTTAACTTAACTAAGAAATCTACGAACTACATCTAAGGAATTTGTCTTTGTCGTTAATTGAAATCAATCCATTTAAGTCTAAAGGTGTAGCCAAAAGTCATGTGGCTCAAGATTTTAATATCTACTAGTGTTTCCGAAAACATTTAAAGTTCAAACTCCTCACTCCCAACTGTTGAAATATTGTTTAAAAAAAAATGCTAAAATATAAATTGTATCCTCTAAATTTGACTGTAATCTATTTTCAATCCTCTAATTTTATTTTCGTTCGAATGAGTTCTTTAAGCTTCAAATTTATTTAATTTAGGAATGTTGTTTAATTTCGTTAAAATTTTGTAATAATTTTTTTTTTTTATTTTGACATGAAAAAATCTATAAAATCTGTTGGGTAAATTTGAAAATTGAGAATTCAATTGAATCAAAGAAAAATTAAAAAATAGATAAATAAATAAATTTTAGTTAAATTTAAAGGGTACAATTTACATTTTAGCCAAAAAAAAAAAAAAACCTGCATATATCAGCAGCATTTATTCAACAGCCCACACATAAGTGTCCCACTCAATTAATGAGTTGATTGATGATTTTAACTCATCTTAGCTAAATATATAATTCCATAAAATAATAATAAAAGGAATAAATAAATAAATCTCACCTCATCATGCCCAAATTTAAAAAGACCTTTGATATGTTGAGCTAATCATGGCTTAACGTTGTCCCCATCATGTACGTTACAATACACAATGTTTCTTATATCATAACAAAACTCTTTTTTAAAAAACTTTTGAAAAATTTATTTATACGAGGATAAAAGTAGTACATCATGAGCATTAAAGCGCTCAATAATATACAATGTTTCTTTTATCTATGTACTAAAATCAAAAACACCTCTGACATGTTGGTTAATGCATGCATAGCCTTGTTACCATTACATTATAATACATGGTATTTCGTATATCACAATTGCTCAATTGATATCTGTTGTAATTTTTGTACAAGGAAAAGGATATCACTGATAAAAAGTTATCATTATCTTTAGGTGAGGTATCTAAGGTTTCTTAATTAAATTCAAACACATATTGTATTTAATTTATTTTTTTTTTGAAAAATAATTGTTTTTATTATATTTTATTGGTCAATACAACTATGCATTTTAACTTAACTAAGAAATCTACGAACTACATCTAAGGAATTTGTCTTTGTCATTAATTGAAATCAATCCATTGAAGTCTAAAGGTGTAGCCAAAAGTCATGTGGCTCAAGATTTTAATATCTACTAGTGTTTCCGAAATCATTTAAAGTTCAAAACTCGTCACTTCCAACTGTTGAAATATTGTTTAAAAAAAATGCTAAAATATAAATTGTATCCTCTAAATTTGACTATAATTTATTTTCAGTCCTCTGATTTTATTTTTGTTCGATTGTGTGCTCTAGGTTTCAAATTTATTTAATTTAGGTATGTTGTTTAATTTTGTTAAAAATGTGTAACAATTTTTTTATTTTTTATTTTCACATAAAAATATCTATAAAGTCTATTGAGAAAATTTGAAAATTGAGAATTTAATTGAATCAAATAAATATTAAAAAATAGATAAATAAATAAATTTCAGTTATATTTAAAATGTACAATTTACATTTTAGAAAAAAAAAAAAAAAAAAAAAAAAAAAACTTGCATATGACATCAGCATTTATTCAATGGCAGTAAGTGTTCCACGCAATTAATGAATTGATTGAAGATTTTAACTCATCTTAGATAAATATTTCACTCCATAAAATAATAATAAAACAAATAAATAAATGAATCTCACCTCATCATGCCCAAATTTAAAAAGACCTTTGATATGTTGAGCTAATCCACGCTAAACCTTGTCACCATCATGTACGTTATAATACATGGTGTTTCTTATGTCATAACAAAACCCTTTTTTTTTTTAATAAAAATTTTGAATAATTTATTTATATGAGGATAAAAGTAGTACATCATGAGCAATAAAGCGCTCAATAATATACAATGTTTCTTCTATCTATGTACTAAAATCAAAAACACCTCTGACATCTTGGTTAATCCATGCATAGCCTTGTTAACAGTATGTTATAATACATGGTATTTCCTATATCATAATTTCTCAATTGATGTATGTTATAATTTGTGTACAGGGAAAATGATATCACTGATAAAAGTTATCATTATCTTTAGGTGAGGTATCTGAGGTTTCAAAATTAAATTCAAACACATGTTGTATTTAATTTGATTGTTTTTGAAAATAATTGTTTTTAATATATTTTATTGGTTAATACAACTATGCATTTTAACTTAACTAAGAAATTTATGAATTGCATCTAAGGAATTTGCCTTTTGGTGTTGCTGCTTTCATTCAGACACTAAAGAAGGTTTTTTTTTCAACACCTTAATTTTTTTTCCAAAGCCAGTTTTTGTTATTTCTTACCCCTTTTTTTGTTATTTTTGAGATTGGCCGATTTTTGGCCAATCACAATCACTTCAATTTTAAATTCCCTCTCAACTTCCCTCACCATATTGTCTAGCTTCTTGATAGAAAAATATTTGTTATGACTTGATGCTAATATCCCTTTATTGTGAAAAAAAAATTACCCATTACTTTTTTTTATAGGATTTACCCAGTACTTGATTTCTTGAAAGTAAAGTATCATACAAAAGACAAAAGATAAAGTTAAATTACTCCACAATCCTCACTCTAAATACTAATTACTATCTTAAATATTTATAATCTATTTAATAATATAAAATTTACAAAAGAAAAAAAAAAGTGAAAAAAAAAACCCAGTACTTGATTTCTTGAAATTAAAGTACCATACAGAATAGAAAAAAAAAAAAAAAAGATAAAGATAAATCGTTGCACAGTCCAAACTCTAAACACTAATAACTATCTTAAATACTTATTATCCACTTAATCAAATAAAATTTAAAAAGAAAAAAAATTACCTAGTACATTATTTCTTGAAAATAAAGTACCATACAAAAAGAAAGAAAAAAAGATAAAGATAAATCACTGCATATTCCACACTCTAAATAATAATTAATATCTTAAATATTTATAATCCACTTAATAATATAAAATTTACAAAATAAAAACAAAGTGAAAAAAAATACCCTGTACTTGATTTCTTGAAAGTAAAATACCATACAAAAAGAAAAAGAAAAGATAAAGATAAATCACTCCACAGTCCGAACACTAAATACTAATTACTATCTAAAAAATTCACAATCCACTTAATCATATAAAATATAGAAAAAAAAAAGTGACAAAAAATTTGCCCAGTACTAATTTCTTGAAATTAAAGTACCATACAAAAAGAAAAAGATAAAGATAAATCTCTCCACAGTCCAACATCTAAATACTAATAACTATCTTAAATATTTATTATCTACTTAATAATATAAAATTTACAAAAGAAAAAATTACCAGTACTTTATTTCTTGAAATTAAAATAACATACAAAAGGAAAAAAAAAAAAAGAAAATAAAGATAAATTACTTCACAGTCCACACTCTAAATACTAATTACTATCTTAAATATTTATAATCCATTTAATGATATAAAATTTATAAAAGGAAAAAAAAAGTGAAAAAAAAAAACTAACCCTGTACTTGATTACTTGAAAGTAAAGTATCATATAAAAAGAAAAAGAAAAAGAAAAGATAAAGATAAATCACTCCATGGTCCACTCTCTAAAAATTAATCACTATCTTAAATATTTATAATCCACTTAATAGTATAAAATTTACTAAGAAAAAAAATGAAAAACAAATTACCCAGTACTTAATTTCTTGAAAGTAAAGTACCATACAAACAGAAAAAAGGAAAAAAAAGAAGAAGATAAAGATAAATCACTTCACAGTCAACTTAAATATTTACTATCTTAAATATTTATAATCCACTTAATAATATAAAATTCATAAAAAGAAAAAACGTGGAAAAAAAAATTACATAGTACTTTATTTCGTAAAATTAAAGTACCATATAAAAAGAAAAAGAAAGAAAAAAAGATAATGATAAATTACTCCATAGTCTTGAAAGTAAAGTGCCATACGAAAAGAATGAAAAAAAAAATGATAAATCACTCCACAATCCACACTTTAAATTCTAATTACTATCTTAAATATATATAATACCCTTAATAATATAAAATTTACAAAAGGAAAAAAATGAAAAAAAAAAATTTATCTAGTACTTAATTTTTTGAAATTAAACTAACATACAAAAAAAAAAAAAAGGACAAAGATAAATTATTCCACAATCTACATTCTAAATACTAATTACTATCTTACATATTTATAATCTAATTAATAATATAAAATTCACATAAGAAAAAAAAGTGAAAAAAAGTTTACCCAGTACTTCATTTCTTTGAAAGTAAATTACCGTACAAAAAGAAAAAGAAAAGAAAGATAAAAATAAATCATTCCAACATCTACACTCCAAATACTAATTACTATATTAAATATTTATGCAGATTTATTTATTTATTTTATTATTACTTTATGGAATGATATATATATATATATATATATAGCAAATATGAGTTAAAATCATCAATCAACTCATTAATTGTGTGGGACATTTAAGTGTGGGCTCTTAAATAAATGCTGCTGATATATGCAATTTTTTTTGCCTAAAATGTAAATTGTACCCTTTAAATTTAACTAAAATTTATTTATTTATCTATTTTTTTATTTTTCTTTGATTCAATTGAATTCTAAATTTTCAAATTTACCCAACAGATTTTATAGATTTTTTCATGTCAAAATAAAAAAAAATTATTACAAAATTTTAACAAAATTAAACAACATTCCTGAATTAAATAAATTTGAAGCTTAAAGAACTCAATCGAACGAAAATAAAATTAGAGGATTGAAAACAATTTATATTTTAGCATTTTTTTTAAACAATATTTCAACAGTTGGGAGTGAGGAGTTTGAACTTTAAATGTTTTCGGAAACACTAGTAGATATTAAAATCTTGAGCCACATGACTTTTGGCTATACCTTTAGACTTAAATGGATTGATTTCAATTAACGACAAAGACAAATTCCTTAGATGTAGTCCGTAGATTTCTTAGTTAAGTTAAAATGCATAGTTGTATTGACCAATAAAATATAATAAAAACAATTATTTTTCAAAAAAAATTAAATTAAATACAATATGTGTTTGAATTTAATTAAGAAACCTCAGATACCTCACCTAAAGATAATTATAACTTTTTATCAGTGATATCCTTTTCCTTGTACAAAAATTATAACATATATCAATTGAGCAATTATGATATATGAAATACCATGTATTATAACGTAATGGTAACAAGGCTATGCATGCATTAACCAACATGTCAGAGGTGTTTTTGATTTTAGTACATAGATAGAAGAAACATTGTATATTATCGAGCGCTTTATTGCTCATGATGTACTACTTTTATCCTTGTATAAATAAATTTTTCAAAATTTTTTTTAAAAAATGGTTTTGTTAGGATATAAGAAACATTGTGTATTATAACATACATGATGGTGACAACGTTAAGCCAGGATTAGCTTAACATATCAAAGGTCTTTTTAAATTGGGGCATGCTGAGGTGAGATTTATTTATTTTTTTATTTATTTTATTTATTTTATGGAATTATATATTTAGCTAAGATAAGTTAAAATCATCAATCAACTCATTAATTGAGTGGGACACTTATGCGTGGGCTGTTGAATAAATGCTGCTGACACATGCAAGTCTCTTTTTGCTAAAATGTAAATTGTACCCTTTAAATTTAACTAAAATTTATTTATTTATCTATTTTTTAATTTTTCTTCGATTTAATTGAAATCTTAATTTTCAAATTTAATCAATAGATTTTATAGATTTTTTCATGTGAAAAAAAAAATGTATTACAAATTTATAGCGAAATTAAACAACATACCTAAATTAAATAAATTTGAAATTTAGAGAACTCAATTGAATGAAAATAAAATTAGAGTACTAAAAATGAAGTGCAGTCAAATTTAGAGGATACAATTTATATTTTAGCCTTTTTTTAAACAATATTTCAATAGTTGGGAGTTAGGAGTTTTGAACTTTAAAATTTTTCGGAAACACTAGTAGATATTAAAATCTTGAGCCACATGACTTTTGACTACACTTTTAGACTTAAATGGATTGATTTCAATTAACGACAAAGGCAAATTCCTTAGATGCAGTTCATAAATTTCTTAGTTAAGTTAAAATGCATAGTTGTATTGACCAATAAAATATATTAAAAACAATTATTTTCAAAAACAATCAAATTAAATACAACATGTGTTTGAATTTAATTTTGAAACCTTAGATACCTCACCTAAAGATAATGATAACTTTTATCAGTGATATCATTTTCCCTGTACACAAATTATAACATACATCAATTGAGCAATTATGATATAGGGAATACCATGTATTATAACATACTGTTAACAAGGCTATGCATGGATTAACCAAGATGTCAGAGGTGTTTTTGATTTTAGTACATAGATAGAAGAAACATTGTATATTATTGAGCGCTTTATTGCTCATGATGTACTGCTTTTATCCTCATATAAATAAATTTTTCAAAATTTTTATTAAAAAAAAAAGGGTTTTTTTATGACATAAGAAACACCGTGTATTATAACGTACATGATGGTGACAAGGTTAAGCGTGGATTAGCTCAACATATCAAAGGTCTTTTTAAATTTGGGCATGATGAGGTGAGATTCATTTATTTATTTGTTTTATTATTATTTTATGGAGTGAAATATTTATCTAAGATGAGTTAAAATCTTCAATCAATTCATTAATTGCGTGGGACACTTACCGCCGTTGAATAAATGCTGATGTCATATGCAAGTTTTTTTTTTTTTTTCTAAAATGTAAATTGTACATTTTAAATTTAACTGAAATTTATTTATTTATCTATTTTTTAATATTTCTTTGATTCAATTAAATTCTCAATTTTCAAATTTTCTCAATAGACTTTATAGATATTTTTATGTGAAAATAAAAAATAAAAAAATTGTTACACATTTTTAACAAAATTAAACAACATACCTAAGTTAAATAAATTTGAAACCTAGAGCACACAATCGAACAAAAATAAAATCAGAGGACTGAAAATAAATTACAGTCAAATTTAGAGGATACAATTTATATTTTAACCTTTTTTTTAAACAATATTTCAACTGTTGGAAGTGAGGAGTTTTGAACTTTAAATGATTTCGGAAACACTAGTAGATATTAAAATCTTGAGCCACATGACTTTTGGCTACACCTTTAGACTTAAATGGATTGATTTCAATTAATGACAAAGACAAATTCCTTAGATGTAGTTCGTAGATTTCTTAGTTAAGTTAAAATGCATAGTTGTATTGACCAATAAAATATAATAAAAACAATTATTTTTCAAAAAAAATTAAAGTAAATAAATATGTGTTTGAATTTAATTAAGAAACCTTAGATACCTCACCTAAAGATAATGATAACTTTTTATCAGTGATATCCTTTTCCTTGTACAAAAATTACAACAGATATCAATTGAGCAATTATGATATACGAAATACCATGTATTATAACGTAATGGTAACAAGGCTATGCATGCATTAACCAACATGTCAGAGGTGTTTTTGATTTTAGTACATAGATAAAATAAACATTGTATATTATCGAGCGCTTTAATGCTCATGATGTACTACTTTTATCCTCGTATAAATAAATTTTTCAAAATTTTTTTAAAAAAGAGTTTTGTTATTGTAGTACCATTGGGCCCGAATTACACATAGTGGGCCGGCCCAGAGGCTCTCACAATGAAAGAAGCCCAACCCCACATCTTGAAATGGTCCGAGGACGTAATCAGTCCAACCTACAAAGACACGTGATAAGAAGGGGTGTTATGCATGATCAAAATACCAAGGAATACGACGTCCGAGGACAGCATAGTCCTCGGTAAGGGTTGCCGAGGACGACGTGACTGATCTAACAGTCCAACAGCGCCCCTGACGGAAGCCTTTGGTGCTGGAATTAATGAAATAGAGATAAAGAATAAAGGGGAAGGGTAGGAGAACATCCAGAAAAAAGCTGCTATCACCGCATTTAAAGCTCTACACCTGCTTCTCTGGCCGCATTAATGAAGAAGTGACACCTGAACGTTGGGTTTGAACCTTATCTTCACCACCAGAGACCTTAGTAAAAAGGGATGATGGGACAAGTATCCAAAAGGGAAGAAGGTCCAGGTTACACGTGGAAGAAAGGAAAAAGAAGAGAGGCCTATAAAAGGTGAAGGAAGGATACATAGGAGGGGGGGGGAAAATCAGAGAAAGGGGGAAAGAGAGAGAAAGAGAGAGAACTTGTAAGGAAACTCAAGCATTTGTCCTCGGCAATAATATACAAAGTAATATTTCGTCCACGATTGATAAGTATGCATATGTTCTGTGATCAAACCAAACCTTTATGTTATTACCGCCCAAACCCCTGGATTAGAATCCTGCTCTCTATAAATTCATTGTTTAGGGCTCATAGGCTCAATCCAATATAAAGCTCGATACGTGCCCTTACAGTTATGATATAAGAAACACTGTGTATTGTAACGTACATGATGGGGACAACGTTAAGCCAGGATTAGCTCAACATATCAAAGGTCTTTTTAAATTTGGGCATGATGAGGTGAGATTTATTTATTTATTCATTTTAGTATTATTTTATGGAATTATATATTTAGCTAAGATGAGTTAAAATCATCAATCAACTCATTAATTGAGTGGGACACTTATGTGTGGGCTATTGAATAAATGC
This sequence comes from Castanopsis chinensis, assembly GCA_032878915.1. Classification (NCBI taxonomy): domain Eukaryota; kingdom Viridiplantae; phylum Streptophyta; class Magnoliopsida; order Fagales; family Fagaceae; genus Castanopsis; species Castanopsis chinensis. The sequence goes on along the minus strand of JAVQMG010000126.1, from coordinate 39,826,690 downwards.
TGCTGATATATGCAAGTTTTTTTTTTTGGCTAAAATGTAAATTGTACCCTTTAAATTTAACTAAAATTTATTTATTTATCTATTTTTTAATTTTTCTTTAATTCAATTGAATTCTCAATTTTCAAATTTACCCAACAGATTTGATAGATTTTTTCATGTCAAAAAAAAAAAAAAAAACATTATTACAAAATTTTAACGAAATTAAACAACATTCCTGAATTAAATAAATTTGAAACTTAAAGAACTCAATTGAACGAAAATAAAATTAGAGGATTGAAAATACATTACAGTCAAATTTAGAGGATACAATTTATATTTTAGCATTTTTTTTAAACAATATTTCAACAGTTGGGAGTGAGGAGTTTGAACTTTAAATGTTTTCGGAAACACTAGTAGATATTAAAATCTTGAGCCACATGACTTTTGGCTACACCTTTAGACTTAAATGGATTGATTTCAATTAACGACAAAGACAAATTCCTTAGATGTAGTTCGTAGATTTCTTAGTTAAGTTAAAATGCATAGTTTTATTGACCAATAAAATAATAAAAACAATTATTTTTCAAAAAAAATTAAATTAAATACAATATGTGTTTGAATTTAATTAAGAAACCTCAGATACCTCACCTAAAGATAATTATAACTTTTTATCAGTGATATCCTTTTCCTTGTACAAAAATTATAACATATATCAATTGAGCAATTATGATATATGAAATACCATGTATTATAACGTAATGGCAACAAGGCTATGCATGCATTAACCAACATGTTAGAGGTGTTTTTGATTTTAGTACATAGATAGAAGAAACATTGTATATTATCGAGCGCTTTATTGCTCATTATGTACTACTTTTATCCTTGTATAAATAAATTTTTCAAAATTTTTTTAAAAAAAGGGTTTTGTTAGGATATAAGAAACATTGTGTATTATAACATACATGATGGTGACAACGTTAAGCCAGGATTAGCTTAACATATCAAAGGTCTTTTTAAATTTGGGCATGATGAGGTGAGATTTATTTATTTATTTATTTTATTATTATTTTATGGAATTATATATTTAGCTAAGATAAGTTAAAATCATCAATCAACTCATTAATTGAGTGGGACACTTATGCGTGGGCTGTTGAATAAATGCTGCTGACACATGCAAGTCTCTTTTTGCTAAAATGTAAATTATACCCTTTAAATTTAACTAAAATTTATTTATTTATCTATTTTTTAATTTTTCTTTGATTTAATTGAAATCTTAATTTTCAAATTTAATCAATAGATTTTATAGATTTTTTCATGTGAAAAAAAAAAAATGTATTACAAATTTATAACGAAATTAAACAACATACCTAAATTAAATAAATTTGAAATTTAGAGAACTCAATTGAATGAAAATAAAATTAGAGTACTGAAAATGAAGTGCAGTCAAATTTAGAGGATACAATTTATATTTTAGCCTTTTTTTTTAACAATATTTCAATAGTTGGGAGTTAGGAGTTTTGAACTTTAAATGTTTTCAGAAACACTAGTAGATATTAAAATCTTGAGCCACATGACTTTTAAAATAAATGAAAATTTTGGGTTGAACCTCACAAATGTTTTTTATAAGTTATTGTTGTGACCAAATTTTTTATTGGTTTTTATGGCCAACCACTATCATTTTTCTAAATAAGTTAAATGATTAACATATATTAAGCATGAGTAATGCTATAAATAAAAAAAATTTAACAATATTTTTACACAAAGTTGATGTGATAAATTTTTATTGATTCTCATTTGAGCTAATTACTTATGTCATTTTTTTTACTTACTAATAATTACTCACAATATCAACTATTTGTTAAAAAAAATAAAATAAAAAATTGTTTGTAACTCTAGCATTTTCAATTAAAAATTGATGCCAATTGCCTCAACAAATCTATCGAATTCATCAAAGCCTTGAGAAGTGAGGATGAATCTTTAGCCTTCTAAACACACTTTTACAAAGTCCTTTACAAATATCTTTATCGATTTTATTTTCTCACATATCATTGATTGGAAAATTCTGTAACTTATAATCTAACTAATCATGTGAGACATATTAATGATTTAATGGTGTGGATAGAAGATCTTCCCCCACATGTTTATAGTGTTAAATCTAACTAAATTTGCGTTACATTTTTACTTACTATTTTGATTCACTATTAGTATGACAATTTCTTCTTCTTCTTTTTTAAAATTAAAAATATACTTTTGTTGGGCTTTGTAAAGCCTAGTTATGTTTGACCCAAATGACGAACCCGACCCGACCTGAAATGATGTTGTGTGGTTTTTAATGGGAGATTTTTTTAGGCTTATTTAATTGGCTAATCCTTTGGCAAAATGCATTTTTTTTTTGTAATTGGGTAGATTTAGGATGAGTTTAGTACTTCAAGAAACATGCTGTTCAAGCCAAGTATTAAAGTCATAAAGATTGGACTAAGAAACAAGTGAAGAAAAACTATTCATTAAAGCTTGACAGATACCTCGACAGAAAATCTATTAACACTTAATGAAGGAAGCTCGATAGAAGCTAAATCTTTCAAGATCTACGAAATCAAAATTTTCAAATCTAATTTTCGGTCCATATTGAAATATTTGTGTAAGGTTTCTTTTCTTATAACCCTAGACATATATAAGGCTTATTTTAGAGGTCGTCATAGTGGGTATACACATAAAGAGTATTAAAAAGTGATCAATTGTCTTATTCTCTTTGTAAGAAGTTACTGCATCTTTTGCGCCTTAGGGTTTTGTAACCAAGTACTTCTTGATCTTCATTGTTGATGAAGTGAAGAACTTTACAACTAACAACATCTTCTTCAAGTTGCTGGAGTTAGTCAGGTATTGGAATACGTGCATCATTGCTTAGTCACATACTAGGATACATGCATCATTGTTTAGTCATGAACTGGGATCTGTGTATCATTGGTTAGTTGCGTACTGGAATTCGTGCAAAAGGGTGGCATTTATGTATTGAAGAGTTCAGAGGTTCTGAAACGGTAGAAGATTTCTGTTGTAAGTTTATCTACGGGGATTGTAGAGTCTAGGGACAAATGTTTTATACTAGATTTAAAATTTCTCTTTACTATAGTGAATTGCTTTTCGAGAAGGTTTCCCCCCAGGTTTTTTTTACTATAAAACTAGTTTGTTTCATTATTTTTTCCAGGTCATCATATCTTCTCTTATTTACTATTCCGTTATGCATGATTTTGACATGATATTGATGTTTGTTTATTTTAATAAGGTTTATTCATAATAAATCTAGTTAACAACTTGGGTTTAAAACTTGTTAATTCTACCAACCGGGGTCTAAATTTCCAAACAAGTAGTATCAGAGCGGGTACACTCTGACTGGATTAATTTCCTGAGAGTGATTCTTGACCCCTGTTGTCATGGATTGTGGAAAATCTCTTTTAATTCCTCCTTTATTTGATGACACCAATTATGCGTATTGAAAAGTTCATAATTTTTTGCAGGATCTAGGTGAAAATGTATGGCAAGCTGTTGAAATTGGCTGGATTAAGCCAAAGGAAGCACCGGTGGATTGGGATGAAGCAACAATTAAAGCGGAAAATTTTAACAGGAAGGCCTTGAATTCGTTGTTTTGTGGGGGTGACCAATGAGGAATTCAAGAAAATATCATTCACGGAAGTTGCCAAGGAAGCATGGACCATTCTTGAAACCACCTATGAAGGTATCAAGGTAATAAAGACTGTGAAGTTTCAAAGACTTACTAGTAGTTTTGAAGAAATAAGGATGGAGGAGGATGAAACCTTCAATGAGGTCTATGCTAAACTAAAGGATATTGTGAATTCTGCCTTCAATCTTGGAAAATCTATTGCGAAACCCAAAATTGTTGGAAAATCCTTAGGTCCTTACCTAAAAGATTCCATGCCAAGATCACTGTCATTAAAAAAGTGAAGGACATTGATCAAATTCCTTTGACTAAGCTTGTAGGAAACTTTCAGACCTATGAGATGAGATTAATTTTAATGGAAAAATGTGGAAAGAGTAAAAAATTGGCCCTTAAGGGTATAGAGAAAGAGATTAATGACTCTGAAGATGAAGATGAAGATGAAAGCAAAGATGAGGATGAGGATTTAACCTTCATAGCTAACGAGATTATCAAGATTCTTCAATATAGGAAAAAGGATAAGGACAAACCTCTTAGGAAATCTAAATCCTCTAGGAATGGCAAAAATGAGAAACCCCTCATCCAATGCCATGAGGGCAAATGTTTTGGTCATATGAGAATAGAGTGCCCAAACTATCTTATGAAGGAAAAGACTCAGAAGTCAAAAGATAAAATGTTAGTTGCTACCTAGAGTGATACTGAAAATGACTCTTCTAATGAGTATGTGGATGAATGTGGTTACTTTATGGCTTTTGTTGCCATAACCGATAAGGTGATTGTGAAAAGTGCTCGTGATAATGAGAATTCTTTTGATGATGAAGTATCTAAGAAGTTGACCATTTATAAGACCTAATAAGACTTCTCATCTTTGTAGGAAAGAGCTTAATGAGGTAAAAACTAAAAAGCTAAACTGTTAGTCAAACTAAATGAGGCTACAAGGTTAGTTGAGACTCTTGTTGTGGAGAACATCTCTTTAGAAGAGAAGGTTAAGAATCTCTAGGTTGAGCTTAGTCGAGCTAGAACTCAAATGGAGAATATGTCTAGTGCAAAGCTTGATAAAATATTGAGTGCTCAAAAGCCTAGTTCTGATAAGACTGGCTTAGGATATGTTGTTTCCTCTGGCCCCTCCTCTTCCATGGCTTCTGAATCAAATACTGTCTTTATGTCCCAATCTGAGAAATGTGATAAAGGTGTGAAATCAATAACTGATTAGTCTAATTCTAAATCTTTTGTTAGACCTCACTCTAGGAAGTCTAGTAGTCCAAAACCTACTCATGTTTGTCACTATTTTGGTGTTTCTAGACACATTCGTCCTAATTACTTAAAGTTGTATCCTTAAAAAGCAAGTGCCCAAACGGTCATAGGTTTTCTATTAAAATTTTTAAGCTTTTTAACTCAATTTCAAGAGAATTCTAATTCTTCTATATCCTTTAGTAGACATAGTAGGACACGTGCTTTTTCATCTTCATGGCCAAAAACTCGTGCTGTGTGGGTGAGAAAGGTGCTTAAGACTTAATTGTCTTTTTTATTATCCTTTGCTTTATTTCTTTTTATCTATAGTAGGACTTTCTTGCTTGATTTTTTATCTATTTTTGTGTTAGGACATATGTAGTTCAAGTTTGTGAACATATGTCGCTATTTTATGTAATTGGCTTATCCTTAGACAAAACGCACTTTACTTGTAATTGGGTAGATCTAGGATGTGTTTAACACCTCAAGAAACAGTGTTTCAAGATTCAGTGTTGAAGTCATCAAAGTCTGTCCAAGAAACAAGCAAAGAAGTGCAAGTTACTAAAGCTTGACACCTACCTTGACACATGCATCTATCGAGCTTTAAGAAGCTGTTTTGCCCCGAGCCTCAACAGCTTCTCGACAGATCCTCGACACCTCCATCTGTCGAGAATTAAAGAAAACAGATTTTCAGTTCTGTTTCAAGTCCAATCCGTGAATGTGTCTTTGGGACTTCTTTTCTCCTAACCCTAGACATATAAAAGGATTGTTTTAAGGGCCGTAAAAGATGATGCAAGTTGCACAAGTATTGAGAACTTTTTGTTCATGCAATTTGTGATCTGAAAGACAAAGTTCGTGCCCTAGTTCATCTCTGATGATTTGAAGAACTTTGCAGCCAACAACTCTCTCTCTCCAGTTGGTGTTTGAAGTCGCGTACTGGGATCCGCGCATCTGGTTAGTCACGTACTTGGGAGCCGTGCATTGAAAGGAGAAACTGTCACTACAGAGCAAGTCCAATTGGGTATTGGGGTAAGGGTTCAACTGTAGGTTGGTAAGGTACTTGAGATTCCTTGCTTGTAATCGCTTGCTGTGATAATAGTGGAGTTTCGAGAGTGGTGACCTTAAATCACTCGGTGGAGTTTTTTCCGTAAGGTTTTCCCCATTCGTAAACAAATCACCGTGTCATTTATTTTCCGCTGCATAACTTAGTTTTGGTGATTTGTTTGTGCTACCACGTGATATTGCATGTTAATTTGATTAATTAATAACTAGGGTAATTAATCAATCTAATTTATCACAAGGGGTCAACGCGTTTGTGGCCTGTCATTTTGGAATCATGCTTTCATGCATCTGCATCTGCATCTATCTTCATGCTTTCATGTTATTTGTCTGTTTTTGTTTAGTTGTTTAGTCTTTATTTTGTTTGTTTTTCAAAATAAAAAAGAGAAAAATTACAAAAAATTACAAAAATAGTGTGTGTTTGTGTATGTCGGTACTTGTGTACCTTTGATGGCCATTGAAACAAAATTTCTAAACTGAGTTTTTCTTGTAGCTTAGATGAGCACTTTAATGCACAACTAAGCAAGTGAGCTTTGTGGCTTGTGTTTGTGATGAGTACGATTAAATAATTTTTTATACTTAACACTCATATCACTCTTTTTGATGGGAATGACTAAAAAATCCTAAGAGAAAGGCATAATTAACCATCTCACCACTAAACTCCGCCAATCATGTATAACATCTGTGTGCGTTGGTATAGCAAAATTGTGATGTTTTTGGTGTACATAATTGGGTATTTCTCCTCTCTCTATATATGTCCATGCATGATATGTTCACAAAGAAAATATGCAAAGAATATTAAAGAAAAAATAATCAAGATACTTTTAAATATGGTTGCAAGCATGTTTCTAGGAGATGTGGGAGTTATAAGATGTATCTCGAAAGTGATAGTCCTTATCAAACAATTATGATTGTATATGAGTGTATTAGATGTTCTCATATCTCAAATCGTCATAATATGAGAAACTTGTACACACTTGTTATGTTTTCACACACATAACACGCATACTCTTTGCGAATTTTGATACATGTGTAGGTACAATGTGATTTGACCATCGCAAGGAATCTAGCTAAGTTATCTTAACTTGTTTTTGAAATATTGAATTGGTTAGACTTGTTTAGTGTGTATTTGTGCTTTTGGATCTCTGAATGCTTTCCATATATGTTAAAAGACGTTTTGAGAGCTTAATATGTTGAGTGGATCTTTGTTTAAGTTACTTGCATGTTGCATTCATCTTGTGTGTTTTTCCTCCCTTGGAAAACCTTGCGTCTTCTTGACAGCTGCTCGATACCTTCTTGATAGCAGCTCGATGCAAGTTTTTTCTATTTAGATTTCTAGATTTAACCTTGATAGCTTCTCGACAGCTAGGTCGATCCATCGAGCCAAAATTTTTGAGCTCTCTGTCTGCCTGATAGATTCTTGACAAATCCTCAATCCATCAAGATTTTTGGGTTTTCTCTCGATAGTAGCTTGACAGCTTCTTGATTTGTCAAGACCCTTTTACATGTAGTGTTTTTTACATGTTTTGCATCTTTCTATTATCTTGTCATCCATGGCATTTTGTTTCATTACATTCATGCATTTATATGGATTCCTTGTGCCCTCTTGATCATTTTTTATCATCTTTATGTTTCTCAGTTGATGCTTTATAGCTTTTTGTATCCTTTGTCAATCATGACAAAAAAGGGGAGAATGTGTGATTTCTTTTTAAGATTCTACATGTTAGGGGGAAAAATACATGCCTCTATAAGGGGGAGGTGTATTTCATCTTGTTAGGGGGAGTGTTTACCTCCTTGTTGTTTTAGGTGCTTCTTTTAGTTTCTTGTACACCTGTCTTGTGACCATTTTTACATACATTGTGCTTATCTTTGATATATATATATATATATATATGATGTATGTCTTCTTCACCTATCTTTACATGTGTTGTGCATTTTCTCTCTTTATACACTTTTTTTTTTTTTTAATGTACGCAATCTTTATTTCTGTTTCACACATGATGCATCGATGAATTTTGTTTAAGTATTTTAGGAAGACGGGTTGTGAAAGTTTATCATGCTGTGAACTCTTTTCTTACAAAGTTTTTGAAGAGTTTGTAGTAAGGATAGATTTATTTTGTAATATAACAAGTGGTTATAAGTTTAGTGATTTAAGACTTCTCTCATGATTATTTGTTTTTTTGTGGTTTTGTCACAGATTGCCAAATGGGGAGATTGTTAGGAACATATTTTATGTAATTGGCTAATCTTTTGACAAAATGCACTTGTATTTGGGTAGATCTAGGATGTGTTTAGTACTTCAAGAAATATGTTGTTCAAGCCAAGTATTAAAGCCATGAAGATTGGACCAAGAAACAAGTGAAGAAAAGCTATTCATTAAAGATCGACAGATACCTCAACAAATTATCTATCGAGACTTAATGAAGGAAGCTCGACATAAGCTAAATTTGTCGAAATCTACAAAATCAGAATTCCTAGATCTGATTTTTGGCCCATGCTAAAATACTTGTGTAAGGCTTCTTTTCTCACAGCCCTAGACATATATAAGGCTTATTTTAAAGGCTGTCATAGTGGGTATGCACATAGAGAACATATGAAAAAGTGATCGAGTGTCTTATTCTCTCTGTAAGAAGTTACTGCGTCTTTTGTGCCTTAGGGTTTTGCAGCTAAGTACTGCTTGATTTTCATTGCTGATAAAGTGAAGAACTTTGCATCCAACAACATCTTCTTCAAGTTACTGGAGTTAGTCATGTATTGGGATTCGTGCATCATTGTTTAGTTACGTACTGGGATCTATGCATCATTGTTTAGTCATGTATTGGGATTCATGCAAAAGGGTGGCATTTATGTATTGAAGAGTTTAGAGGTTCTGAAACAGTAGAAGGTTTCTACTGTAAGTTTATCTACGAGGATTGTAGAGTCTACGGACAAATGTTTTGTACTAAATTTGATACTTCTCTTTAGTATAGTGAATTTATTTTCGAAAAGGTTTCCCTCCAGGTTTTTTTGCTGTGAAACTAGTTTGTTTCATTAGTTTTATCGACTCATCGTATTTTGTCTTATTTACTATTCCGCTTTCTATGATTTTGACATGATATTGATGTTTGTTTGTTTGTTTTAACAAGGTTTATTCATAATAAATCTAGTTAACAACTTGGGTTTAAAACTTGTAAATTCTATCAATCGGTCTAAATTTCCCAATAGTATCCTTTAATTCAATATTTCAAAACTTTTCATCCCTCACAGATACACACAAAATTTTTTGCATTTTAATTCATCATTTTCACCTCTTGCATTTCTACCCCTTTATACATACCTACTCATAGTTCTTCATGTCATCCCATTTCAAATACACATAGACCAAAAACAATTTCATTTATCTTCAATCTTTCGACGACACCTACCTAGCTAACTCGTATAAGTTAGCTACAACCAAGGAAGAGGGGCTTGCATTTTATATTGAATGACAATGACAATTATGATTTTGATGTTAAAGTTAGACGTTGTGGATTTGTGGGTTTTGTAAATGATGTAATTGATTGTGAATGTTTGAAATGTGTATTTTGTTTTAGAATTAAAGAGAAAGAGAAAGACACATTCTATATAACTTTTATTCTATAATATTCCTCCAAAGTATTTTATTTTTTTATTTTTTTTAATTTCTCATTAGTTCAATTGAATAATTATAATAGATATCTGTGCAATTTATAATTGTTGCCTTTTATGATGAACTCATTACTAATAAATTTTTATAACAGTTATGCTATAATACATGTACCGTATTGGGCCTTGAGGTCATTGGGCCTTGGACCCTAGTCTTATGGCACCATACGTGGTAGGGCCCCAGGCCCGTTGGGCCTTGGGCCCTGGCCTTGAGATACAACGTCTGACCCTTTCCCCATTGGACTTGTGACCTCAATCTGAACACCCCTTGAGACCCAATATGAGCCCAAAAGCCGCAGCGAGATCATTTTGCCTCAAACGTCAAATATGAGCCCCCCCTAATCTATCTCAACTTGAATGGTTGCGCGATTGCTTGGCAGTGTGACGTCTCGGCTTCCCAGTATTGCCTTAGAGAATATCGCTGCTGAGCAATGCTCCAGAGATGGGAACTAGTTCCAATGTCATTACCACCTTCCTCGACAGAATACCCACTTGGGAATGATGAAATTGGACGTCCATCAGAAGGCATTCATATCCACTTATCTCCAATTATAAATAGGGAAATAGAGTAAGAAATGGGGGTTAGCAATGGGAGAACACACAGAGTAAAAAGCGATTTTTTCAAGGAATGACTTAGAGAGAGAGTGAAAGGCTTGCAAAATCTAGGGTGAGTGACTGAGTCTCCAGGTGAAGGACCACTGATGTGCATGAAATATATACAATAAAGTATTCACATATCTACATATTTAGCCTTACTTTTATGTTATTTTGTTACTGATTATATAATATCTTTGTGTTGCAGGTAACAAGAGCTTTACATGCAAAGTGGGGCTAAGCCAATTGAATCAAGCCAACTTACATCCAGCCAGGCATGAATTCAAGAGAAGACTAAGCCAATTAAATTCAAGTCCAAGTGGAGCAAGGAATCAAAGGAAATTTGCACCAAATCCAAGTCCAATTCAGATTAGGATTCCAGCCTGCGCATCAGTAGTATTTTTGGCATAACTTTCATCTCAGATATCCAATTGAGATTATTCAAGTTGGGCTGGAAATTTAACTTAGAGGGCTACAATTTTGTAGTTTACTAAAAGTCCAAATTCTGATGTTAAATGGGTCAAAATTGTCGGTTAAGTGAAACCTAAAAATCTGGGATTTTCTCCGAACGGGAATAGGACTCCTTAACCTATTTAAAGACTCTTTAGAAAAAAAAGAAAAGAAACTTGAGAGGAAGAGGGGGCCGCAGAGAAGAACTTGTTTTTGAGGAGTCGTTATGAAGAGGAGGATTTGAGGACAAAGGTAAGAGCTTCAAGTTGATCAACCAATTCAGATGAAAGACATAAGTTTTATTTGTTTTCTTTTCAACTTTATTATGAACTAAATTTATTTTCTAGAGCATTGATGTGGTCTAGCAATGAACACACAATTTATTTTCTGAGTTATTTTATTTTTAATGTTTCCATGATTGAGTGTTTAATTCTTATTTTTAGTGCTTACTATTTTCTTTACGAATTATGGTTTGATCAATTGAATTACAATGAGACCGCGAGGTGATTTGTTATTTTAGTTCTAGAATTAAACATCATTAGTTGAGAGAAAGTAGAGATGGTTTACCGCAATTAGTGTGATTTTTCAGAAAATTCAAAGTACGTAATGAGTCTCCAATTAATTAAATTCACATAGAGATATGGAATTGTTAGTTGAAGATATTTTTGATATTATTCGAAAGAAGATATTGAATACTTAAGGAATTTTTAATCATTAATGGGAGATTATTAGAATTTAATAATTAGGAGGAATAAAGTGTGTGGGATTTGTTAGGTGAAATCAACTGCTCTAGATCCATTCTTATCATATTCTCACACTTTTAGATTTTTGCATTTTGTTAATCTTTTATTCGTAGATTTATTTTTATTAAATAGTTTACTTTAATTCAAATAGTAGAACGTTCCATTTATTTTCAATTTTCCAAATAGTAATTGATTTAGTGAATTTCGGTATTCAATAACATAGTTAATCCCTGTGGGTTCGACATTCGTTTTCTAAAAACACTTTACTACTTGTTACGATTCTGTGTGCTTGCAGATTATTTTACGCAAACAACCACCCATAGTAGGAAACCCAAAACCCACAATACAAATAGATTGTGAGCCCAAAAATAGGTCAAGCCCATTAATTATATTTTTGGCACGCATAATTGGCGTCGTCTGTGGTAATCTCTTACAAAGTTATGGTTCTGCCAGGACGTGAATGGGAAAATGTCTAAAGGTCAATCAGGGAGTTATGTTGAAAGTGGCTCTAGGACATCTTCTTAGGGATCCACCAGGCTAGAAAGAAGGTAGAACGGACGCAAAGATAGGGAGTATAAGGAAGAATGGCAGTCAAGCCTCAGAGAAGGGTCGTTTCAAACACACCAAACAATGTCTGGTGCTTCAAAGTGCAATCACTTCAACAAAAGGGATGAAGAGCTCAAGCGAAGGGTTGAGGAACTTGAACGTCTACGTAGTTTGGTGAGGGGTTTGGAGTTTGAAGTGAGAGGTAGGCACCGGAGAAGGGACCATGAGGAGCGAGGAGAAGGGTCAGCTAGTGTGGGAGGTCACTATAGGGAAGGGTCCCACCAATCCAGATCTCATTGACACCATTGCTTGTTGGAGTATGCAGACCGAGACTCTATTTCACCGGAGGAGCGACAACCTCGAAATGCTGCCATGGACACTATAGGCCGCGCCTTGCGCCAAGCTGCCCAATCACCATTTTTTAGGGACATTGAACGAGCCTCTATGTCGAGCAAATTTACATGGTCGCTGTTCAATTCTTACGATGGGAAGACAAACCTAGTGGAACATGTAAGCCATTACATTCAAATGATGTCTTTACACACTTATAATGATGCACTGATGTGTAAGGTATTTCTTTTAAGTCTTGGTCCCACTGCTTTGAGGTGATTTAATAGGTTAAGGAAAGGCTCAATTCATAGTTTTTTCGAGTCGATTCAAGATTTTGGTGTCTGGTTCATGACGTGCAGCTGAGTTTCGCAACCCGTAAATGCATTGCTATCAATGAAAATGGGGGCTTAGGAAACCATCTGCATCTATGCTAACCAATATTGGGAGCTGTATAACGAAATTAGTGGAGGCAATGAGAAAATCGTAGCAAGTACCTTTTTGTTGGGATTGCCTGAGGATTCCGAACTACGAGACTTGTTGACAAGGAGACCACCCAAGGATATGAGGCAGCTGATGAGGCACATTGAAGGGTATAAGAGGTTGGAGGATGACCGGTAGCAAAACAAAGGCAAAGCTCCTATCGTGAGCCGACCACCGTAGGGGGGTTTTCAATCAAGGCCCCGGAGGGATTTGAGGGTTTGGGAGCCGGGCACACAGGTGGGGAGGTGAACGCGACGTTCAAAGAGCCAATGCACAGAATTGTAGATAGGATAAAAAAATGAGTCATACTTTCAATGGCCAAATAAGATAGGAGGTGACCCGTCGAGGAGAATCCAAAACCTATACTGTACTTACCATAAAGACAAGGGGCATACCACTGAGCAATACAGAGTGCTCAAAGACCATCTAGAGCAGCTGGTGAAAGCAGGGTACTTAAAAGATTTTATGGTAGACCCAAGGAATCAAGACGCTTGACAGGGAGCTCCACTTCGGGGAAACCTTCTCCCACCCCCCGTTGGGAGTGATAGAGGTCATTCATGCTGCTTCAAGAGGTACCGTGGTGTTCGGAAGGAGAGGGATATGGACTGTGGTCCCAGCAGAAGGTTTCCCGAGAAAACCACCATTCGAGAAGAAGTTAAAACTCACTCAAGAGCCCATTGCCTTCAATGATGATGATCTAGAAGGAATGATCCAACCACATAACGATGCTTTAGTGGTCACCACCTAAATAAATGGCTTCATAGTGAAGAGGGTATTAATAGATCAAGGGAGTGGTTCTGAAGTGATGTATCTTGGCCTATTCAGGGGTCTAGGGTTGAAAAACAAGGATCTCACTAAATACGACACACCCTTGGTGGGGTTCGATTGCTGGATAGCGATTCTAGAGGGGTAGATTAAAGGAGATATTTTTTCTAGAGTGGATTTTGAATACCGTGGTGGTAAAAAAGAAGAATGGCAAATGAAGGGTTTGTGTTGATTTCACTGACCTGAACCGAGCATGTTTAAAGGATCCGTTTCCCATACCGAAGATTGATTAGTTGGTAAATGCCACCTATGGACACATGAGGATGAGTTTTCTAGACGCTTTTCAGGGTTATCATCTGATTGCTCTGGCTGTTGAGAATTAGGAGAAGACGACATTCATTTCCCCTAATGCTAACTACCATTATACTGTGATGCCATTTGAGTTAAATGATGCTTGGGCCACATATCAACGGAAAATGACAAGAATGTTCAGAAACAAGATTGGGCGCACAGTCGAGGTTTACATTGATGAGATGATGGTAAAAAGAAAATAGGAGATGCAACATATTGATGACCTCAAAGAGGTGTTTGAAGTAGTTCGACGGCACAAGCTGCGCCTCAATGCCAACAAGTGTGCTTTTGGAGTGGGGCTGACAAGGTCCTAGGGTATTTGATCACTAACAAAGGAATAGAAGTCAACCCTGATCAGATTGAACCAGTAAAATGCCTCAAACCACCGAGCAATCCAAAGGAAGTCCATGTACTAACCAGTATGTTAACTGCCCTTACTTGGTTTATTTCTAAATTTACCAATCGATGCCGTCCATTCTACCGACTTATAAAGAAATGGAAGGGATTCCAATGGAACGAAGAGTGTGAAAGGGCTTTCCAGGGCTTGAAGGAATATTTGACGCGGGCCCCTACGCTGATGGCCCTAGAGCCTGGAGAGGACTTATACATGTATCTCTTGGTGTCCAAACATGCTGTCAATGTCGTGCTGCTAAGAGATCAGGGTGTGCAGCAACCTATATACTGTATCAGCAAGACCTTGGTCGATGCTAAGACAAGGTATTTGCCTTTGGACAAGTTAGTGCTGGCATTAGTCTATGCCATGAGGAAGCTACCCCACTACTTTCAGGCTCATACCGTTTATGTATTGACCTAGTATCCTTTACAGTCGCTATTGAAAAGATATGATTTCATGGGAAGAATAGCTAAGTGTCGAATTCAGCTGGGCTTTTTTGACATTAGGTACAGGCCTAGAAGCTTGGTGAATGGTCAAGTCCTCGTTGATTTTGTTGCAGAATTTTTCCTAAGGAGGGGGGGAGATGATTTGCCCTTAGAGGTAATCCTGTAGAAGGTATTTGTGGACGGTGCATCTAGCGTATTAGGAGCTAGGGATGGAATCGTAGTTATCACCCCAGAAAGGATAAAGTTTGAGCATTCTTTTAAGTTAGGCTTTAAGGTCTCTAATAATGAAGCCGAATATGAGGCCCTGCTTGCCAGATTGAGAGTTGTTTCTGATCTAGGAGCTAAGAAAGTAGAGGTCTACTTGGATTCTTGGCTGGTGGTCAATTAGGTGCAGAGAAGCTTTGAGGCCAGGGAGCCCCATATGATGGAGTACTTATGGTTGGTGAAACAAACTATATACTGCTTTCTGAGTATTAGAGTGGTTTAGGTGGTTAGGGGGCAGAACCGGCACACTGATTCTTTGGCTACATTGGCGTCATCATTAACCGAGGAATTCCTCGATTAATAAAAGTGGAGTTGGTAGTAAAACCAAGCATCAATGCAGGGGTATGTGTTTCACTGGTGACAACGGTTAAACCATGTTGGATGAATCCTATCATCCACTTTTTAGTCGAGGATCGATTGCCTGCTGACGAGAAGAAAGCTAAAAAAGTACGCCGAACAACTACTCAATATTGGTTGTTAGCTGATCTTTTGAGGGGCCCTACCTACAGTGTTTGCACCCTAGCAAGATTGAAGAACTCCTTACCGAACTACATGAAGGAGTGTGCAGTAGTCACGTGGGTGAACGTTCATTAGCACATCGAGCAATGACTCAAGGATTTTGGTGGCCGCGAATGCAAAGGGATGCTATTGAGTATACATAGAGATGTGAGTGGTGTTAGAAGCACACCCCATTGATCCACCGACATGAGGGGAACTAAGGCTAATTATTCTAAGGACAAAAACCTGTTCCCAATTCGATCTTCATCACCAGATAGGTGGAAACTTAGGCTGTGTTTGTTTTCGCTTCAAATGGTTTTAGGAAATCTTTTGCCAGAAAGTCATGTGTTTGGTTGTGCATAAAAAATAGAGTTTTTTGAAAAATCATTTCCGTTGACTGAAAAAATGAAGGGTTTGACCGGAATGGTTTGTAGTGAAAATTTTCACTTCAAACCATTTTCAGGCTCACAAACATGCAAAGAGAGAGAGAGAGAGAGAGAGAGAGAGAGAGAGATCACGCGAGAGGGAGAGAGAGATCGCGATCATGAGTAGTGACCTCGATTACGACCGCGAGTCGCGACCTCGCGATCGCGAGGCGGCACGATTCCGCCTCTCGATCGGGATCACGAGATTGCGCCACCTTGCGATCATGATCGCGATCACGAGGCTTCTCTCCCATATATGATTTTTTTTTGGGTTTTGTTTTATTTGTGTTTCTCTGAATCGTGATGTTAATGTTTGTTTGGAAGCTCAGAAAATGTGAGAAAATGTGAGTAACAAGTAAAAAATGTATTTTCTATAATATTTTCAAGATTACAACCAACCACCTGAAAATATTTTCCAAAATATTTTTTAAAATGCCACCAAACACCTAAAAATATTTTCCTTTCCTGAAAATATTTTTACCTGAAATTATTTTACACCCGGAAAATATTTTACACCCAACCAAACACAGCCTTAAGCTCAAAAATTACATAAGGAAAGAAACTTGTTCTCGGTTTGATCTTCACTTATGGATAGGTGGAAATGTAATCTCAAAATTTACATGACATAAACCTGTTCTCGATTCGATCTTCGTCACCAGGCAAGTGGAAACCTAAGCTTAAAATTTACATAAGGGCGGAAACCTACTCCCGGTTCGATCTTCATCATCGGTAATGTAATTATCTTACACTAAATTTTCCTAGATAAGTCAACGTACATCAAACTCAGTTATTATTGCCGAGGAGCCAATTCTTTCTAGAGATAGGCAACCCCTTCCTGACCGGTCCCAGTCACTATACATGCATAAATATAATCTATCCTTGTGAAGACAAACGAGAAAACAATCTCAATCATCGTTTAGAGAACCGTGATATGATTGCCCGGTCATTAGGAACATATAAATATATATATATATATATATATATATATATATAAAGAAACAAAAACAAGCAAGCAGAGCACGACAGAAAGAATAACTTAGTAGCAGTTAGGTAAACATTCATAAATATGATTAAACCAGATGTTTGTTCACCATGTCTAGCTGACCGATAAAAGAAGAGAAAAGAAAACAAAAATGAAAACCAAATCATTGTTTTGTCACCACAACCCGGTGATTGTAGGCAATCCAAACAAATAAAAGTAAAAATAAAAAACATAAGTATCAGACTGAAGGATCAGTGGGCGGGAGGTGTACTGCATCATAGGCGTACCGGTTTGGGGTGTCCTTAGTTGGCTGATCAGTAGGCGGTTGTTGGACTTGCGCGTCTTTAGCAACATTGAGGTTACTAGTGACTTCTAGGTCAACTAACTCCACATGTGAGTCAATTTCCTGCACCAGCTCCCTCATGCTAGGAGTTTCTTCCTCGTCATCGGCATTTGGAGGATTTTGAATGGGGAGAGCAGGATTCGGGAAGGGAATCTGGTCGGGGTTCCTTAAAAAGGAATCTTCGGGGACCCTCATAGCTTGCAAGGTAGCCAACCAGCCCTTCTCGAATCCCAGCATCCGAGCTTCGCAAACGACGGGCTTCGTGAAGTTTTTCGCATTAGCAAAGCCTTCATTGTACCATTTGTTTTCACAAGCCTCTAGTGCTACCTTCAAGTTAGCAATCTCGTCAGCATATGTGAGATTCAGGCTCTCTGCCTTCGCCTCCGCTAGCTTTGGCTCGGTCCCGCCCAACTTCACCTCTATCTCTATTAGCCTCTTTTCCACTAGCTCTCTAGCTTTCTCGAACGCTTGGGATTTCTTTTCCGCGAACTCAGTAGCTTTGACCTTCTCCTTTGCGGTGGCCACAGTGACATCCTTGAGGGCCTTCTCCCCGTTCGGCATCCTCGGCAAACTCCTTCAACCTCTCATCAAGAACGTGAGTCAATTGTGCAGCCTGATAACACGACGATGACGAGTGTGAAGGCAAAGGAATGCTCACACATTAAAACAAATGAAGAACTAAAGGATAAAAAGTTACCACTATAGTGTGCCACTGCAACCGCCTAGCCAGAGATTCCTCAGTCCCGTCCAAGAAAACATGAACATCCTCTGGCAAAAGGAGAGCCTGCACCAAGCTTTGGGCAACCCACCCCCTTTTACCCTGGGCCCATGTCCTTACGCTGGCGGACACTAGTAGAGGCTTATTGTCGAGCTTGAAGGTGGACTATCAACTCACCTCAGATCGAGAGGAGGACGCCACATTGGTCCCAACCTGGGTAGTTGGTTCCCAAATAGTGATTCCTCTCTAGGGGGGAGTCCTTGAGGGCACATCGCTTAAGCTTGCAGGAGGTTACTCAACTGTGCGTTGTCTCTTTCGGGTACGGCTAGGAGGAGGAGGAGTTGAGTCTCCGCCTTGGGGCTCTTGCCGTTGTGAAGTTGGTCAAGCTTCGGGCTCGAAGCGGTTGATGATCATCGTCTTTCTGGTCACCATCTCGTCCTCGCCGGGGTCAGATTCGGCATCTGAGGAGTGTACGAATTTGGCTACTTGAGCGGGGGCTTCGGGCCTTTCAATAAGGACGTGGACTCTACGACTTTTAGACACAAGTTCAGCTGAGGCATCCCTCACTGGTGCGAGGTCTTTTGTAGTAGTATATTGGGGGCTGAGGTCCCAAGCTTCACCAATGGTTAGCCAGGGAGGAAGTAGGTTGGCGTGCTGCACGTCTATATATGACAGTAAAGGGTTGTCCACCAGCAAAGCCTAACTGAATGGTTGCCAAGTTTTGGAAACGAGAGTGCAACCAAGTATAAGGTGTGATGCTCGGAGCTGCCTGTCGAAGTCCATGAATATCTCAGACCTGAGCACGAAGTTTAAGTCCCTCACGTGTTCTACATGAATGTCCAAAGTAAACCTTTTGCTGTCTACAACAAAACGATACAAAAGCTAGTTAGTGCCTATGTGAGCAAAACAATCACAGGCAAATCACAATTAAAAAGTAAAAGATGCTCGGCACCGACCAACATCACGTTGCGAAAGTAGGCAAGGGAGCTCATCGGCAAGCCAATTGCCACTCACCCGAATGAATTCTCCCTCTAAATTTCTGTTAGAGTTGGGAGGGCCTGATATAAGCCATACCTACATGTCCCTAATTTTTAAATAATAATCGGTACTAATATTGCCACACAAACTATACATAAAATTGAAATTGTGATGGTTCAATTGCAACCTGTATATTTGTTTTAGTCTACTGACACAACTCACAATCTTGTAAAAATTAGGGGGAAATTGGTCGGGGTATAAGCCATAAAACCTAAGGGTACCTATGATAAGAGGTTCGACGGGAAACCTGACCCCACCCTCTAGTATGGACATCAAAGAGGAAAATGCTACATTTGAACTGAAGCGCCTTGATAGGCCAAAAATGTATTGACCCCGTGTGATGAATTAACCAATTAATTAGTCAAGTGAATTGATTAGGTTCAATTTCATACAATGAGCGTGGCAACACAAACAAATCACTAAATAACTAAATGTAGTGGAAATTAAATTTGACACGGTGATTTGTTTACGAAAAGGGAAAATCTCCAAGGCAAAAACTCCACCAAGTGATTTTAAGGTCGCCATTCCCTAGAATCTACTATTATCAAAACAAGCGGTTACAAGTAAAGGAATCCCAGTATCTTATACTAACCTACAGTTGAACCCTTACCCCAATACCTAATTGGACTTGTTCTGTAGTGATAATCTCCCCTTTTATTGCATGGCTTCCAATACATGACTAAGCAAAAGATGCGCATATCCTAGTACGTGACTTGGGCAGCGTTTGTTTTGGCTGAAAAAATTTTTAGGAAATTATTTTACACCCAAGTGTGTGTTTGGCACCACTTGAAAATACAGTCAAACAAAAAATTTGATTCAGTTTGACTGAAAAATAAGCCCCTTAAGCCGTAAATACATTTTCGTTTCTATGTTACATTCAAATAGTTTTTAGGACTTAGAGAGAGAGAAAGAGAGAGAGAGAGAGAGAGAGAGAGAAAGAGAGAGAGCACTGGTGGCCACCCAGCCAAGCTCTGGGTAGCTCAGATCGTGTCGCCCCCACCGCCCAGATCATGCACTAGCCAAGCTTTTTTTTTTCTCTCTCTCTCTCTCTCTCTCTCTCTCTCTTCTTCCTCAACTCATCTTCTCCCTTTTGCTCACCATCGCTGATCTGGCTGTCATCGACCACCAGCCCACCCCTCCCTTATCACCAATCCACAAACACCTAAGACCCACCTCTCTGATCACTAGCCATGCACCGACGAGTACAAGTTCAGCTTTAATGTCGCGGCAATCTAGATCAGAGCCTTGCATCTCATTCTCGTTGCCGCCGCTGAAGATCGTCCCCGCCGTTGAAGATCGTCTCCACTGCTGAAGATTGATCTCTCTTTCCCGATCTATCTCTCTTTCCCTCAATCTCTCAATCTTTCTCTCTTTGATCTCTGATTTTTTTGTTGTTGTTGTGGTGGTGTGGGCGGTGGTGTTTTGGTGGTTTTTATGTTGTGTGGTGCTAGTGTGTGGGTGGTGGTAGATTTTTGTGGTGCTAGTGTGTGGATGCTAATGGATTTTCTGATATAAAATTTGTTTGGAAGCTGAGAAAATGGCTAAGAAAATGTGAGAAACTAGTAGAAAATTGACATTTTCAAAATATTACCAAATACTTGAAGTTATTTTCTAATATAATTCTTAAAATGCAAACAAACACTAGAAATTATTTTCCTTTCTTGAAAATATTTTCACTTGAAATTATTTTACACCCGGAAAATATTTTACACTAAAACAAATGTAGCCTTGATCACCAACTTGAGAAGGAGGTTGACTGCAAAGTTTTTCTATTCTTTAACACATGAAGATCATGAAGTTGCTTAATCACAAAACCCTACAGTGTACAAATATAGTAACTTCTTAAGAACTAGGGCAAACTAGGTTTCTGGTCACATTTGATGAATTATGCTCTTGTGCAATTGTGTTCTTGGCTCTATAACTTGATACGGCCCTTAAAATAATCCTTATAAATGTTTAGGGTTGTGAGGAAAGAAAGCCCAAACACATAATCACAGATTAGATTTAAATCAAAACTGAAAATTTGAATTTCATAAACCTTGACAAATACCCTAGCTGTTGAGCAGCTGTAGAGCCTCGAGCTTAAACAGCTCTTTTTAAAGCTCAATAGATGCTAGCTGTAGAGTTTTAATGAAAAGCACTTCTTCACTTGTTCCTTAGACAGACTTGTATGGTTTTAACACTTAAACTTGAAACTTTATTTCTTGAAGCATTAAACGCATCCTAGATTTACCTAATTACAAGTAAAGTGCGTTTTGTCAAAAGATTAGCCAATATATAAAATGTTGACATATGTTCCTAACATCCAATCAAATATGTCCTAACAATCTTCCCCTTTGGTAATTCATGACAAAACCACAACAAACAAATGAATATATGAGAGGAGTCATAAATCACTTAACTCAGACTCACTTGTTAAGTACAATAAAATCTATCATAACACAAACTCTTGAAAAACTTTACAAGAAGTGAGTTTATAGCAAGAAAACTTTGACAACTTGTATTTCTGAAACACTTAAACAAAACTCATCAAGGCATCTTTGTGTGAAACAGAAATAAAAGATTGCATACAGATAATAAGAAACATGTGTATAAAGAAAGAAAAGAAACAACACATGCAAGAATAGGTGAAATAACATACATCAACATATATATAAACCAAATATAAGTACAATGTATGTTAAATGGTCAAAAGCCTAAGGCACAAGAAGAATGTATCTAAAAGAAAGAAAAGAAAAAGATATATCAAAATCCCCATTACATCCCTAAGAAATATAAACACTCCCCCTAACAAAAACCTCCTATACTAACCCTCCCCTTATGATTATGACTACTCTTATCCCAAAACTACTCCCCTTTTTTATCACGAGTGACAACGGGTAAGAGTGTCAAGTAGACATCTCATCATCATTGAAAGAGCTAGCATCACTATCCTTAGCATCATCATCATCATCCTCATCCTTAGAAGCCTCTAGAGTAGGAGGAGGAGAAGCAATGAAGCCACCCATGACAGCCTGTCGTCGTGCAATACAATTAACACAAGTGTTCACCTAACACAACTCATCACTGAAAGTGTTAAGGCGAGCATCCAAGCACATAAGCTGTGCCATGAGGTCCTTGAGTGTCACACCGCTCATAGAAGAAGAGGGAGCGGATATGGATGGAGCTGTAGAAGCTGAAGGAACTGTTGATCTGGACCACCTCGAACGTAGCTACGCATCGCTCCGTTTAACGGTAACGGCGTCTATGGCACATATGACATGGAAGTGGTCGGACACGGGAAAGAGAATAGAAAAGTGGCATAGAATCCTCGTGATAATGGAAGGGAATATGAGCTTATCACGGATCGCGATATCCTTACAGACATCTACAAGGGAGAGTATGAAGTGAAAGGGAAAGTTAATGGTAAGATGCTCTATAAGGGATAACAAAAACCAAGTACGGAGCTTTGTAATAGAGTTATAGTGAGAAAAAGGATGCAAAACAAAGGTCATAACCATGTTAATGAACCTAGGACTTTTAGCAAAGGTCGAACAATAAGTAAACTGACGCTCACCCCAATCTAAAGGTTGTTCACAAAAAGTAGAAATAAGCTCGTCTTTAGACATAGTCTTAAGACACTTACAACCAGGGTAATCTGGATGCGCTACCCTAGGGACATAGAGCACGTCAGATACAATATTCGGAATGACCACGATGTGCGTACCTTAAACTCAAGTAGTAAAGAGAGGTACTGAATACTCAAATAAATGCATGTTGGAGTAGAACTCCTGGATCAGCATGAATGGATAAGTGACTGGGATGCCACACAATGACTTTGAACCCCTACTGTGAATGACAGTAGGTATGTCAGTGTCAAAGAAGTTTGACAAAATGAATTGGCGTTCTGAATGAATGCCTCGTCTAGAAAAGTTCTCTGGAAAGTCATTGCGGTCTTTATCATCATGAAACCGAATATGAGAAGAGGCAAGGTCAGAAGAGGTAGATGCTCCGGAATGAAAAGGGTTCCGGGATAGAGTAGACTTACGTTTAGGTGCCATAACGCAACTAACGTAAACAAGAGAGTGAGAGAGAGAGAGGGAGAGTGGCAATCATAAAAGCACCAACAAGAGACAATATAGCAAAATATAGAAACTTGAAGGTACGTATGCATGAAAATGCATGAGCATATGATATGCAATAGAAAATACATCATGGGCTCAGCCTAATCCAAACCTACCAGCACACAATCAGTTCCACAATGTAAGCACACATCTAAAATGTATGAAACATTGTTATAATGCACATGTGATGCAATGAATGATGTTTTAAGATCAGATATACAAAACCCATCCCTAAAATTTTGTAAAAACTTCATCAATTTTGAAAAACTTCAAAATTTTCATAAAATCCCAAAAAGTTAGGTCAAATGCATGAAAAGGAAGGATTAGGACCCTTACCAAGTGAAGAAAAACTGGATCTAGGCTGAAAAATCCTTGAGGATGAAGTTTGGAGTGAGAAAGAGAGGTTTTAGGAGGTGAAAAGACAACAGGAATTGAGAGAAATCGAGAGAAATGAGGTCCGAATCGCGCTGACCCTATATATAAAAGCTTAGTAATTCTCGACAGATTGAGAGGTGTCGAGCTTTAAAAGGTTTGACGGATACAACTATCGAGCAGGTGTCCATAGCAGAAACAAGCTCGATGGATCGAAGAGCTATCGAGCAACTATCGAGGAGACAAAAACTTTCTCGATAGATCGAGGAGCTATTGAGAAGCTATAGAGATTGCGATAAAAAGAAGCTGAAGAGCTTGATAGATAAGCCAAGTGTCGAGGAGCTGTCAAGATAGCTTAAAAATAGTTTTTCAAAGAAGAGAAAAACACATATATGAATGCAATCAAACATGCAACTCATTCAAGGATCCAAACATTTTGACCTCTCAAAAATATCTCTCAAAAAGAAAAATGTTAAGCACATAGATCCAAAAACACACACATACACTAAACAAGTCTAACCAATTTTATATTTTAAAAATAAGTTTAGACAATTTAGTGAGCATACAATAACACATATAAACCTTGTGATGGTCAAATCACATTGTACCTATACATGTATCAAAAGTAGCAACAAATATTGTGTGTTGTGTGTGAAAACATTGCAAGATTGCATAAGTGTCTCTATGTTATGACGATTTGAGATATGAAAAAATCACTTTAACTTACACACAATCATAACCGGTTAAGAGGGATTGTCACTTTTGAGGTACATCCTATAACTCCCACGTCTCATAGAATACACACTTGCAATCATATATAAAGCATTTTGTTCTTTTTTCTTTTATTTTTCTTTGCATATTTTTCTTTTATTAAGCATATCATGCATGGGCATATAAAAGAGAGAATAAAAATACCCAATTATGTTAAACTTTTTAACATTGCACTTTTGCTATATCGAAACATACAAATGTCATTTCATGATTGGCAGGCAATAGTGGTAAGATGGATATTTATGCCTTTCTCTTAGGATTTTCTAGTCATTTTCGTCAAAAAGAGTGATACGAGTGGTAAGTACAAGAGATTATTTAAACTTACTCATCACAAATAAAGAGCCACAAAGCCTACTTGCTTAGTTGTGCATAAAGATGCTCATCTAAGCTATAAAAGATACAAAGTTTAGAAAATTTTGTTTCATTGGCCATTCAAGGTACACAATTACCAAAGTACACAAACACACATTGTTTTTGTAGTTTTCTAATTTTTCTTTTTTCTTCTTTCTTTTTTCTTTTTATGAATGAAACAAAATAAACACAAAATTGAAAAACAACCAAACAAAAACAAGCTAAATAAAGCAATGCATAAAAACTAGACTGTCTTAAGAAAAAAAACACACAAATAATGCAAATATAACAACAAGAGGGAGAGAGAAAAAGTGACCGGATCACTTGAAGCCATTTTCCTTCCACATCTTGGAAGAAATTTTCCTTTGATCAAACCCTTGAACTGGCGGTGAAGGGGAAGAATTGAAACCTTTCAAGTTCGAAAGGAACATGAAGGCTTTGAGGAGATCTCCAAAAGGAGCAAGAGAGGATGAGAGCTGATTCTGACTTCCCGACGAAATCATGTTGTTGCTCTGTTGAGTGGCTAACCACTTATAGCAGTTAGGTCGAGTATGTCCAGCTGCACCACAGTGATGACAGAGATACAGCGTCTTTTCTTTGGACTTTTGAGCATTGCTCTTCTTAGCCCTAGGATTTTTGGTTTCTTTCTTAGCAAGCTTAGGGGGCGCTCCTAAGATAGATTTATCCTTGTTTATGTTCTCATTAGCTATCACATTTTTAGCATCATTATTTCCAGAATCAACATTGTTAGCAGGAAAAACAAACACAGTAATACTAGAAGAAGCAATAATAAAGGAAGAAAAATCATACCTTAAACCGTTTCTATCGGAGGCAGATTTTTGCATGCTAAGCATCTCATCAAGCTTTGCACTTGAGGTCCTCTCCAACTGAGCTCTCACTTGGAACAATTCCGCCTCAAGCTTCTTAGTCTTCTCAAGAAATTGTTCATAAACCTCAGTGCTCTAATTGTTTGATTTACTTCATCAAACTTTATGGAGAGCTGTTCTCATTCAAGCTCCACATCACTAAGCTTCTTGGTGGCCAACCTATATAGCTTCTCATGTTTCTCCGAGACTTTGTATAGTTTTTCATAGACTGTGTGGATGTCATCTTGCTCATCTATCTTCTCAAATTTTAACTCCACCAAGTCCTCTTCTTTATCCATATCTTCTACAATCCCTTTAGTAGGATTGACAGTGGTAGTGAAGGCATTCAGGATTCCGTCATCCTCATTTTTGGAATCATCCTCAGGTTCGGTGTCACTCAAGATAGCAGCAAGTGTCTTGCTTTTCCTAATAGACTTGAGATAAGTAGGGCACTCTTGTTTCATATGACCGAATCCTTGACAACTGAAATACTTAGGCCCTAAAGGAATAGTGTACTGATCACCATCCCTAGCATCCTTCTTTCCTTTATCTTGGCTCTTAGGCTGTGAAGAACTTGATTGCATACGGTTCTTGTCGAAGCCCTTTGCATTGGCATTCTTCATGAACTTTTTGAACTGCCGGGTGATGTAGGACTTCATTTTAGAATCTTTATCATCAGAAGACTTAACAGTGTCACAGCTCTTGGCCTTCAGTGCCATGCTATTGCTCTTACTCTTGCTCTTGTTTTTGCTTGACTTCCTGAGCCTAGACAAACCCAACTCATAGGTCTGCAGATTTCCAACAAGCTCCGTCAAAGGAATTTTATCAATATCCTTTGATTCCTTAATAGCCGTGATCTTGGCATGAAATCTCTCGAGTCTGAGAACTTTTCTCACAATCTTGGGTTCTGGAATGGTTTTCCCAAGATTAAATGCTGAGTTCACTATGTTCTTAAGCCTGGCATAAAAATCATCAAATGACTCATCCTCCTCCATCTTGATTTCTTCGAAGCTAGTAATGAGCCTCTGAAGTTTCGAATCTTCGACAGACTTAGTTCCTTCATAGGTTGTCTAGAGAATGGTCTATGACTCCTTTATAGTTTTAGTGGAAGAGATCTTCTTGAACTCCTCATTTGTGACCACACTAAATAAGGCATTCAACGCTCTACTGTTGAAGTTAGCTGCCTCGATCTTTGCATCATCCCAATCGGCCGGTGCTTCCTTTAGCTTGGTCCAGCCTATCTTCACAACTTGCCACACCTTCTCATCTAAGGATTGCAAGAAAGCTCTCATGTGTACTTTCCAATATGTATAGTTAATTCTATCAAATAAAGGAGGTACAATAAGTGACTTTCCTCTATCCATGACAAATAGGGGTCAATAGATCTCACAGCAAAGATTAAACCTAATCAGAGTGTGCTTGCTCTAATACCACTTGATAAACCAAAAATGTATTGACCTCTTGCGATAAATTAACCAATTAATTAGGTTCAATTTTATGCAATAAACGTGGCAGTACAAACAAATCACCAAATAACTAAATGCAGCAAAAATTAAATTTGACACAGTAATTTGTTTACAAATAGGGAAAACCTCAAAGGTAAAAACCCCACTGGGTGATTTTAAGGTCACCACTCTTGAGAATCCACTATTATAAAAAAAAGCGGTTACAAGTAAAGGAATCCCAGTACCTGATACCAACCTATAGTTGAACCCTTACCTCAATACCCAACTAGACTTGTTCTGTAGTGACAATCTCTCATTTTATTGCACGACTCCCAGTACATGACGAACCAAAAGATGCACGGATCCCAGTACGCGACTTTGTCACCAACTTAAGAAGGAGGTTGGCTGCAAAGTTCTTCTATTCTTCAACACATGAAGATCATAAAGTTGCTTGGTCACAAAATCCTACGATGTACAAACACAGCAGCTTCTCAAAAACTAGGGCAAACTAGGTTTTCGATCACAATTGATAAATTATGCTCTTATGCAATTATGCTATTGGTTGTGTAACCTAATACGAACCTTAAAATAATCCTTATATATGTTTAGGGTTGTGAGAAAAGAAAGCTCAAACACATAATCACGGATTGGATGAAAATCAGAAAATCTGAATTTCATAAACCTCGACAGATACCTTAGCTGTCGAGCAACTGTCAAGCCTCAAGCTTAAGCAGCTCTTTTTAAACCTCGATAGATGCTAGTTGTTGAGCTTTAATGAACAATACTTCTTCACTTGTTTCTTGGAAAGACTTGCATGGCTTTAACACTTAAACTTAAAACCTTATTTCTTGAAGTATTAAACACATCTTAGATCTACCTAATTACAAGTAAAGTTCGTTTTGTCAAAGGATTAGCCAATACATAAAATGTTGACATATGTTCCTAACATCCAATCACATATGTCCAAACACGCCTCTAGATAGCAATATTACCTTCATGATAGTAGGTGATATCGACATCTCCAAGAACGCCATAGGTTGCTCTGAAACTAGCCAAGGCCGCTTCAGAATTGAGTAGGTGAGAATAACCCATTCTTAAGACACTAAGAGTGAAGAAAAACTTGAAAAAAGAGGAGAGAGTAAAGAGGACTTACTGTGGGCTCTAAGAAATGATGCTCTGGGCTAGAGGATCTATGCATAGCAGAGAGGGAATCAAAGAAGAGAAGATGTAAAAAAATGGCGTGAGAGATCAAGAGAGGCTATTTATAAGGCTAAAAACATTTAATGAAGCAGGAGGTGGGAAAAACCCTTATGATCTCTTCTGGTAGCCCCCACACGCGTGGGCTCGGTTCATAAACCGTCACACATTTCACGAATTGTTAGGCGTTTCATAAACCATCAGGTTATAATTACTAACGAATGTGACAGTCTGGTGCAACACGTCTTTTAAGAAAGCATTTATGGTCATTTGATTCATTTAACAGTTGATGATTGAGCTTCTCGGGGAGGGCATAAATGCTATCCGGGCCGTCCTTGATTTGCTCTCAATAACCGGTAGCAAATCAAGGGGGGGCTATTGTACGGGGTTGGGCCCCAGGGTCATTGGGCCTTGGACCCTAGTCTTATGGCACCATACGGGGTAGGGCCCTAGGCTCGTTGGGCCTTGGGCCCTGGCCTTGAGATACAACACCTGAGCCTTTCCCCATTAGACTTATGACCTCAATTTGAACACCCCTTGAGACCCAATAAGAGCCCAAAAGCCACAACGGGATCATTTTGCCACAAACGTAAAATACAAGCCCCCCTTAATCTATCTTAACTTGAACGGTTGCGTGATTGCTTGGTAATGCGATGTTTCAGCTTCCCAGTACTGCCTTAAGGAATATCGCTGCCAAGCAGTCCTCCAGAGATGGGAATCAGTTCTAATGCCATTACCACCTTCCTCGATAGAATACCTACTTTGGAACGATGGAATTGGACCGCCATCAGAAGGTAATCATAACCCCTCCATTTATCTCCAACTATAAATAGGGAAATAAAGTAAGAAATAAGGGGTTAGTAATTCTGGGGAGAACACACAAAGAATAGAGCGATTGTTTCCAGGAGTGACTTAGAAAGAGAGAGAGAGAGAGAGAGAGAGAGAGAGAGAGAGAGAGAGAGAGAGAGAGAGAGAGAGGCTTGCAAAATCTAGGGTGAGTGGTTGAGTCTCTAGGCGAAGAACCACCCATAGTAGGAAGTCCAAAACCCACAATACAAATAGATTGTGAGCCCAAAAACAGGTCGAGCTCGTTAGCTATATTTTTGCCACACAAAATACATATATAACATTCTTCAAAATTATCTTATATAAAACATTACAATATTATCCGTGCATATGGGTAACTTACTAGTTACATTATAATTCAAGCACTTCTCAGGAAACCACATTTGGTCAAAACAGGATTTCAACTCTAATCACTCCATGTTTTAAATTTGTTTTGTTGACCAATTCACCTAAAATTGACACAAAAATGTGGTGTCAATATATGATTTGTACATAATTTGTTGAGTATCAATAGTAGACTCATGTGAAGGTGATATTTTTCTCATTATAAGTTGACAACTCAATAAAGTACGAAATTGAATATGTCCAGAAGAATCAATTATTCTCAACTGTTCTTTTGCTATAAATTTAATTAGATTTAGACTAAAGACATATAATGCTAACATGGTGGATGAGGTGTTCTTATAATAATTCAAGTTTATATGAATACAATTTGTTTTTCTCTCTCTCTTTTTCTTTTCCAGATTACATGCCCCATATTTCACGGGGACCCTTCCCTTATATAGTCCTTTTGTCTCCATCCCATCCTTCCACTTGTTGATAGTTGGGCTCCATCCTTCCATAAAACCTTCCGAGGAGGCTCGGCTCCTTGGGTACTCTCGCCAATCCGTTATTATCTTCCCTTATCCTCTGGTTATCAACCCCAAAGCTTATCAAACCTTTCAACTATCCTCAGGCTCCTATATGTCCTCAGGCATGGCCCACAGCCCAACACTCCCTCTCAGCCTATTTATCCTCACACATATAAATACAATAAGTTATTATTAATTTGACAAAAATGTATGATTTATTATTTAATTATATTTGTTGTATTACTAATCTTTAAACTATTGATAACTTTTTTATATTGTTATATAGTTGTATTATTTACTAAATTGTATTTAGAATACTAGTTTAGATTATTGTATATATTATGGAAGTTGTATGTACAGGAAAAAAAATAATCATTTTATTTTTTATTTACTCCCATGACAAATTTCTTACTCTATCATTGTTGAACCCCCTAGAAAAAAAATCCTGGAGTCACCACACTATAAAAACACGTTGGAATTCCATAAAAAGAAGGGAATAAGAGAATGCTTTTAATCCTTCTTATTTTTTTCTAAGAAACATTACATTATAATTCAAGCAATTCTCACGAAACCACATTTGTTCAAAACAGGTTTTCAACTCTAATCACTCCACGCTTTGTTTTTTTCTCACCTACAAGTTTCTAAATTTTTATTTAAATTTGTTTTGTTGACCAATTCACCTAAAATTGACACAAAATGTGGTGTCAATATATGATTTGTACATAATTTGTTGAGCATCAATAGTAGGCTCATGTGAAGGTGGAGTTGTTCTTGTTATAAGTCAACAACTCAATAAAGTATGAAATTGAATGTGTCCATAAGAATCAATTATTCTCGACTGTTTTTTTGCTATAAAATAAATTAGATTCAGATTAAAGACCGATAATGCTAACATGGTGGAGGAGGGAAGGAGAGAAATTATTCAATCATTCGTAAAGGGAGTCAAAGAAGATGACTTAAAAAAAGAAAGAAAGAAAAAGAGCACTAAGAACTTAATCTTCCAAGTTCTAAATAAAGAAAAGATATTGAGAAATACTCTATCTGAATAGTTCATATAGAACTTCCCAAGTTGCAACCTAGCATCTTCCAATTGCAAGTGACAACTTCCACGAAGTGCACGTTATTTAGTCATATTCTCTAATTTAATTGCTTCAGAGTCAAGAAGAAAGGGTATGTTTGATGGTCAAGGTGTACAGAGGGTTGACCATTCTTCTCTTAGCTAAGTACTTGTCTTTCTTTATCATTTTGATAAATACTCATATAATATATTTGCTAACTATTGTTATATATGCTAAGTTATATACTGTCGTATATACTCAAAAATGTTAGGACATATGTGGTTCAAGTTGTTTTGAACATATACCATTATTTTATGTAATTGACTTATCCTTTGACAAAACGCATTTTACTTGTATTTGGGTAGATTTAGGATGTGTTTAACGCTTCAAGAAACTGTGTTTCAAGATTAAGTGTTGAAGTCATCAAGTCTGTCCAAGAAACAAGCTGGAAAGTGCAAGTTATTAAAGCTCGACTCCTGGGCTCGACACCTGCATCTATCGAGCTTTAAGAAACTGTTTCAGCCCCAAGGCTTAACAGCTGCTCGACAGCACCTTGACACATCTAGCTAAAGAGATTTAAGGAAAATAGATTCTAAGTTCTGTTTTGATTCCAATCCGTACTTGTGTCTTTAGGACTTCTTTTCTTTTAACCCTAGACATATAAAAAGATTATTTTAAGGGCCGTCAAAGTGTATACAAGTTGTACAAGCATTGAGAAATCCTTGTTCAAGCAATTTGTGATTTGAGATAAAGTTCATGCCCTAGTTCATCTTTCTTGTGAAGAAGTTGTTGTGTAATGTGCACCGTAGGGTTTTGTAACCAAGCATCTTCTTGATCTTCATCATGTGGATGAATTGAAGAACTTTGCAGCCAACAACTCTCTCTCTAGTTGGTGAATTGAAGTCGCGTATTAGGATCCGCGTAATTGATTAGTCACGTATTGGGAGCCGTGCATTAAAAGGAGAAACTGTCACTACAAAACAAGTCCAATTGGGTATTGGGGTAAGGGTTCAACTGTAGGTTGGTAAGGTACTGGGATTCCTTTACTTGTAACTGCTTGTTGTGATAATAGTGGAGTTTCGGGAGTGGTGACCTTAAATCACTCGGTGGGGTTTTTGCCATGTAGGTTTTCCCTATTCGTAAACAAATCACCGTGTCATTTAATTTCCACTGCATACTTTAGATTATTGGTGATTTGTTTGTGCTACCACGATATTTGCATGTTAACTTGATTAATTAAAAACTTGGCTAATTAATCAACTTAATTAATCACAAGGGGTCAACGTATTTGTGACCTATCAAGTGGTATCAGAGCAAACACACTCTGATTAGGGTTTAATCCTTGTGTGTGATCTATTGACCTCTATTTGTCATGGATAGAGGTCAATCTCTTATTATACCTCCATTTTTTTATGGTAGTAACTATGCATATTGGAAAGTACGCATAAGAGCTTTCTTGTAGTCATTAGATGAGAAGGTGTGGCAAGCTGTGGAGATAGGCTGGACCAAGCCTACAGAAGTGCCGGCTAATTGGGATGATGCCAAGATCAAGGCGGCTAATTTCAACAGTAGAGCATTGAATGCCCTATTCAGTGTGGTCACCAATGAGGAGTTCAAGAAGATTTCCTCCATAGAAACTGCTAAGGAAGCATGGACCATTCTCCAGACAACTTATGAGGGAACAAAGGCTGTCAAGAATTCAAAGCTATAGAGGCTCACTACAAGCTTCGAAGAAATTAAGGTGGAGGAGGATGAGTCATTTGATGAGTTCTATGCCAAACTTAAAGATATAGTGAACTTAGCTTTCAATCTTGGAGAAACCATTCCTGAACCCAAGATAGTAAGAAAAGTGCTCAGATCTCTGCCCGAGAGATTCCATGCCAAGATCACAACGATAGAAAAGAAACAACACAGGTAAAGGTAGGTGAAAGAAACATAAATCAACATATATATATATAGAACAAGTAAACACAATGTATTTAAAACTGGTCACAAGACCGGGGTACATGAACAATGTATCTCTAAAAAGAAAGAAAAGAAAAGAAAAGAAATACATGTAAATCCTCACTACATCCCTCATAGTAACACTCCCCCTATCAAAAATGTCCTATACAAGCTCTCCCCCTAAGTATGACTATTCTCATAATCCAAAATTACTCCCCCTTTTGTCACGAATAAGAAAGGGTAGAGTGTCAAGTAGACATCTCATCGGTAGAGCTAGCATCTCCATCATCATCATCCGAAGCATCATCGTCAACACCATCATCATCCTCAGTCTCAGAAGCCACATGAGGAGGTGGAGGAGAAGCCTTAGAAGCAAAGCCACCCATGGTCGCCTGTCGCCTGTCGCCTGGCAATGCGACCAACACGAACGTTCACCTAATACAACTCCGTAGAGAGCATATCGAGGCGAGCATCTATACGATGAAGTTAGGCCATGATGTCTCCAAGTGACACATTGCTCGAGGAAGAGAAGGGAACAGATGTGGCTCATGTAGATTGAGATGGAGTTGGATGGGAGGAAGGAGCTGCTGTATCCATCTATCTCGACCTAAATTGCGCCTCACTACATTTTACGGTAGCGGCATCTATGGTAGCCATGACATGGAAAGGGTTGGATGAAGGAATCGGGACGGAGAAATGGCGTAGAATCCTCGTGATAGCAGAAGGAAAGATGAGCTTATCATGGGTAGCCGTATCCCTATAGACATCTATGATAGAGAAGATGAAGTGTGAAGGATAGTCTATAGTGAGGTGCTCTAAAAGAGACAACAAAAACCGAGCATAAGGCTCTGTGATGAAGTTGTAGTGAGAAAGTGGGTGCAAAACAAAATTCATCACCATGTTTAGGAAACGAGGACCTTTAGCAAAAGGCCTACATGGTATGAACTGACGCTCACGCATGCAACTCCCACATGTTTAGGAAACTGAGGACCTTTAGCAAAAGGCCTACATGGTATGAACTGACGCTCACCCCAATTAGAAGGGCACTCACAAAAAACTGACATCATCTCGTCTTTGGACACAGTCCATAGATGCTCACAACTAGGGTAGTTAGGATGATCAACCCTCGGAACATGAAGCACCTCGGAGACCAACTCCGGAGTGACTACAATGTGCGTACCTCAAACGCGAGTATGACAGAGAGGTACTAAAGAATCAATTCTATGCATGTTGGAGTAGAACTCCTGTATCAGCACGGAAGGACAAGTGACCGGGACATCACACAGTGACTTCCAACCCCGACTGTGAATGACATTGGGTAGGTCGATGTTGGCAAAGTGTGCCAAAATAACTTGGCGTTCCGAATGAACACCTCGTTTAGAAAAGTTCTCCGAGAAGTCCTATTGGGCTTTTTCATCATGGAACCGAATATAAGTAGGAGTAGGATCAGAAGACGAAGAGCCCCTAGAATGAAGAGGGTTCTAGGACGGAATGGACTTACGTTTTGGTGCCATAGACATTACTAACGCAAACAGAAAGAAAGGGAAAAAGAGAGAAACACTCAGAAAAGTCCCAAAGCAGTTCAATATATAACAAGTATATTGAAAAGATAGAACGTATGCATGAGAAATGCATGTACATGTGACATGCAAACTGAAAAATATAATGGGCTCAGCCTAATCCAATCTTAGCAGCACACAATAAGTTTGCACACATCTAAATGCATGAAAATATTGTTAGAATGCTAATGTGATGCAATGCATGTAGTTTTAAGATCAAATCTCTAAAACTTATCCCAAAAATTGCAACAAACACTTAGCAATTTTGAAAAATCCCAAAAATTTTCAAAAACCCTAAAACTTAGGATTCAAAACATGAAATGCATGAAGAATGAGAGACATGAAGCTTAATGTAACCTTTTTTCCCTTTTTTTATTTATTTTGAAAACAAAACAAAATAGTGAAGAAAAACTTGAAGAAAGCTTGAAGAATCCTTAGGAAGAGGTTTGGAGTGATTGAGAGAGGTTTTGGAAAGAGAACACAAATGTATCGAGAGAGAGATCAAGAGAAATGAGAGAAAGGATCGCGCAGAATATATATATACACCTTCAGTAAATCTCAACAGATGCAGGTATAGAGAGGTATCGAGACATCTATCGAGGTAAGTGTCGAGGAAAACCACTTCGACAGATACAGCTATAGAGGAGGTGTCGAGGAATTAACATAAAGACACAAGGAGAATCTCGATCGATCCACCAGGTGTCGAGAAGCTATCGAGAGGACAGAAACTTCCTCGATCGATCCACCAAGTGTCGAGAAGCTCTCAAGATTGTGATAAGAAAAAGACTGAGAAGCTCGACAGAAAGCCAGGTATCGAGGAGGTGTCGAGCTGGCTTCAAAAAGCAGTTTTTCGATGAGAGAAAAACACAGATATGAAAGCAATCACGCATGCAACTCAACCAATGATCCAAACAACATATTAAGCTCTCAAAAACATCTATCAACAACAATTCTAAGCACATGGATCCCAAAACACACACACACATACTAAACAAGTCTAACCAATTTTATATTTAAAAAATAAGTTAAGACAGTTTAGTGAGCATACATTAACGCATGTAAACCTTGTGATGACCAAATCACATTGTGCCTGCACATGTATCAAGAATAGCAAAGAATATTGCGTGTTGTGTGTGAAAAACATCACAAGATTGCATAAGTGTCTCAAAGTTATGACGATTTGAGATATGAGAAAATCACTTTAACTCAAACACAATCATAACTGCTTGATGGAGACTATCACATTCGAGGTACATCCTATAACTCCCACATCTCCTAGAATACACGCTTGCAACCATATTTTTAAAGCATTTTGTTCTTTTTGCCTTTTTATTTCTTTGCACATTTTCTTTTATTAAGCATATCATGCATGGGCATATAAGAGAGAAAAGAAATACCCAATTATGTTAAGCTCTTGACAGTGCACATTTGCTATGCCGAAACATACAGATGTCATTTCATGATTGGCGAATAACAGTAGTGAGATGGTTATTTATGCATTTCTCTTAGGATTTTCTAGTCCTACTCGTCAAAAAAAGTGATACGAGTGTTAAGTACAAGAGATCATTTAACCTTACTCATCACAAACAAAGAGCCACAAAGCTCACTTACTTAGTTGTGCATAAGGATGTTCATCTAAGTTACAAGAGATACAAAATTTAGAAAACTCTGTTTCAATGGCCATTTTAAGGTTCACTAGAACCAATGTACACAAACACACACTATTTTTGTATTTTTTTAATTTTTCAATTTTTTTTTTTTTTTTATCAAAAAAGCAAAAATAAAACACAAAATTGAAAACAAATACACAAAAACATGTTAAAGAAAGTAAAACAAAGCATAAAACTAAACTGACTCAAAACAGTAAAGCAACAAAAAAAAAAAAAGTATAAAAACAAAAACAAGAAAGGGGGAGAGAGAGAAAAAGTGAACAAAATCACTTAGAACCCTTTTCCTTCCACACCTTGGAATAACCTCCTTTTTGCCAAACCTTGAACCGGTGATGAAGGGGAAGGATTGAAACCATTCAAGTTCGAAAGGAACATGAGGGCTTTAAGCAGATCTCCAAGTGGAGCAAGAGAGGTTTGAAGCTGATTTTGGTTCCCAGATGCTATCATGCCATTGCTCTGTTGAGTGGCTAACCACTTATAGCAATTTGGTCGAGTATGACCGGCAATACCACAATGATAACAGAGATGCTGCTTCTTCTATTTAGGCTTTTGAGAGTTAGCCTTCTTAGTCCTAGGGTTTTTAGTTTCCCTCTTCTCAAGTGTTGGAAAATTTAGACCCCGGTTAATAGAATTAACAAGTTTTAAACCCAATTTGTTAATTAGATTTATTATGCATAAAACTTGTTAAAACAAACAAACATCAAAATCATGTCAAAACTAAATGCAGCGGAAAAGTAAATAAGACAAGATATGATGACCCATGAAAACCAATGAAACCAACCAGTTTCACAGTAAAAAACCTGGAGGGAAACCTTCCCGAAAAGCAATTCGCTATAGTAAAGAGAAGTTTCAAATCTAGTACAAAACCTTTGTCCCTAGACTCTACAATCCCCGTAAATGAACTCACAGCAGAAACCTTCTACTGCTTCAGAACCTCTGAACTTTTCAATATATGAACGCCACTCATTGATGCACGGATCCCAATACGTGACTAACTCCTTTGCACGAATCCCAGTACGTGACTCACTTACCAACTTGAGGAAAAAGAATGTTGGCTGCAAAGTTCTTCATTTCATCAACAATGAAGATCAAGAAGCACTTGGTTACAAAACCCTAAGGCGCAAAGATGCAGTAACTTCTTTTTGAGAGAATAAGGCTTCGGTCACATTTTTCATATGTTCTCCATGTATTCTCTTGTGTGACGGCCTCTAAAATAAGCCTTATATATGTCTAGGGTTGTGAGAAAATAAACCCCATACAAATACAAAAGCCTGGCCCAAAAATTAGATCTGAAAATTCTGATTTCGGTAACCTCGATAGATACCTCGATAGATAGCTATCTGTCTAGCAGCTATCCACAGGCGTCCAGCAAGTGTCCAGCAGGTGTCCAACTTTAGTACACACTTTTTCTTCACTTGTTTCTTGGT
Organism: Castanopsis chinensis; assembly: GCA_032878915.1. NCBI lineage: Eukaryota > Viridiplantae > Streptophyta > Magnoliopsida > Fagales > Fagaceae > Castanopsis > Castanopsis chinensis. Next base: position 39,789,262 of record JAVQMG010000126.1, on the reverse strand, counting down.
CCAATCTTCATGGCTCTAATACTAGACTTGAACAAATGTTATTTGAAGTATTAAACACATCCTAGATCTACCCAAATACAAGTAATGTGTGTTTTGTCAAAAGATTAGCCAACTACATAAAATATGTCCTTAACAATCTCCCCCTTTGGCAATCCGTGACAAAACCACAACAAACAAATGAACATATGAGAGAGTCATAAATCACTCAACTCATACTCACTTGTTAAATACAATAAAGTCTATCCTAACACAAACTCTTGAAAAACTTTGCAAAAAGAGAGTTCATGGCATGGAAGACTTTGACAACCTGTATTTCTGAAACACTTTAAACAAAACTCATCAAGGCATCTTTGTGTAAAGCAGAAATAATAAATTGCATACAAATAAAGAAACATGTATATAAAGATATAAAAAAAAACAACACATGTAGAGATAGGTGAAGAAAACATACATCATCATATCTATACCACTTGATAAAAATCATGTTGTATGTAAAAATGGTCAAAAGACCTAGGTACATAACAAGGTGGTAAACACTCCCCCTAATAAGATGAAACACAACTCCCCCTTACAAGGGCATGTATTTCTCCCATTAATTTGTAGAATCTTAAAGAAAGAAATCACAAATTCTCCAATTTCTCCCCCTTTTTGTCACGATTGACAGAGGGTACAGGAAACTATAAAGCTTTACCCGAGAAACATAAAGATGATCAAGGATGATCAAGGGGGCACAAAGAATCCATAAAAATGCATGAATATAATGAAACAAGATGCTATGGATGACAAGACAAGAAAAATATGCAAAATAAGAAAAAAAATGCATGCAAGGATATCTCGATCGATTTAGAGGTGTCGAGAAGCTATCGAGACAATATCGATGGATCGAGAAGGTGTCGAGGATCTATCGAGCAGACAGAAACTCCCTCGATCGATCCACTTAACTATCTAGAGGTGTTGAGATTGTGATAAGATGCAACTGAAGATCTCGACAGATAAGCCAAGTATCGAGAGGTGTCGAGATGGCTTAAACGAGTTTTTCAAGAAGAGAAAAATATAGATGTGAATGCAATCAAGCATGCAACTCAACTAAAGATCCAAACAACATATCAACCTCTCAAAAACATCTCTCAACAAGAAACGAGTCATGCATTTTGATCCAAAACACACACACACACATACACTAAACAAGTCTAACCAATTTTTATTTTAAAAACAAGTTAAGACAGTTTAGTGAACATACATCAACGTATGTAAACCTTGTGATGGCCAAATCACATTGTACCTGCACATGTATCAAGAATAGCAAAGAATATTGCGTGTTGTGTGTGAAAAATATCGCAAGATTGCATAAGTGTTTCAAAGTTATGACGATTTGAGATATGAGAAAATCACTTTAACTCACATACAATCATAACTATTTGATGGGGACTATCACCTTCGAAGTACATCCTATAACTCCCACATCTCCTAGAAAACACGCTTGCAACCATATTTCAAAGCATTTTATTATTTTTGCTTTTATTTCTTTGCATATTTTCTTTTATTAAGCATATCATGCATGGGCATACAAGAGAGAGAAAAGAAATACCCAATTATATTAAGCTTTTGACATTGCACTTTTACTATGCCGAAGCATACAGATATCATTGACATTGCACTTTTGCTATGCTGAAGCATACAGATGTCATATCATGATTGGCGAGTAATAGTGGTGAGATGGTTATTTATGCCTTTCTCTTAGAATTTTCTAGTCCTACCCGTCAAAAAGAGTAATACGAGTGTTAAGTAGAAGAGATCACTTAACCTTACTCATCACAAACAAAGAGCTACAAAACTCACTTGCTTAGTTGTGCAGAAGAATGCTCATCTAAGCTACAGGTGATACAAAGTTTAGAAAACTCTGTTTCAATGGCCATTTTAAAAGTTCACAAGAACCTATGCACACAAACACACACTGTTTTTGTATTTTTCAATTTTTTAATTTTTTAATTTTATTTTATTAGAAAGTAAAAATAAAACACAAAACTGATAACACACAAACAAAAACAAGTTAAAGAAAGCAAAACAATGCATAAACTAGACTGATTCAAAACAGTAAAGCAACACACAAGTAATGCAAAACAATAAAATAGAGAGAGAGAATAAGAAGTTACTAAAATCACTTAGAACTCTTTTCCTTCCACACCTTGGAAGAACCTTTCCTATTTGCCAACCCTTGAACCTATGACGAGGGGGAAGAGTTTAAACCGTTCAAGTTTGAAAGAAACATGAGGGCTTTGAGAATGTCTCCAAGAGGAGCAAGAGAGGTCTGAAGCTGATTCTGGTTCCCAGATGCTATCATGCCATTGCTTTGTTGAGTGGCTAGCCACTTGTAGCAATTTGGTAGAGTATGACCGAAATCACCACAATGATAACAGAGATGCTGCTTCATCTGTTTGGGCTTTTGAGAGATAGCCTTCTTAGTCCTAGGGTTTCTAGTTTCCCTTTTCTCAACTTTAGGGGGTGCTCCTAGGATAGACTTGCCCTTGTCTACGTTCTCACTTGTTAATTCAGTTTTAACATTTTTATCCTCAGTTTTAATGTTATTAGCAGGTGGAACAAAAACAGTAGTACTAGCAGAAGGAGTATTAGAGAGAGAGAATTCATACCCCAATCCAGTACGATCTGAAGAAGATTTCTGAACACTTAGCATCTCGAGGAAGAAGAATGTTGGCTGTAAAGTTCTTCACTTCATCAACAATGAAGATCAAGAAGCACTTGGTTACAAAACCCTAAGGCACAAAGACGCAGTAGCTTCTTTCTGAGAGAATAAGACTTCAGTCATCTTTTTCATATGTTTTCCTTGTATTCTCTTGTGTGACGGCTTCTAAAATAAGCCTTATATATGTCTAGGGTTGTGAGAAAAGAAATCCTACACAAATACAAAAGCCTAGCCCAAAAATCAGATCTGAAAATTTTGATTTCCGTAACCTCGATAAATACCTCGATCGATCGGGCAACTGTCGAGCCTCATTAAACCTCGATAGATACCTCGATAGATAGCTATCTGTCTAGTAGCTATCCGCAGGTGTCCAGCAGGTGTCCGTAAGTGTTCAGCAGGTGTCCGCAGGTGTCCAGCAGGTGTCTAGCTTCAATACACACTTTTTCTTCACTTGTTTCTTGGTCCAATCCTCATGGCTTTAATACTAGACTTGAACAAATGTTCTTTGAAGTATTAAACACATCCTAGATCTACCCAAATACAAGTAATGTGTGTTTTGTCAAAGGATTAGCCAACTACATAAAAATATGTCCTTAACATGAAGTTTAGAGGGTGCTCCTAAGATGGACTTACCCTTGTCTAGGTTCTCACTAGCTAATTGAGTTTTAACATTATTGTTCTCAATTTTAATGTTATTAGCAAGAGGAACAAAAATAGTAGCACTGGTAGAAGGAGTATTAGAGGAAGAGAATCCATACCTCAATCCTGTTCGATCCGAAGCAGATTTCTGAATGCTGAGCATCTCATCCAGCATTGCACTTGACGTCCTCTCCAATTGTGCTCTAACTTGAAACAGCTTCGCTTCAAGCTTCTTGGTCTTCTCAGTCAAGAAATTGTTCTCGAATCTCAGTGCCCCAATGGTTTGATTTGCTTCATCAAACTTAGTGGAAAGCTCCTCACGGTCAAGTTCCACATCACTAAACTTTTTAGTGGCCAACCTATAGAGTTTCTCATGCTTCTCAGAAAACTTGTACAGTTTCTCATAAGCGGTATGGATATCTTCTTGTTCATCCATTGTTTCAAGATTAGCATCCATCAATTCTTTTTCTTCATCTACATTTTCAGTGATCCCTTCAGTAGGATTTACAAAGGTAGTGAAGGCATTCAAGATTCCGTCATCTTTATTATCGGAATCATCCTCGGGCTCAGTGTCGCTCAAGGTAACAGTAAGTGCCTTACTTTTTCCAATACTCTTGAGATATGTGGGACACTCTTGTTTCATGTTTCCGAAGCCTTGACACCTGAAGCACTTAGGTCCAGTGGGAACAGTGCACTGACCACCATCCTTGGTATCCTTCTTCCCTTTATCTAGGCTCTTGAATTATGAAGAACTGGATTGCCTACGGTCCTTGTTGAAGCCTTTTCCATTGGCATTTTTTATAAATTTCTTGAATTGCCTGGTAATGTAACTTCATCTTAGAATCTTCATCGTTGGAGGACTCATCTGTGTCACTACTCTTTATTTGTATGCAATCTATTATTTCTGCTTCACACAAAGATGCCTTGATGTGTTTTATTTAAAAGTGTTTTAGAAATACAGGTTGTCAAAGTCTACTTGCCATAAACTCTCTTCTTGCAAAGTTTTTCAAGAGTTTGTGTTAGGATAGATTTTATTGTATTCAACAAGTGAATATGAGTTGAGTGATTTATGACTTTTCTCATATGTTCATTTGTTTGTTGTTGTTTTGTCATGAATTGCCAAAGGGGAAGATTGTTAGGACATATGTGGTTCAAGTTGTTTTGAACATATGTCATTATTTTATGTAATTGACTTATTCTTTTATAAAACGCACTTTATTTGTATTTGGGTAGATTTAGGACATGTTTAACGCTTTAAGAAACTGTGTTTCAAGATCAAGTGTTGAAGTCATCAAGTCTATCCAAGAAACAAGCTAGAAAGTGCAAGTTATTAAAGCTCGACACCTAAGCTCGACACCTGCATCTATCGAGTTTTAAGAAGCTGTTTTAGCCCCGAGGCTCGACAGCTGCTCGACAGCACCTCGACACATCTAGCTGTCGAGATTTAAGGAAAACATATTCTAAGTTCTGTTTTGATTCCAATTCGTACTTGTGTCTTTGGGACTTCTTTTCTTCTAACCCTAGACATATAAAAGGATTATATTAAGGGCCGTCAAAGTGTACACAAGTTGTACAAGCATTGAGAAATCCTTGTTCAAGCAATTTGTGATTCGAGACAAAGTTCATGCCCTAGTTGCACCGTAGGGTTTTGTAACCAATCATCTTCTTGATCTTCATCGTGTGGATAAATTGAAGAACTTTGCAGCCAACAACTTTTTCTCTAGTTGGTGAATTGAAGTCGCATATTGGGATCCGCGTAATTGATTAGTCACGTACTGGGAGCCTTGCATCAAAAGGAGAAACTGTCACTACAGAACAAATCCAATTGCGTATTGGGGTAAGGGTTCAACTGTAGGTTGGTAAGGTACTGGGATTCCTTTACTTGTAACTGTTTGTTGTGATAATAGTGGAGTTTCGGGTGTGGTGACCTTATATCACCCGATGGGGGTTTTTGCCGTGTAGGTTTTCTCCATTCGTAAACAAATTACTGTGTCATTTAATTTCTGCTACATACTCTAGATTATTGGTGATTTGTTTGTGTTACCATGATATTTGCATGTTAACTTGATTAATTAAAAACTTGGCTAATTAATCAACTTAATTAATCACAAGGGGTTAACGCATTTATGGCCTATCAAAAAAATATATTTTAATATGTAAAATGATAAAATCATGTTTTGAAAATACAAATTCACAATTATAACTAAAATCATGTTTTCAAAACACAATTTTTGCGGTGTCATGGTGTTGTAACTATCTTCACCTTATTTAGGAGTAACTATATTTAGGACAAGTAACTATATTTTTGTTGGGTTATTTGCTGTGTTATACTTATACCGGCGTCTTCTATCGTACTGCTGACAAAATACTCAGAATGGACTGCTGTATATGGAATATGAAAGTTGTAGTTTCAACAGTGGAGGGATATATGGAGGTTGAAGAAATCTTATCTTTCTGCTTATTTAGCATGCATGTTGAGCTGGGTGGTCTTCTTTTGATGCTTTTTTTTTTTTTGTTAGGGAAAATCAGAAATGGGTTCAAGGTTATCATGACTTATGAAAGTGGGAGTTGCCAATTTGTGCAGATTATAAGCTTGGACCACATGGAGAATGTGCTGGATGAGGGATGGTTTCCTTGGTGGTACATTTCTGTGATTGCAAGTAAGACACAAATTTTAAAGAAGAGAGATAAGAGTGCTGAAAATGAAAGAATATATTATGCTTTGAGTAATTCTACCATGTACAGAGGGACCTATAGATCTGAGTCTAGAACCAGTAGTACATAATGTTCGAAGTGGTCAGGCGCGGAGTCAAGAATTTTTTTTTTTTTAGGGTCAAGTTGCAGCACTAATATATTTATCAAGACAACTCCCACACATACATATATACACACTTTTTTATTATATATGCACACTTTTTTATTTGATAAGTTATATATATACACACACCCAACAAAAAAAATAAAAAGAGTTTAGTATTTTTAATCAAAATTATGTTTAATGGCGATCTTTCATAAAATTAATAAAATTCATTTTTACCATTTTCATAGTGAAATTCTAAAAAAGTTTCATTTTCTATACAAATTATCAAATTTTATACTAATGTAAGTAAAAAATCATTCAATTGAACTAATGAAATTTAAAAAAACATGAATGATCCAAAACTTAGAGGAACAAGTTAGGCTCCAAACATATTTGAAGCTATTTTGCTTTAACCCATTATGTTGCAATTAAAGAGACATTTCATGGGTAGTTTTAGTGACAATATTTTTTTAATAAGTCAATGACTTGTTAATCACCACATAACAGGTTGAAATAGATAAATTCAAACATGTTTGGTGTCAAAATTTATCACATATTTAACAAATATAAGAGCACATTTTACAATAAAAAATAGAATTTTGAAAAATAAAATTATGTCTCTATAACTATTAAACTAATTATTTTTTTTAAAGCATCATTGGACTAATTCAAATACTTTTTTTGGGGGGAGGGTGGGGGGGAACTCTTATTTTTGTAGACTAAATTTTGAACACATTAAAATAATTATATATATTTTTAAAAAATTCAAAATTTTGCGGGAGCCATGCCCCCCCCCCCACCCTTTAACATAGCTCCGCCTTTGGAAGTGGAAAACCAAAAATTGTCTCTGGATATTTCATAATAGTTTGTGTCTATTGTTTTTCCATAACTGTTTGTGTCTATTGTCATTCCATAACATTTGTGTATTTGAGTCTTCCACATTCTAAAATTTTCTGTTATAAAACAAAGAGTCATGATAATAATAATAGCTCTTGTAACTTCACCCTATAAAAGAGGATAGATGTATGATGTGAAAGTGTGTGAGAGAAAAAATTGTAGTAAGCTCTCAAGGCAGTAGCCTAATCTCTTTGTGTGTGAGTTTGAAGTACTCTAATAAAATTTTCATTCCCCTATTTCTTGTGAGTACTTTGTTGAAATTTAAGTCAAGGTTTTGTAAAGCCAACACATAAATATAGAATTACAATAACACAAAGTGGACTATAGGAATCTAACTTGAGTTTTGGAGGCTATCAATAAAGCACCCTTGTAGATGAGACTTGGTAAAAATGTCACAAATTGGTGCCGAGATTACAAGAAGCAAAGCTACATTATAGCTTGAAGAAGATGACAGGAGATAGAATGGCAGTTGTAAAGAAAGAAGTTTCAAGAGAGTGAAAGAGAATTTCTGAATTGATTCTAATTCATTGAAATTAAGTAAGTGTTATAGTCTGTTTGGAAGTTAAAAAAAGGAGGGGGAGTAGAGTAAAGGGAGGGAGAGTAATTCAATTACCTTGTTTGGAAGTTTTTTAAGAAACGAGGGGGAGGGGTTTCAACTACCTCTAACCCCTTATTTTAATTCCCCCAAATTAAAGAGATTTGGAGGGAGAGTAGAGTAGATAAATTATTGGCCAAATAAATTCTCTAATTTACCCTTTCTAAATTAACAAAATTACAAACTGATTATATAAATAACCTTTGTTTGTTTCCTGAGAAAATTAAAGGTGAATGAAAAAAAAAAATTGAATCTCACTATTTCACTGACACTGAAGCTAAACATGGCAGATCACAGAATATATCAACATTTGAGTGAGAAAAAGGAAACAAGATTACAAAAATTTGTTTGCGTTTTGATTTTCTCTGGAACCAAACGGTGGGGTAAAGTTACCTAAGCAAGATTTGATTGTGTAGATTTTGAGAAGAAAGATGAGAATACTGATCAAGTGCGTCATATCACCGGCGAACCTAAAGATATTCATGGTTGCTACTAGTCTTGCCAAGCTAGATTTTCGAGATATATGAGAGAATAAGAGAGAGCTCCTCTGCCAAAACGATCAAACAGAAAAATGGCGGAGGCACCCATCCCGGAACCCGAATCCTGACCCATCTCCTCCGCCTCCAACAATAGTAGATCCATAGAGGAATGCCAATCCATGATCCAAAGAAGTCTCCGAAGTAATTTTTCGACTGATTTTGAGCTTCCAAACAGGGAATAGTGATAGAAATGACTTCATTTCATGTGGGTGTTTTTGTTTTTTTTGTTTTTTTTTTTTTTTTTGGTGATAGCTCCAATGGTGAAGTTTCTGAGGGAGCATTTGGAGAAATCCAGGTGTGTACTTGGGGACAAGTTCATCAAGGCCGTCCATTGTAACAAGCAAATTAATCAGTGGCATAGAATTTATTTTTATTTTTATTATAATTTTTTTTAGGTAATAAAAATTATTTTATAATGGTTAATAGTAGTTTTATACTTTTATTAGTGGTATTTGATGGAATGAGAATGTTGATTAAATAATTATTTAATCTAACAAATTAATCATAAACTAATGTTGTAAGTCCATTTTTAAATAAGGGTAAATTTGTCTATTTAAATCATTTCCTCTCATTTCCATCCTAATTTTTAAAACATCTAAATAAGAGGAAGTGCTAATTATTCTTTTCCCCCTTACTAATTTTAAAAACATCTAAACAAGGTGGAAGATAACCATTCCTTTTTACTCTCCTCCCCACTACTCTCCTTCCTTTTACTCCCCTCTACTCTCCTCCTCTTTTAAACTTTCAAACAGACCATTAATTTACAAGCAATTGTTACTATATATACATGTACAAACAGAGATGCAAAAGGCACCAAAAAATAACAACTCTAACTAACTATTCTAACAACCATCCTAACAGAATAACTACCATTATGACTACACCAATGAACACATGACAGCTGGAGCTTCTAATTTCTAACTCGCTTGCTTTCTTTCTTTCACGCGTGTTGAAGTATTATCCTTGTGGTGTGTCATTTCCTTCTTCTGTCTTTGACCTTGATTGTCGTTTAAGCCCTTTTGCCGTTTAGTGCTTGCATCAGTCTCAACAGCAGTCAGTCTTGATATGTCTAGTCCACCCATGAAAAATGTCATTGTGGACATTTGAATCGTGCTACGAATGTCGCAATATATAATCGCAACCAAAAAAGCTCAAAAGTGGTGTCAGCCAAGGCTCAGGCCTTGGTGCTAGAACCAGCAACTGCAATTTATTTCTTATTGTCCCATGAAATGAGGGAATTACCATGAAAGGAGCAAAAACTTGTGGTGGAGCAACGATCAATAGGGTCTCCTATCCAATCAACATCAATGTAGGTCCAAAGTTGAAGGGATGAATGTGAGGAGAAGTGGAGACCATGTCATAGAGTGCTTTGGAGATGGCAAAGAATCGTTGCAAAGTAATCGGATAGGTGACAGTTACGTAAAAATGCTTCACAACTGATTGTTTGTCAGGGTGGGTATCACAAAGGGACTCCCCATCTTAGTGAGTGAGACGAGCATTGGACTTTAGTGAAGTGTCATCAATTTTGCTGTCAGTAAGTTCAACGTGAGAGAAAAGGTCTGACGCTTATTTGGTCTGTGTGAGATGGTAGCCATATGAAGAGGAGATCTCAAGCCCAAGAAAAAAACTAAGCACGCCAAGATCCTGCATCTCAAAAGTTCTAATTGAGAAATTGCTTTCCTGTTAAAAGACAAGAATCGCAGGAATTTTCCATGTGCCCAGGGCGAGAGGCAATGGAGCTGAACTTGACAAACCAAACATAAGGTGCCTGCTTGAGTCCATATAATAACACAGGATGAAGACGTCATACGTTGTGGGGAAGAATGTGAGAGACCAAGAGGAGGCTGCATGTAGACTTCTTCATTTAATTACCATTGAAGAAAACATTTTGGACATTCATGTGGAAAAATGCCTATGTCGAGAGGCAGCAACTACGGTAAGTATGCGTATAGAGGGGAGATGAGCAACAGAAGTAAAAGTCTCCTTATTATCAACCCCATATTTGTGTGTGAACCATTTGCCCACAGGATGTTCCTGATCATACAACTCAAATAACAATTTGAGTGAGTCTTGATCTTGTAGACTCGTTTATACCCAATAACAAACTTCGTTAAAGGTGTTACATGCTGATGCGTGGGGTACGTGAGCTCATGATGGTGTGCGAGGGCTGTGATGATTGCGTGTGTGGGCGTGTGAGGCACGTGTGCTGCGAGGTACTTCTACCAGTGTGTGTAGGAGTGTGCAGAAGAGTTTTGGGGTGTTTTTGTCAACGTTGATTTCTTCATTCTTCAATCTTTTGATTTGAGTGCTTTCTCATTCAAATCGATATGGTAGAGGGTGCAACGGCAACAAAAACACCGTTTGTGGCAATGCAGATGTGGAATGACGTTAGAAAGGATGAAATTTTTCTAGAGCCTAAGCTCTAATACCATGTTGAAATTGAATGTAATTGTTGGGGATATAGCACCTTGGGAGACTCCAATTAGGAGATTAATATAACATATAGAGACATCACTTAACTCAAAAGTTTAGGCCAATGAGTATAGGTCCAATTATGTCATATTAACCACTCATTTTTCTTATTAGTATCTAATGTGAGACTTCACTAATCAACTAACAATGCTACATGTGAATATTTCAACACATACACACGCATACATACATACATACATATATATATATATATATATATAAAGTGCCAAATAAAACGCATAAGAACACACAGAATTCATTACTATCCATTTCATATAACTATGAATATTTGATACAAGCTTTTGATCTTTTTCTTTATCATTTTACAGTAAAATCTTTCTTGCTTCCTTGCAAATTTTCATTCATGTGAAAACGTGGAAGCTTTAGGTTGAACCTTGTTGATCAGAAAAACAAAAACTATGTACAAAACAGTGTGTATAACTAATAAGAAAGAACATAATATAGAATTTCAATGCTTTTTCTGCCACACCTGAATGGCAGAACGAAGAGCATAATTGGGTAAAAGATTGCAGTGTTCAAGCTTAAGATTTGTCATTGGTGAAGTATCATGATCACTTTCCAGCCATTCTCTCAAAGCCTCTGCTTCATAAGTATAACCATCTGCTGCCACTTGTGGATCTTGCATGACTTTCTGCAAGTTTGCAAATAAAAGAAACAGTAAAATGGCCTTATACCCCCTGTGGTTTGATGTAGTTTTGTTGAAACCTCTTGGATTTGCAATTCTTTCTATTCACTCTTTGTGGAACTCAATTGTCTACTTCACCTTTTGTTTAAATCATCAACTGAAGTTAGTCATATTAGATGCGAGGGACCCATACACTCATACATATTTCTCTCTAATTAAGTCCCCAGTGGGCCAGTGGTATCTAATTACTCTCACATGACTAAATTTTATTATTAATCTTAACAGGAAGCGAACAGAATTAATTGATTAGAACAATTAGATACCATAGGAGTTGTGATTAGACCACAGGGTCAGATACGTTTCATCCTAAAATAAATGCCTTTTTTAAAAAGAAATAAATATTCCAATTAAATAGGCTTTTAGCATAAAGACTTTCCAAGAAGAAATAGAGATTTCCAATCAAAGCTATATTCCTAAATCCTAATAGATGGGGACAGGCACATGCAGAAAAACCTTTTGCCAACAAAATAATAACTACTTGAGAACTTGTTCGTAATCATATTCAGGTAATGAGAAAGGGTTTCGGATGCTTAAAGAGTTACATTGATTAGTGATTTATTATATGATTAGTAGAATATTATTACTAGAGTGGTATGGAGGGAGATTAATTTATCAATTGAAAAACCAAAAAAATTACATGAGAGATGGGGCACACAAGATATGCAGGAGGTTTGAAATTCTCTTCAGATCCCAGGAAGGTTGAGGATGAGACTCCACATGTAGTGTTCATTGATTCAAGTACTGTCAAGACCTCTGACCCAAGGTCTGGACGGTTCTTTTGCTTTGGATTACAACACCTCAAAGCCAAGTAAGCCAACTGTTCAGCCTGCTTAAATGGCCGATCTCCAGCCAGAGGATCCAGGAGCTCTTTCAACTTACCAGCATCTAATGCATATAGCACATCCTTTGTTATCTTATGACTGGCCTTCCAGTCAACAGCTGCAATAATATGATTCCAAATGAATAAACATCTGACTTTAAAGTAAGCTTTCCTGTTGAAAGGAACTCGGGATCCATGTATGCAAAAGTGCCTAGTGCTGTGTTCCTTGAACTTTGATCATGAGGTAAAAGATGACAAATACCAAAGTCACTTAGTTTGCTAACGAAGTTGGCATCAAGGAGGATATTGACAGGAGTCAAATCACCGTGTATTATGCCGATAGGTTTGGAGGAATGAAGAAAGATGAGTACTAGGCACAACCCAGTGGCTATGCTTATTTGAGTTTTCCATGATAATTGGGCCATCTTGTCCTTGCATCTAAGTTGATCTCCAAGGCTTCCATTGGGGTAATACGCATAGATAAGAGCACAAGCTTCTGGGCAGGATCCAATTAGTGTGACAAGATTGGGATGCCTCAATTTACTCAATATATCAAACTGAAATACACCCAACTAGCATGAGTCAATGTGGATACAACTAGTGTGCAGATTTTTATTTATTTATTTTTTTTATATAAAAAAAATGTCTTTTAAGTTGTGAAAACTATAAAAGAGTAAATAAATTATGGTAATGGTATTGACATATGGATAAATCATGAAACACATAATTTAAGGCAATAATTTAGATCAAACAAAATGTATGTCAGTCATTCAATAATCAATAATATTTAAATTTATTTTGGGCATAGCCATCAATTTGAATCATCAAACAATACGAAACACACTCCAATTCGTCCCTAGTACTGGAGATGTAAGAAAACCTGTAAGTAATTTACATTACTGATCATTTAGATTTTCAAGTCCTAAATAGATATAAAGTCAATGCTCCCAATGACATATGAGTTAGAACAATTAATTCAACTGGTTCACATATAAATATGCAGGGCAGGAACTATCCTACCTCACATTGTAATCCGAAGGGTTCTTGCAAACTATGATGGTGTAGCATCTTTATAGCCACCTGCATGTGATGCCAGACGCCTTTATAAATGCTCCCATATCTTCCTAGCCCAATATTCAGAGATGGATCAAAGTTTTGAGTTGCTTCCTTGATCTCCAAATAAGAGAACTCAGAGAGGAAGTAAGGCATGTGTGTGCTTGAGACCACTCCTTGTTTGCTTCTCAGCTCTTGAACTTCTTTTAGTGCATTACCATGCTCTGTCTGCAACTCATCCCATTCCTTTTTGTAATTTTGTAACTGTTCCACAGCTAAGGAAATCCTCTGCTCCAAACCCTTTACTATCTTATCAGATTCTGCAATTTGGTTCTCATATAATGAGTTTTTATCCAGGACAATTTGGAGTTCTTCCACGAAGTCATTTCTCTGTTTCTTCATCTTTATAAGTTTTTCCTCTTCTTTTGCTAGTGCTTCCTCAATTTCTTTTCTTTTTTTCGACTCTTCATCATATAAGCTTTCTGTCACCTTAGCCTGCAAATTGGCAGTTTGTGTAAGAATATGGAATTTTTCAAGTTCGTAATAGAAGAAATTCCATGCATAGTGCACTGGGATCTTGCCCATCATTTCATCCTAAATATGATACATTTCATCCTAAATATGATATATGGTTCAAGTGATTTAATTGTTATGTACAAGATCTGTGCAACAGCGGGAAAAGAAAATATGAATTTCATCTCAATAATGCTATTTTCTTCCTGAACTCTCTCTCTCTCTCTCTCTCTCTCTCTCTCTCTCTCCACATATATATATCATCCACATACATGGAAAAAGATAAAAATTATATGCTAGTAACAAGAAATTTACCCTTTGGGTAGCCTCAATGGCATTTTTTGCAACTTTTCCAAGCGTGGCTGCCTCCTGCAATGCTTCAAGCCTAGCATTTTCAGCCTCTGCCATGGCTTGTTCAAGTCGAGCATAAAGAATATCATCTATTCTCCCATCCTGCTAGAATACGTCAAACAATTAAGTTTTCAGAGCTTTCCATATGATTTGGTCATTGAATCAACCAAGTTGATTAGTGCTAGAGACAAAGGTAACATGCTAATTGTTAAGACCTAAAACCTGAAGTCTCAACCCAATAAACAGACATGCGTCATTGCTCAGAAGTATATGCCCAACATATGGAAGTTATGCACATACCAATACACTGAAAGGGGATGAATAATTGAGATTCTATTTGGACTCAGGAAGTGGCCCTAACTTTAATACATTCTCACCCAGCTCAGTCCTCACAGATGGAATCTGATCTATATCAACAACTTGATGTGATGGACATGCTAAATAATTTGAACCTGGTGGATAACTCCTTGAAAACTGAACCCATTCGTCAGAACTCCCCTTGACATATAAGCTGTTACATGAAGCTGAGAGCTCTTCAATACCACCAAGGGAGAAAACCTCAGTTCTGCTTCCTCCAAACAATTCACTGCAGAAGGAATATTGGGCTGCATTGATGGGTATTTGCCCATCATTTTGCCTCACAGATGATAATCTCAAGTCGATTGATGCTCCAGCTATAGTGTTTCGACCTTCTTGCAACAATGAGGATCTAACATCTGCGACAGCTCCATTTAAGCTACCTTCCCTATATTGATATTGTACTCACATTAGCAATTATCTTTGCTTTAAGGCTTAGTTGAGTCAAATTAACTTGTGCTAGTAGCCATGCTTTAAGGGATTGAATTTGGACACTCTCAACTATAGTTGCTCTACAAAACACCAAACTATCATCTGCGAATAGAAGGTGAGAAACCCGAGGGCCAACAACACATAATGAGACCCCCTTAATGTTTCCATTCTCTTCAGCCTTCTTAAATAAAGCATGTAATCCTTTGGTGACCATTAAGAATAGATAAGGCGAGAGGGAATCACCTTGGCAAAGCCCCCGAGATGGTATGATGAGACCGTGGGGCTGCCCATTTAGCAAGATTGAGTACGTGACTGATTTGATGCAAGCCGAAACCAGAGCCACCCATTTTTTACAGAAACCCATTTTTAACATGATTTTCTCCAAGAACACCCACTTCACCCGATCATTCGCCTTACTCATATTGAGCTTCAATGCCATATATCCTAGCTTGCCTATTCTTTTTTCTTTCAAATGTTGCAGGTTCTCACGATCAATCAAAATGTTATTAGTAATAATTCTTTCAAACAAGAAAGCACCCTGAGTCTCAGAAATCAGATGGGGAAGCAAAGGTTTTAAACGATTAGCCAGCACTTTAGTAATAATCTTATACAAAACGTTGCTCAAACTTTTTTTTTGAGGATCAAACGTTACTCAAACTGATTGGTCTGAAATCAGATACCTTTCGCGGACTATGGATTTTTGGATTTAAAGTGTATAATTGGTCTGAAGCTTCTTAATTGATTGTGAAACAGAGTGTATAAAAAAATAGATTACTCACCCCTTATTTAGTTGGTGCAGACTGAAGAATGAGAGCAAACACTTTCATTGGTAGAAAATGAATACTGGTCCCATGAAGAAGCATTGCGGTCTTAATCGCATGTCTCTGGCTGTAAATGTCAACCCCTTTATACACCCAAAAAAAAAAAAAAAGAGAAGACAATCAATATCGACCCAAATCTCTGCCTGGTTTCCTCAGGAAAAAAGAAAGTCTATGGAGTATGGACAAGTCGGACACAAAACAATTCGCAACAAATTTTACACATTTCCTATATGTCCTGCCACGTCACGCATATGGCCCACCAAAAATAAAAGAAGTTAGAAAAATTCTTGAGTAAATAATATTATTATTAATACCTTCGCAATAATTTTTGCAATATTTTCGTTGGAGCTGTTATAAATTTCAGTTTTTCAAAAAATAAATTGCATGCATCATGCCATGGACGGAGCCATTCATGTACAGGGGGGAGGGGGTTGAAGGCAATTTTTTTTTTTTAAATAATATAATTATATAACTATATATTTAGGTAGTAATTTTAGCAACTTTGTTCAATAAAATTATATTTTGTCCTCTTTGTTGATCATTATAAGAGAAATGCTGCAGCTACAAATTCTTTCATAATATTTTTATAGGTTATTGAGGTAACAAATTCTTAATGATTTTCATCTGAGTCCATCACTTTTTTTTCTTACTAATAACAACCAATCATATCAACAATTTGTAAAAAAAATTGTAGATCTAGTAATTTCCACCTTTTAAAGTCCATAAAAAAATTTATAGATTCAAAATTAAAAAAAAAAAAAAAATATATATATATATATATATAATATTAGCCCAACAACAAAAATTACTGATAGGTGATAGCAAAGCTGAAAAATATTTGAGACTAATCAACCAATTTTACCAAAAACAAACAACTTAACCCTTTAAAAAATTTTAAACAAAATAATTTTGTCCTTACTAATAAAAGACACTCTACACACACACACATAATAATAATAATAATAATAATAATAATAATAATAAAAGAAAACCTTTGTCAGCTAACCAATTGAGCCGAAAGCTAAAACTATTGCATACAGCTAACAATAAAATCGCCTCCCTTAATTTCAAGACCTGGCTCCATCCCTGCATCATGCATGGTGTGTGCACTATTCAATAAGATGTGTGCATTAACAATTACCGGGACTAGTTATTGCATTGATGTTATAGAATTTAACTCTTCCATATTTAGTGGTTGAGGTAGAAGCTTTAGCAGCAATAAGAGCTTTAGAATTTTCTCTTGAAGTTGGAATCGATTTGATGGTTCTAGAGGGAGAGTCGGAGATTGTTATTAATTAATTCCGTAAGAGATGAGTCTACTTCAATGTCATCCTTTGGTTATATGATACAAGAAGCAAAAGAAAAATCTTCATCGTAAAGGGAGATTCAGAGATTGTTATTAATTTCCTAAGAGATGAGTTTACTTCAATTTAGATTCTGAGGTTGTTATTAATTCTCTAAGAGATGAGTCTACTTCAATGGCATCCATTGGTCATATGATACAAGAAGCAAAAGTAAAAGCATAAGCTTTTAAGAATACTAGTCCGATTTGAAGGGGGGTATACCATAGGATCCTACCCAAAATTTTCTTTTAGTTAAGTTGGCAATAAGAAGACCATTGCAGTGAACAAAATGCACAATTAGAAATGATTCTTTTTTCCCTTCCCAAAATTTTCAATGTAGTTTAATTTGGCCCTTCATTGTTGTGGAAATTCTTGATGTTGATATGAAATATATTGATAATGAAATTTTTTGTGTATATTTTTACAGTAAAAAAAAAAATTCAAGGTAGTAATTTTTTTTATTATTGTATCTCATGTGTTAGGTAAAATTCCTTTTAGAAATCTTATGTGTTATTTCAATCAGTTTGTTATTTTTAGTTTGGTCATTGTATTACAAATAATTGGCATCTCCACCATTAGATTTTTAGCTGATCTGAGCTTTTTTAGTGACCTTTTACTTTGCTTAGTTGATCATTTTTAAGGAAAACAAAACAATATTTCTTAGGAATTCAAAAGGTAAGTTAGCAAAAATATCCATTTTTAATCAAACTTATTTATATTATTCTGTTTATCATTAAAAGTATATAAATTTAAGAAATTATTCTATAGGGAGGATAGGCCCAGTAGTTTATATTGGGTCGGAGGCCCGGTCTAAGGACACCTAATCATCCGAGGACAGGGTAAGCATTATTAGGGAGGTCAGCGGTGATGAATAAAGAAAGACGTCAAGTTACAATGGTCCGAGGAAGGGGTTCGAGGAGAGATATCTCCTTGGCTGAACGAAGCAAAGATCAAAAGGTACAGTCTACCACCTAGAAGCAACATTCTAGAAGATTCTATTGATAATGATATGCATTGTGAGAATACAGAACAAAAGAAAGCTATGAAATATCTAGGAGAAAGCTGTTACCACTGCATTGAATGCTTTGTAGTTAACTCTCTGGCCGCATTAATGAGGAAGTAATATCTGAATAGTGGATTTCAGCCTTACAACTACTCCCAAAAGCTTAAGAAATGTGTTGATGGGATAAGGATCAACACCAGCAGTCTGATCTACACGTGGAGGGTAGAGATAAAAAGGGGAAGGTAGTATAAAGTAGAAGGGGGATCCTGAGGGAAAGGGATCGGAGAAGAAGAAAGAGAAAAACACTGTAGAATCAAGAACAATATTTGTAATCTGTTCCTAAGAGAAATAAATAGAATAATCAGTCTCCTCGGATTGGGTCCAAGGATGATTTTCCTTAGATAAAATTGGTTCATCTTTATTCTATTGTCATCTTAGCCCACTACGATTGTTATCTAAACTCATTAAAACCTAGTTTTTCAATCCATTCTCTACAAATTCATTGTATTGAACTTCTGCTCAGATCATTACTTCGAAGCGCTAATTACGTAGGAAAAATTGCTAAATGGGGTACAATTTTAGGAGCTTTTAATATTAGGTACATACCTCGCACCTCTGTTAAGAGCCAAGTCCTCACAAATTTGGTGGCCGAGTTTGCTAAATCCCCATTGGAAGCAAAAGCAGAGTAGCAGAACATGGATGAAAGCAGCACTAAATACCTACAATGCCTTTATCCCTGAACTAACCTTTTTCACCTTCAAATGATTATTACTATAAATATATATATATATATATATATATGCGCATATAATTTTATAACTTGGTCTCTTTGAAATAAAAACTCAATTAGCCACTCACCTCCAATATATCGGTATTCACAAGTTTGGTTGGGGCGTAAGGCGACCACGTGGGTTTATTATACACACTGCAGTGAGATATGAATTTAATATGTTTTTTTCAATATTGATGATGGATGTTTGATTGGATTTTTTTTTATTCTATCGCTACAACAAAATGTATTTTTAGTGACGAAAACAATTTGTCATTAAAAGTCCAGTTTTTCGTCACTAAGAACCTTTAGTGAAGAAATCGGACTTTTAGTGATGAAACTCATTTCGTCGCCAAAACCCCATCACTAAAAGTCTTGATGGCGAAAAATTTCATCACTAAAAGTCCGATTTGTTCAAAAAAAAAAATTTAGCAGCGAAAACGTTTCGTCGCTAAATGTTTTCCTCGCTAAAAAAACTATTCAGTGACGAAATATTTCGTCACTAAAAACACTTTAGTTTATTAAATCATATTTAGTGATGAATAATTTTGTCACTAAAACTATGTTCGGGTACATATAGTGACAAAAAAATTCGTCACTAAAACTATTTTTAAGAAAGTCCAGACACATATGGTAATGAAAATTTTCGTCAATAAAACAATTTTTTACAAAATTTTGCTACATTAGCGACGAAATATTTCGTCACTAAAACAATTTTTTGTTGCTATATTTGTGACGAAAACATTCGTTGCTAAAACCTTATTTTCTGTTTTTATTTTTTTCATGGCTTTGATATTAACCTGTAACATGTCATAACATTATTAAAACCTCACATTTGAATAACACATTTATTTCAACAACACATTTATAAAATAAGATCTATACATTCTACAAGTAAAAAATAAAACAAGTATCCAATTCAAACTCCTTCCATACAATAATTGTTTGCAACACATACAATAACTTAAGATGTTTTATAATAATACAAAAAGTATAGCATAATATAATTAGAACTAATGGAAGATGTCCTCATATGTCTTCAAGTAATGCCAAAAATAAATCTCCTAAAAGCCAACAATAAGAAATTTGCACATATTTAAAAACAATACTACTTTAAAATCGTGAAGCAAAAACATTAACTATGTTATAAGAAACATGTCTAACAATGCATTAAGAGTAGCCACACTAATGAATTAAAATCACAACTCGTAATGTATAAGTTGTGTTAGGACATATGTAGTTGTTCAAGCTTGTGAACATATGTCGCTATTTTATGCAATTGGCTTATCCTTAGACAAAACACACTTTACTTGTAATTGGGTAGATCTAGGATGTGTTAAACACTTCAAGAAACAGTGGTTCAAGATTAAGTGTTGAAGCCGTCAAAGTCTGTCCAAGATACAAGCAAGGAAGTGCTGGTTTTTAAATCTCGACACCTACCTCGACAGATACATCTATCGAGATTTAAAGAAGCTGTTTTGCCCGAGCCTCGACAGCTGTCTCGACACCTCTCGACACCTCTATCTGTCGAGAATTAAAGAAAACAGAATTCCAAGTCTGTTTCAAGTCCAATCCGTGTGTGTGTCTTTGGGACTTCTTTTCTCCTAACCCTAGACATATAAAAGGATTATTTTAAGGGCCGTCAAAGTAAGCAACAAGCAGAATTCACAAGATACAAGTTGCTTCTTCTCTTTCATGCAAATTGTGATCTGTGAGACAAAGTTCGTGCCCTAGTTCATCTCTGATGATTTGAAGAACTTTGCAGCCAACATTCTTTCTTCCTTAAGTTGGTGAGTGAGTCAACTTGGATTCGTGCAAAAGGAGTAAGACGCGTACTGGGATCCGCGCATCAAATTGGTTAGTCACGTACTTGGAGCCGTGCATTTAACTGGAGAAATTGTCACTACAGAACAAGTCCAATTGGGTATTGGGGTAAGAGTTCAACTGTAGGTTGGTGAGGTACTGGGATTCCTTACTTGTAACTGCTTGTTGTGATAATAGTGGAGTTTCGGGAGTGGTGACCTTAAATCACCCGGTGGGGTTTTTGCCTTAGGGTTTTCCCCATTCGTGAACAAATCACCGTGTTGTTTATTTTCCGCTGCATAACTTAGTTTGGTGATTTGTTTGTGCTGCCACGTGATTGCATGTTAATTTGATTAATTAATAACTGGGCTAATTTAATTAATCTAAATTATCACAAGGGGTCAACGCGTTTGTGGCCTGTCAAGTTGTAAAAAGCAAATATAGATTTTCAAGTGTAATATAATACAACTAGTTTCAAATAATGCATCAAAAAAAGTAGTCACAACATGTAGTGTGGGTCAATTGCTAAAATAAAGTACTAACCAAAAAGTGTTTTAACTTGAAGTTGAACCACCCTCATAGGTAAGAGAGTCATCATAATTCTTGCTCCTCAAAAAGTTAAGAATATTCTTTTGGACCTCTTCTTGCTTAGCTCGTGCCTCTTGGTCCCTATGTCGCTCATCTTGGTCCTTAAGTGTTAGATAGATATACTTAACTAATCACAACATGTAATATACTAAGGTTTAAGAAAATGAAAAAACACACACCTCCTCATCAACCCTAATAGCAAGTGCCTTTGTCCCACATCTATGTTTGTCTGAAGTTTTCTTCCTATTTTCAGAATTCTTTCTTGATTTTTTCTAATAAAACCATGCAAGCTACCCGCTTGCTCCAACACAACAACCCACCACAAAATCAATCACAAACATCACAAATATAGAGTGTTTACAAGTATTAAAATCAACTAAAGTACTATTCATCACATCTAATCAATAAAGTCTATTCACATTTGCAAGAAATGAAAAACACTCCCAATATTAATTTAAACCACCTTATAACACCATGCAAGCCACCCGCTTGCTCCAATACAACATACCACCACAAATCCAATTTCCAACATCACAAATGTAGAGTTTTACAAGTTTTTAACTAGAATTTACTTACTTTGCTCAAGCTAAGTTTACAACTTTCAGAAAAAATCCAACTTGTGTTCTTCACCTTGTTCCTCACAATTTCTTCAACCATAAAAGAGAGAGAGCTGGAGATAAAAGAAAGATAACTTTTAGTTAGCTTTAGCCCACATACAAAAAAAAAAAAAAATAACTTTTAGTTTACTAAGAAATGGATAACCCACCAAAGAAAAAATCTCAACCAAAATTAGCTCCCTACTTAAGCTTAAGCACAAACAAAACCAATAACAAACACATAACAACCAAAGAGAGTACAAAAAAGCAAAACATAAAAAGACCCATGAATAATCTTACCTTTATGATTATATATGACCAATGTCCAGTTCTTGTTCACAACAACATTTAAGATCACTTCACTTGTGTTTGTTTCAAAACAAAGTGTTGGGTTTGGCTCTCTCTAAAGACTAAACTCAAAAGTAGTTAAGAAAAACAAGGAATGTGGGAATTGCAATAATGATAATAATTGGTGGAGGGACTAATTAGTTGAACAAACAAATTAGTACACATTCTATAATGAGCTTTGTGTTCCATCTACTATAACTACAAACAACTATATATAACTATAAAAACAAAATAGTCTTATTAGTAGTAATTTAAATCAAAGAATATGACCCTTAACTGACTTCCTTCTTATTGGTGGTGCCTAAAATTTTTAGTTTCTTATTTGCTAATTTTATGCTTTTAAAACTAAGATATTTTAAAAGCATATAAATATATGTTAGCATCTCAAAGAGGTACACATTACACAATGAGTTTAACCATCAACTATGAGACTATGAAGAAGCTTGTAAAAATAGCAAAGTAGTACTGGAGCTTGCTTCTATTTTATCTTTTTTTAATTAAAAAATGAGTTTGAATTGCTTAGATTAGATTTTCATGTACATGACTGGTTTTGAAACTAACAAAAACCATTACCAAGAAAACAAGTATAAGTTGTCAATAAACTCCAATACCCATTTTTATTTTTCTCTTGCAAAATGACAACCAAACAATTCTCTCCGTTCTAACAAAATTGTCAAAGGGTACTGCACAAATACAAATTTTAAACCATGTTGGACCTGACAATTTAACATAAACTCAATTAGTCAACTATATAGCACAACATGTAACAAACTCAACTCTCCGAGGCATTTTGTCAAACATCAAGCAGATAAATTTGGACAACATAAAAGGATTAGAGACCAAAAAAAAAAAGAAAAACTCATTTACATTAAATGAATGAAAACACAAAAATCATAAAAATCTAGCATGGCAATAATGAAAAAGCAAAAGAGAGAGAGAGACTAGTTAGAGAGAAAGACCAAAGAAACTCACAGTTGCCATCACCGTCGCCGGTGCGAAGGGGAGGCAATGGGTCGCCGGTGTGAAGGAGAGTCGAAAGGTCGCCGACGCAAAGGGTAGGCAAAGGGTCTCCGGAAGTGTTGCGAACTGAAGCACGCCGGATGAAGTGTCGGAAACTAAAGGTTGAAGTGTCACCGGCGAGCTGAAGCGTCGCCAACGATCGGTGAGCTGAAGCACCGCCAATAGCGAGCTAAACCATCGCGATCGGCGAGTTGAAGCGTCACGATCTACAAGCTGAAGCATTGTAATCGGTGAGCTAAGCGTCCCTGTTGAGTTAATCGACGACGGTTGGCTCTTAACGAAGCTTCATTGGTGATGGTGGGAGCTTAATCGGTGACGGATGAGCTTCATTGGCGACGCAAAGGGTAGGCAAAGGGTCTCTGGAAGTGTTGCGAACTGAAGCACGCCGGATGAAGTGTCGCGAACTAAAGGTTGAAGTGTCACCGGCGAGCTGAAGCGTCGTCAACAATCGGCGAGCTAAAGCACCGCCAATAGCGAGCTAAAGCATCGTGATCGGCGAGTTGAAGCGTCACGATCTACAAGCTGAAGCATCGTAATCGGTGAGCTAAGCATCCCTGTTGAGTTAATCGACGACGGTTGGCTCTTAACGAAGCTTCATTGGTGATGGTGGGAGCTTAATCGGCGACGGATGAGCTTCATTGGAGACGGTTGAACTTAATCGGTAACGGTGGGTTTTTTTGGTTTGGGAGCTTATCTTGGTATTTTTTTTTTTTTTATTGAAATGATACTGGGTATTGAAATGTTTTGTGGTTAGCTGGGTTTTGAAACTAGGCTTTTAAATTTTTAGTGACGAATTTCAGTTTCGTCACTAAAGACCCAAGCTTTGTTAAGATTTTTAGAGACGAAATTCATATTTCGTCGCTAAATCATACTTTTAGTGACGAATGATTTCGTTACTAAAAATATATAAGTGCAAAACTATTATTATTTTTAGTAACGAATATTTTTCGTCACTAATTCTTCCTTATAGTGACGAAAGGATTTTCGTCACTAATACTATCCATAGCAATACCTACAGTGACGAAATATTTCGTCACTTAAAATTTCAACTTTTAGCTACGAAATATTTTTTTGATATAGATTAATTAAACTCGCACCAAAGCTTCCCTCCACTGGCGCCCATTTTTCAGATCACAATAGCAATGAAATTTATTTTTCGTCGCTAAATGTTATAATTTTTTTCATTATTAGTGACGAAATTCATATTTCGAAAAATATTTCCTCACTAATTTTCGTCGCTAAAAATACATTTTGTTATAGTGTATAGAAAAAGAAATTTTTTTACTAGTGAAAGAGTAAATAATTTAATCTCATAATTTTATAATTTTTAATGGTTGCAAGTGGAGTTTCAAAATCACAAAGTCTTTAGCTTGTCAGACTAATCTTATGGCATGTGCATAATCATGCTTGCTCCCTTCTCTAAATCAATGCTTAATTTTCTTCATAGGTAGCCAATAGAAAAGCTTCCTACAATCATCAAATAATAAGAAAAATTCATCTGTAGAAGACAGACTTCACTGCCACATTACAATGAATTTTCCTTTTGACATGATTTCCTATGCCCAAAGCATATGATTTAACTGTATTTTTAAAGTCATTTAATAATAATAAAAACTAATAAACTCTTTTAAGGTTAAGAATCACCATTTTATTTGTAATTTGTGTATCATTCCTTAAAGAAATGCAACTTCTTTAAATGTATGAAGATGTTTTTCAGTAAGCAATCACAAGAAAGTTAAATTTGGAATCTTCAATTAGATTTTGTCCATGGAAAACTAAAGTAAAACCTTTTTTTTTTTTTTTTGTAATATTGATAAGGATAATTTTGTAGTTAAACCATGACGAGGAAAAAAGGCAATGAACCCAATGACCCCGTTGGCATCGCTTGCCACAAGTGACTGCATCATGAAGTCTACATCTTCATAACGAAGCTGACGGCCCTAACAAAGGGATGATGCAGTAAGCTGACGACCTTAATAAAGGGACGACGCGATAAGCTGACAAGAACAAGCTGAAGAGGGTAAGCGAACTTCCATCTGGTCTGATATAACCTTACTTGATCTCTATGCATACGTGTATAAAGAGAGTTCTTGCACCACACGCTTAACCCTAATCAAGAAGACTCCTATATGAAAAAGAACTCTAGGAGGTATACAAAATCCAAGAGGTTCTCTTCTATAAGGAAATGATTTTTTGACCAAGGCATGAATTTCGGCCCTACACTATTATAAATATCCCAAAACCCTTACAAATTAAGGTACGCATAATTCACCCCAGTTCTGGCACTCTAGAGTTGTGAACAAGGGATTTCTCTAACTTGACCGTCAAAGGGTATTTGGCCAGTACCACTCCGGTACTCCTCTTAAGGTCTTCAGCTTTTGTGTTGTAAAGGTTCTATATTGGGAGTACGTAAGGATTATGTGACTTACTAACGATTTTTGGCATCATCAAATACCAAAGTAAACAATTATTATTATTTTTTGGACAAACCGAAGTAAACAATATTGAGAAAAATCAAGTTCTTTGTAAATTTGACACAAGAATCTTTTGGCATAATTCATTAACCTGCAAAAAAGTCACTATAAGACTAGAGTCCATTTTGAAACAACTTATTTAGCTGAAACTGAAAATTTTTTGCTGAAAATATTGTAAATGAAGCTAAAAGCTAGCTAAACTAGTACAATGGTAATCTAGAATAATACCAAAAAGTGCAATGTGACTTATGAATTTTGAAGCAAAAATAAGTTAAATAGTAAAAAAAACTACATTTTTCAGCCAATGCCAATTGCAACCTTAATGATCAACATGGGGAGTCATGTTTGTAGTGTTGGCTTTATTCAGTGACAAAAGTTATTTGTATTGTTTTTATTTTTTATTTTTTTTTTTTTTTATTGTTGTTGATATGTACTGTTTCCTGGGTTCTTATGCTAGTTGGGGTAGAATACCATAAGAGAGTGCCTTTTTCCTTGAGAAAAACTATAACTCTTATTCTCTCATTTACATATCTTTCGAAGCTTTGATTGAGATTTTGCAACCACCACTCTCTCACCTATACACAAAACTAGTGAGTGAGTGAATGACATTGGAAACTTGAGAAGCCATAATCAAAATCCCAATCCTTTGGTGGCTTTCCATTGGCAGCTCAACAGTGATAACTCCGGAAAGTTAAGCGAAGAAATGAATTGTGAAGTTGGTTGCTAGCTAGAGTTTGGAGGGCTCAAGTACATAGGAAGATATAGGCTTGGAGGGTTATAGTCATCCATGTACTGCAACTTTTCGACGGTTGGTTAGGGGAGAGGTTTTTACGCCTGAAGCTTGGGTTTTCCTCTTTCTAAACACTTTTTGGTGTTTAGTGTGGTTTGCATGTTTTTCTCTCTATTTCCTTTACATTGCTATATTGCCATGACTTGTATAGTGTAGTATGTTTGTTTGGAAATTTGCTAAGTCATTTACTCTTGGACTATATTCGATTAGTTTAGTGTTAAAAGCAACTTAGCCATAAAAGCTTGTGTTAAGGGTTCTAAATATTTTGCAATGATTAATATTACATATTTCACAAAAAATTAATTAAATTGTAACGTGAACCTACAAATACAACGCTTCCATAGATCAGAGGACAAAATTTTAGCACGACAAAACTTTGTATAAATCAAAGAAAAGCACTGTATAATGACATTTTTGTGGTTTAATTCATATTTATAGTTAAAACTTAAAATTTCAACGTTTAAACATCAAACCTTACTTCTGTGTCCTACTATTCAGCTATGACTCAAAAAGTCTACTGAATGCAGGACAACATGTTCAATTCTTTTTGAAGGGGTTAGGCTTACTTTCAGTATTTTTTTGACTGGAATTTTCTTTTGTTTAAATGAGAGATGTCACATTATCATTAATTAAATAAAAGGTGGAGATCAAAACTCACTATTACTTGTTATTTTATATTTAAAACAAAAGGAAATATCTAATTAAAAAAGTACCAGAGGTAAGTTAAACTCCTTTTGAAAATCCGATTGGAATATTCCCACGATTCCACCATTAAGAAAAAAGAAAAAAGAAAAACAAAGTAAGAATAGTATTTAATATTCCGGCAACATTTCTTTCTATGGGATGGGTACATAAGATGAGGGACAGAATTAAGAACTTTGAATTTTTATTCTTCTAACATCTTTTTTTTTTTTTTTTTTTTTTATGAATATTCTTCTAACATCTCTAGAAGATCCTAAAAGTATAATCTAATCAAATTGCCCAATTTAAAGTAACAAATCATTAATTTTTCATTTAGGGAAAAGTTGACGGATACTTTAAAATTATAGATTTTAAGAAATGTTTTTCTAAATTTTTTTAAGAAAAAAATGACTTTCTTAACTGCTTTTTATATTTTCAAAATTAAAACTTTATAAAAAATGCTCTAAAAGTACCTAATAAAAAGACTCTTTTTAAATATTTTGAAAATTTTATTTAAACAAAGATAAATGCAATACATCATGAGCAACAAAACACTCAATAATATATAATGTTTCCTCAATCCAAGTACTAAAAAAAAAAACCTATGACATGATGAGCTAATGCATGCATAACTTGTTGTGTGTGTATATATATATATGTATGTATGTATGTATGTATGTATGTATATACATAGATAGGTTAAAATAATGATGTTTAAGTTTGGAAAGTACTGTTTCATAAAGTTGATAATGTGAAAATTCAAGTTTTGGAATTTTCTAAGTGAAAATTCGAAATTTAGTATTTTCGATCGGTCAAAACTTTTACTTGATTGATCGAAATGGTAAGAAAATCTATCCTAGAGTCTCTGCCTGTTTCAATTGATGCTCGATTCCTATTCAATCTATCGAAAAGAGCATTCGATCAATTGAAAGGAACTCTCAATTGATTGAAACTCGTAAAACTAAATTTTCTGGAGAATTTTCTGGCGAGTGTTCTAAAAGTTTGAAGAGGTTTCAAGCCTTGTGAATGGTTTTATGAAAAATTTTAACATTCCATACGTGCTTTTTGATAAAATATAACCATATGGGTGTAAATAGAGAGAAACACAAGAAATCTTGTGGTTATTCTCCAGAATTACTATATGTGAAACCCAACAACTTAATTGTATCCTAGACTCATGTAATAACCCTTTAGCAACAAGAGTGTGGGGGGTAGGGGACAAATATTGTCTAAGGATAGCAATTTTGTGCCTCCAAGTTATCTATTTCTATTTATTTTTTTATGTTATCCTTGTTCTTCCATTATTACTTTGTGTACTATTCCCAACATAACCTTATAACTGTCATGTATGTTATGCATGATGTTTCCTATATCATAATTGCTTAATTGATATATGTTATACATTGTAGAAAGGATATCACTTATAAAATGTTATCATTAATTTTAGGTGAATTATATGAGGTTTTTTAATTAAATTCAAACATATTGTTGTATTGAATTGATTGTTTTTGAAAAATATAATTTTTTTATTATATATATTTTATTGGTTATTACAACTATGTATTTGAACTTAGTTAAGAAATCTATGGCATGCATCTAAAAAATTTGTCTTGTCATTAATTGAAATCAATCCAACTAACTCTAAAAGTGTAGCCAAAAGTCATGTGGCTCAACGGGTTATTACATATTAATGTTTCCAATGGAAACATTTAAGGTTCAAAACGCCCACCAATATTAACAAAAAAAGGTTAAAATGTAAATTGTGTTTTTAATCTTTGACTGAAATTTATTTTCAATTCTCTAAATTTTACTTTCATTCAGTTGAGTTTTCCAAGTTTCCAATTTATTTAATTTAGGTATGTTGTTCGATTTATGTTAAAAATTTGCAATTATTTTTTTATTATTTTCACATGAAAAAATCTAAAACATCAATTGAGTAAATTTGAAAATTGATGATTTAATTGAATGAAAGTAAAATTTTTAAAAAATAAAATAAATTTTAGTCAAACTTAAAAGGTAAAATTTACATTTTACCCAAAAAAACAAATTCGCATATATCAGTAGCATTTATTCAACAGCCCACGTATCAGTTCGCCACACAATTAATGAATTTAACTCATCTTAGCTAAATATCTAATTCAATAATAATAATAATAATAATAATAATGATAATAAATCTCACCTCATAATTGTTCTCTTAAAAAAAAAAACTCACCTCATCATGCCCAACAATCTAACGGACTAGTAGCCTTTTGCCAACAAAGGCCCATTTACATCAACCTGAGCCCACATACTTGAGACCTGAAACAATCAAACCCATTGTGAAGTGCATGACAACCCACGACAAGTTCAAAAACCAAACCTAACGCCGAACCAGATTTCCCACCTTATGACCATACCTACTCTTAAGCCCATCTCAAAACAGAACTCTTAAAAGAATGGGCTGCTACTACAGTGTTTTTATACACACACAATTACGCACATTGTGTAAGAATGTGTATAATAGGATATGTATACTATTGTTGCTATGAGTAAAAAACATATAATTTCTCAACCTCGTCATCATTGAAGAGCAGACCATAAAATTTGAAGCAGAAGAGTGAATATTTTGTCACTAACCTATTTGAGACATTGAGATGAATAATGGTGATCAATTTATAGGAAGTTGGTATCAAAGAAAAAATATATATACAATAAGAACTATCTCCAAATAAGTTGGTTATGATAATTATTCTCTGATTGCTCGTTGATGCATACTCCGTATATATAATAACACAATCTCATAATTTCACACTCAATGCTTATATTTGAAACATAAAATGAGTGATGTGTACAAAAAATATATAATAAGTAATGTGTGAAAATCAATGCCCTTTCTAACAATGACGCGAGGATTAAGGAGGCATTATTATATATTGTCGAGGAATTGGCAATAATAAGGAATCCCTCTTCAGTTACTTGTTTATTTCTTCAATTTGGGGGAGGAATAAGCAGATGATAAACACTGAAGCCGTTTATCAAAGCTCTAGGTGATAACTTGAACTTTTTAATCATAAAAACATATATAATTGATTGAATTATTAGGAAAAAAAATAGACATAATTAAATGCATATTAAAATTCATGTCTAAGTTTAATATTACCTATGATCATTTTTATTCTAATTTTTGATAAGATAGAAAGTGTAGTGATTTTTGTTGAGTAGATTTATGATTGGTTTTTTATTTTTTATTTTTATATTCATTTTTTTAGAAAGATTTTTATATTCATTAATATTGGAGTCTTAGTATTTTGCATTCATTAACTCATTTAACACAAAAATTAAAACATTTTGGTGGGCACACAAAATTAGCCCACAATTGAAATCTAATTTGGGATTGAATTGAATTTTCTCTTTGCTTTGACTTTAATTATACTAACTTGTAACCTTATACATATACATGGATACACTTAAAGATATACAATAAAATGCATAATATAATTCCTATATATAAAATTTAAATACTATTGATAGTCATTTTTATATTTTGTTAATTCTTTAAAAATATTTTTAAGGATATTATTAGGTATAAAATGTAAATTGTCCATTAAAAAAAAAAACAATTAATGTGAAGCACTTTTTGTTTTTATGATTCATTTATTCTAGACTCTTTGGTTTTTGTACTTAATAACTCACTTGGATGAATATTTATGATGTGGTCCCACATTTGATTCTAAAATTAAGAAATAAAATTCTTTAAATATAAATAACTTAGGACATATGACGCAAAATTGAAACTCTAATTTGAAATTCTAATTTGAGTTTCTCTCAATTTAACACATTATTATTATTATTATTATTATTATTATTATTATTATTATTATTATTATTATTATTATTATTATTATTATTATATAGACTATTGTATAGCCACATGCATATACACGGGTACAATTAAAAACAATTACAATTATATGATTCAAATTATACTTTTTCTTTTAGAAGAGGTTCAAATTATGGATGTTATTAGCTTACACTTTTTTTAAAATATACATTTTTAAAAAATATGTAATGGTTTCTCATTATATATATATATATATATATATATATATATAAAATTTAGAATTTAATTGGTTTTATATTCTTCGATTTTTGCACTCAATAATTCACTTAACCAAACAAAAAAAAAAAAAAACTTAGATGGACAAATGGCGGAAAATTAGACTCCAATTGAAATACAATTTAGAATTTAATTAGATTTGGACTCTTCGATTTTTACACTCAATAATTCACTTAGCAAAAAATTAAAAATTAAATGAGACATGTAATGCAAAATTGAGATCCAATTAAAATCTAATTGGATTTATTCTAGGATTTACCTATTAATATATATATATATATATATATATATAGATTATAACATAAAATTATTTTGTAGAAATTTTTTAAAGTTATATGAAAAGTTTTTAAATTCTTTGCAACATCTCCAAAAAATCAATAGATTACTTTCATCTTCTTCTCCTCTAATTCCATCCCTTTTCATACATCAAAAGTTATCAATTATTTTGATGTGCAATTGATGTATGGAAAAAAAAAAAAGGTTTTAGAATACAAGGCTTATATTTGTTCACTAAATACTAAACTAAGCACTATATTCTGGTAATTATATGTGTGTGCACACGTGTCAAATATGAATATATTTGCATTGGCAAACAATTTTTATAAAGGGTCTTTCAAGGACCATTTTAAAATGCTATCTATATTCATACATGATTTTTGAATCAGTTTAATATTATAATATATATTGTGACTTCTTGGTAGCAGTTCTTCGCATTATCACATATTCATGCAAATGTTATAAATAACAGTTATTTTATGAACAATTTTAAATTTAGACAAAATTTGACTACAAACTTAGTTGTAGCCTAAAACTTCATTCCATTCAATATTTTTTCTTTGGATGTAAAATTTATTAATCCCAAAATAAATGAAAAAGTCCAAAAAAGAAAAAAATGTTCCAATTGTCTAGTTTAGAAGGAACTCTAAAGATTTTAATACCATCGTTGATCACTTACCAAACTTTAATGCTTTATCTCTTATTAAACTGATTCAGCTATAGGGTGGATATCATGAGTTCAAATCATATCTAAAGGATCTCGATGCTAAACTCGTAGCTTGAGTTGTCTTATCTACTTCTTGAAAATCTCAAAAACAACTAATCAAAAACAAGTAATTGCACATATGCGGGGGAGACAGAAGAAGGTACACTACCACCATTTGGTGACGAGTAGAAAGGTAATCAATTAGGGCATTACTCATATGTTGTCTCCCAATTTCCCGGCATGCCCTCACTCAGGGACGGAACCAGGATTCAAACTTGAAAGGGGCCAAAGCTTAAAATAATTTTTTTTTGAAAATAAAAACTAATATCTATTTTATATTCAACAAAATACTACATATAAAATAAGTGTTTCTTAAACGTTTGATATAATAAAAATGTTAACAAAATATAGCATATAAAATAAGTGTTTCTTAAACATTTCAACACAATTATCAAAATGGAACTATTTCAGAGGAGATCCAAAAATATATATATTTAAGGGCAAATCTTAATTTTTTAAATTAAATATGTATACCAGTTTTTTTTTTTTTTTTTTTTTTT
The DNA here is from genome assembly GCA_032878915.1 of Castanopsis chinensis. Taxonomy (NCBI): domain Eukaryota; kingdom Viridiplantae; phylum Streptophyta; class Magnoliopsida; order Fagales; family Fagaceae; genus Castanopsis; species Castanopsis chinensis. The sequence continues at coordinate 39,756,510 of JAVQMG010000126.1, read as the reverse complement.
TTAATTGGGGGCTATTAAGACCAAAATTTAAAATTTCAGCCCCCTGCCCCACTGTAGGTCCGTCACTGCCCTCACTTTCTGTTCCTGCAGTGAGCTTGCTGGCCATCTTCCACCCACTGCAAACCAAGAAAAGGCAATAATATATTCACCCAACAAGATACTAAAAGGCATGTAAACAGGAAGACAGAAAAGGAGTTTCCCATATTTACCAGAACAAAACATCAGTCAACTTGGTAGATGTCGATAAACTGTTCAACCAAATTCATCATGAAATAGATTGTGGGTTCAAGAATCAAAATTGCTTCCAAAACAATATAAAGTTCAGATGGACCAACTTCTTATAACCAAATTATCCAAATTTAACTCATCTCAACTATGGCCAATCGCAAAACGATGATCATAGAAAAGACCAACATCCAAGTTTAATTTCCAAAATATTCATAAAAATGCACATGTATAGGCACTTTCTAAGGGGTGTGTTACACACGTCTTGATAATGGAGCACCTACATTATTTCTTTACAAATATGTTTTTGCAAAATTCACTTGCAATATAAGTATATGATGCCAACTTACTCAAGGGGATCATCTGTGCAGGTCGATGAACATGAATAATGCATATATTTTTTACTCCAGAGTTGTGTATTGCCAATAACAGGAGTGATTTGTGCTCTTTAATTCACATTTTCTCCCACCGCAACATGTAATATACCTTCCATCATGCAGAGTTATCAGAGGCAGATCTAGAGAACTCTATCAGAGTTATCAACATCTCCCAATACCCAGTTCAACTTAATTTCTCTCTACAGAACTTGTAGAAAACACAAATTAGAGAACTTTAACCGCAGACAGTTTTTCTCACAAGATACTATTAAACGATATTTCATATAAAAGTAAGGACCTTTAAAGTTGAAACCATGAAATGAGGAAGGTTTGTTAGTTTGGAAGTGAAATTTTAAGTTTATATCAAAATACAATTTACATGGTTATACATTTGAATGTATATATCAATTATTTGAATAGTACAATTTTTAATTGCATGATAAATTTTTATTATCATGATAATCTCTTTAAGAGAATTAGAAATTTGAATAATAAAAACTTAAAAATTTTAGTTCTACTAAGATTTGAGGAAAATATAATACATAATAAAGTTAGAGGAATATGGACCACTTCAAAAAAATAAAAATAATAGCAATCAAAAATACCAAAAACAATAAAATTATATATTTGTAAACATAGAGATATATAAATTATTTTTATAAATTGCTTAATTTTTAAGGAGAACAAATTATATACAATAAAATTTAGAAAATAAATTATATATTATACTACATCTCATATATTTCTAGGCATCGTGTGAGTTTTCAATTAGTTACAATAATTTAAAAATCTGGCCTTTTCTTGAACTTCTTTGACAATTCTTGTGAGTATTAACCGTATGGCTTCATGTTGCCATACCTTTGAGAGGATATTCATCCAAGCACCTTGTTCATCTGAAAGTGTATTAGATTGTTGCTGGAGGACACAGGCAATCACAAATCTACGAATAGCCTAGGAGTATCCGAGAGATTAGATTTGCAGTCAAAGATAGATTTTCCTCATTAGATTGCTGAGAAGAGAAAGAGGCTGGTGCAGCCCATTTTTCAAGGTGAATTCTCGCTTATGTTCACACTGTCGAGGGTTTATCATGACCATTTTAGAATCCAAAAACATTCTTTCAAATAGGCCAATTAAAGGCTGTCCGATTGGATTAGGACGAGGAGGCAAAATTACGGTCTTTAGCTGAAGACAGGAGATTGAAGAGGACCTGAGCTTGACAAGTAGGATCCATAAGGATTTAAGTACTCATGACACTGTACATATGATTGAATTATAATCCAAAACAATAGAATAGTGCTCCCTTTAGTCATAATACTACATGATATATACATTGGAGGATGTGATCACCAAAGATAATCCAGGCTAAGTCGGATCCTTTGGATTTTTTGGGGTAATAAAACTACTATACAATGCCTTACTTGGACATGGGATAAATGAAGAATAGTATATATGAAGGTGTCTGACGATGTTGTTAAGAATCCAAGCTGATTGAGGATGAGCCTCCACAAGAAGTAGCCCTCATTTTCTGAATCTGAAGTACCCGCCAGACTTCTGTCCCAAGGTCTGGCCTGCATTTCCTATACAGGTCACAACACTTCAATGCCAAGCGACCCAACTGTTCAGCCTGCACGAATGGCCAGTCTCCTGCCAAAGGATCCAAGAGAGCTTTCAAATTTCCTGTATTTATGGCATATTCCACCTCCTTTTTTATCCCAAAGGCTGATCTCCCAGTCAACAGTTGTAACAATATGATCCCAAAAGAATAAACATCTGATTTTATAGTGAGCACTCCTGTGTGAATGAATTCGGGATCCATATAAGCAAGAGTGCCCTTCTGGATAGTTCTATGACACAATGTTGTGTCGCTAGAACTGTCACGTAGTATACGACAAATTCCAAAGTCACTAAGCTTGGCAATGAAGGAAGCATCAAGGAGTATATTGGAGGGTTTCAAATCAGCATGTACTATGTTGTGGGAATGAAGAAAGACAAGGACAGAGCACAATTCAGTGGCAAGCCGTATCCGAGTTTGCCATGACAGTGGTGGAGTATTATTTTTGCAGTTGAGTCGATCTTCAAGGCTCCCATTGGGAAGAAGCTCAAAAATGAGAGCGTGAACTTCTGGGCAAGATCCAATGAGTTTTACAAGATTAGGATGCTTCAAGTTACTCAACACATTAACCTGATTATTTACAATGTGAAACTTGTAAGCAAATTATTGAATGTTTCAAATTATCAACTACAGAATAAACTATGGAGACACACTCACAAGATCATAGAAAAATGAGCTTTTACTACGTCTATTGTGACAGAAAACTTAATTATAAGGAACCTTATTTGCAACAATTTTCATTATGTTTATCTTTATTAAAACTCTGGTTAAATAGTTGACTTTATTATTTGTTAAATGGTTAAATTTTTAAAACAAGTGGTTATTTATTATGGTATGGAAGTAGAAGATTATAAATATTTGAATCTTGCCCAGAAAATTCTATTAACAGTCTAATTGCAACAATTTTATTTATTTTCAGCTCCTCAGTTTTGCCACATGATAGAGACATGCAATCCATCTACATGATTGTGGATCAATACTATTATAATGAAAACAAATTATATATATATATATATACACATATGTATATATGTGTGTGTATATATATATATATATGTATATATATTTATATACTGGTACAAGAATTAATTTAATTATACCTAAATTTTTTGAGAGATATTTTGATGAAAAAAAAATGCCCTATGTTCAAATATACCCCAAAAATAAATAAATGCAACATATATCCTAATCCCATAGTCAATTTCATTATACTTCAAGTATTTGCTAGAGCCATGAAAGTGAGAACTACTGACTAAATAGTGAAGATTAGAGATTGTTTGGTTTGGTGTTTAGGATGGCAAATTGTGAGTGAAAGAGTCTTGTATTGAGTCTTAGAAGCGCGTATTCATAGACAAGATTTTTGACCAAATGCTGGAATTCACTATATATGCAAGTTTCATGTTTTCAACAGCTTTTGATAGCTATCCAATCGACGAAATAGGCCAGTTTTCTATAGATCAGACTGGGAGATTCTAGTTTGTGTATTTAGCTCAACAAGTGTATAGGATTTCGTGTGTGCAAGCTAAAGGTACTTATGAAAACCCTTATACATGTGATAAGTACTTTTGGAGATCTACTGATTGAGAATCTAATGGTATTGTGCCTCTGCTTTGAAAAGTTCCTACGGGTGATTGAAGTGAAGCATGTTCAGCAAAGGTGGTGATCTCAGGGGCTGTTTGACATTGTTGTTTAAACAACAATGACACTTCTGACACTTATTTATATAATACTCAAATACGTATTTTCAAAATACTGAAAATTAAACAACAATATTTAAACACTATTATCAAATAGGTCCTACAGTTGCTGCAATCCCAATTTTCTCAAGTACTAGCCCAAAATCTTTAAGTGAGTACTTGAAGTCGTGGATGGGAGATCCAAGTGCAATACATATCGACAACTAAATAGGTCTTTGGATTTGGAGCTGCTTTGGATAGTATTAGTAAATTTTACTAGGAATATGGTTATTCAATTTGTAAAATTCTACCTTAATAGTAGATGTATTTTTCCATTAAGGGTTGCTAGGTTAAATCCCTCCAGTGTTTTTATTTTGAAATCTATATTCTATTAGTTTTTCCTAGGTCACCATAATATTGTCGTTTTTTGTATTTTTTGTTGTTTTTATACTTGCACAAGACTGGTGATTGTTTGACACTAAGGACATTCATAATTGGATTAAGTACATAATTGGATTTAAAACTTGCTTAACAGGGTCTAAAACCAATAAAGACAATAACCAACTAGACTGAACATGCGCATATGTAAAAATCAAGACAATATAATACATTTGGGCACCTATTCGTATAGTATTGGGCTTTGTGAAGCCTAGTTTATGTGTTGATTCGGTGAACGATCCGACCCGACCCGAATAATGTTGTGTGATTTTTTTCATGGGAGATTTTCTGAGGCTTAGTCTATGAGCGCTTTGGCTTGGGATTGTGAATCCGGTTTGTGGAAGAAATACATTGTTTTTTTAGGGTTTCGGTTAAGGAGTCGGTTTTGTGAGGAGAAAAATAGTTTGTAGCCGCAACTTGTAATTTTCCCTAATAATAGTGAAATCTCTGCAACTTCGTGGATGTAGGCAAATTGCCGAACCACGTAAATACTGTCTTGTGCGTGTGATTATTTTCTTTGGCGTGTATTTTCTCTATATTTTTTGTCTCTCACAGGTTTAGGAATTCGTGGAAATTCCCTACAACTGGTATCAGAGCCTAGGGTTAGGTTTGAGTGGAAGCAATGGCAGAGGAAGCAGGAAAGGCGTTTGGAATAGAAAAGTTCGATGGCACAGATTTTGCGTATTGGAGGATGCAGATTGAAGATTATCTCTATGGGAGGAAATTGCATCTACCTCTTTTGGGGACAAAACCTACGACTATAAAGGATGAGTAATGGGCTCTTCTTGACAGATACTGGGAGCTATCAGGTTAACGCTGTCTAGGTCTGTTGCACACAATGTTGTGAAGGAGAAGACCACTGTAGATCTGATGAAGGCTTTGTCTGGTATGTATGAAAAGCCGTTAGCAAACAACAAGGTGCATCTGATGAAGAAACTGTTCAATCTGAAGATGGCAGAGAACGCATCAGTAGCACAACATTTGAATGAATTTAACACTATCACAAATCAATTGTCGTCTGTAAAAATTGATTTTGATGATGAGATCCGTGCACTGATCGTTTTAGCTTCTTTGCCAAACAGTTGGGAGGCAATGAGGATGGCAGTAAGTAATTCTACAGGAAAAGAAAAGCTGAAGTACAACGACATACGAGATTTAATTCTGGCTGAAGAGGTTCGAAGAAGAGATGCAGGTGAAACCTCTGGATTTGGTTCTGCCCTAAATCTTGAGACAAGAGGCAGAGGGAATGATAGAAATTCAAACCGAGGTAGATCAAAATCCAGAAATTCTAACTGGAACAGAAGTAAATCTAGATCAGGCCAACAAGTACAATGCTGGAACTGTGGGAAAACAGGCCACTTTAGGAAGCAATGCAGAAATCCTAAGAAGAAGAATGAAGATGACTCTGCTAATGCTGTAATAGAAGAGGTACAGGATGCATTACTTCTTGCAGTAGACAGTCCACTTGATGATTGGGTTCTGGACCCAGGAGCTTCGTTTCATACCACTCCACACCGAGAAATCATACAGAATTATGTTACAGGTGATTTTGGTAAGGTGTATTTGGCTGATGGTTCAATCTTGGATGTTGTGGGTATGGGAGACGTCTGGATACAGTTGCCTAATGGGTCTGTTTGGTTATTGGAGAAGGTTCAACATATTCCTGACCTAAGGAGGAATCTGATTTCTGTTGGACAGCTTGATGATGAAGGGCATGCAATACTATTTGTTGGTGGTACTTGGAAGATTACAAAGAGAGCCAGAGTGTTGGCTTGTGGAAAGAAGACTGGTACTCTCTATATGACCTCAAGTCCAAAAGACACAATTGTAGTTGCTGAAATAAGTACTGATACAAGCCTATGGCACCGCAGACTTGGTCATATAAGTGAGAAAGGGATGAAGATACTATTGTCAAAAGGGAAACTACCAGAATTGAAGTCTGTTGATTTTGAAATGTGTGAAAGCTGCATCTTAGGAAAGCAGAAAAAGGTGAGCTTCTTGAAAACTGGTAGGACACTGAAGGCTGAAAAATTGGAGCTAGTGCACACTGATTTGTGGGGGCCTTCTCCGGTTGCATTCCTTGGAGGTTCAAGGTACTACATTACTTTCATTGATAACTCAAGCAGAAAGGTATGGGTTTATTTTCTGAAAAATAAATCTTATGTATTTGAAACCTTTAAGAAATGGAAGGCTATGGTTGAGACAGAAACAGGTTTAAAAGTAAAATGTTTGAGGTCAGATAATGGAGGTGAGTATATAGATGGAGGGTTCAGTGAATACTGTGCTGCACAGGGAATTAGAATGGAGAAGACCATTCCTGGAACACCACAGCAGAATGGTGTGGCTGAGCGCATGAACAGAACTCTCAATGAGCGTGCTAGAAGTATGAGGTTGCATGCTGGACTACCAAAAACTTTCTGGGTTGATGCTGTTAGCACTGCAGCTTACCTGATAAACCGAGGACCATCAGCTCGTATGAAGTTCAAACTTCCTGAGGAGGTATAGAGCGGTAAAGAAGTAAAGTTTTCCCATTTAAAAGTTTTTGGTTGTGTTTCTTATGTTCATGTTGATTCTGATGCTCGTAGTAAACTTGATGCAAAGTCTAAAATATGTTTTTTCATTGGCTATGGTGATGAGAAATTTGGCTATAGGTTTTGGGATGAACAAAACAGAAAAATCATCAGAAGTAGAAATGTGATATTTAATGAACAGGTTATGTATAAGGACATGTCAACTGTAGTACCAGATGTTACAGGGATAGATCAAGATAAATCTGAGTTTGTCAACTTAGATGAATTGACTGAAAGCACTGTCTAGAAAATTGGTGAAGAAGATAAGGAGAATGTAGATTTACAGGTAGATCAGAGTACACCTGTAGCTGAGGTCCGCAGATCTTCCAGGACCATTAGACCTCCACAGCGTTATTCACCCGCTTTGAATTATATCTTGTTGACTGATGGTGGTGAGCCAGAATGCTATGATAAAGCCTTGCAAGATGAAAATTCAAGCAAGTGGGAGTTAGCCATGAAGGATGAGATAGATTCCTTGTTGGGGAATCAGACATAGGAGCTGACTGAACTGCTAGCAGGAAAGAAGACTTTGCACAACAAGTGGGTATACAGAATAAAGAATGAACATGATGATAGCAAACGTTACAAGGCCAGATTAGTTGTTAAAGGATTCCAGCAGAAGCAGGGCATTGATTACACAGAGATATTTTCTTCAGTTGTGAAAATGTCAACAATCAGACTGGTACTGAGAATAGTGGCTACAGAAAATTTACATCTAGAGCAGTTAGATGTGAAGACAGCTTTCCTTCATGGTGACTTGGAGGAAGACATCTACATGATTTAGCCAGAAGGGTTCATTATCCAGGGACAAGAGAACTTAGTTTACAAACTGAGAAAGAGCTTGTATGGCCTCAAACAAGCTCCTAGACAGTGATACAAGAAGTTTGATAGTTTTATGCATAGAATTGGGTTTAAAAGATGTGAAGCTGATCACTGTTGCTATGTTAAGTTCTTTGACAATTCTTATATTATTTTACTATTGTATGTGGATGATATGCTCATTGTAGGGTCTAGCATTGGGGAGATTAATAATCTGAAGAAACAATTGTCAAAACAGTTTGCAATGAAGGATTTGGGAGCTGCAAAGCAAATCCTTGGGATGAGAATCATTAGAGACAAGGCTAATGGTACATTGAAGCTTTCACAGTCAAAGTATGTGAAGAAAGTTCTCAGCAGATTCAACATGAATGAAGCCAAACCAGTGAGCACACCCTTGGGTAATCATTTCAAACTAAGCAAAGAACAGTCACCGGAGACAGAAGAAGAAAGGGACTATATGAGTAAGGTGTCCTATGCCTCAGCTATTGGCAGCTTGATGTATGCCATGGTGTGTACAAGGCCAGACGTTGCACATGCAGTGGGAGTTGTGAGCAGATTCATGAGTAGGCCAGGAAAGCAGCATTGGGAGGCAGTCAAGTGGATTCTGAGATATCTGAGGGGTTCATCAGATACATGTCTTTGTTTTACAGGTGCAAATTTGAAACTACAGGGTTATGTAGATGCTGATTTTGCTAGTGATATTGATAGTAGAAAGAGTACTACTGGAATTGTATTTCGTCTGGGTGGTACAGCTATATCTTGGGCCTCAAATTTGCAAAAGATTGTTACCTTGTCTACTACAGAAGCTGAGTATGTTGTAGCAACTGAAGCTGGGAAGGAGATGATTTGGTTGCATGGTTTCTTAGATGAATTGGGTAAGAAGCAAGAGATGAGTATTCTACACAGTGACAGTCAGAGTGCAATCTTTCTTGCTAAAAATTCGGCTTTTCATTCAAAGTCAAAGCATATACAGAATAAATACCACTTTATCCGGTATCTTATTGAAGATAAGCTGGTAATACTTGAGAAGATTTGTGGATCTAAGAACCCGGCAGACATGTTGACTAAGGGTGTCACTATTGAGAAGCTGAAGCTGTGTCCAGCTTCAGTTGGCCTTCTAGCTTGAAGACAAAAGGATGAGTTGTAGGGATGAGGGATTGTGTTTGGAAAATAGCGGCTGATGTTGGTGATTGAACTAGTCTCCAAGTGGGAGATTTGTTGGGCTTTGTGGAGCCTAGTTTATGTGTTGATCCGGTGAACGATCCGACTCGATTCGAATAATGTTGTGTGGTTTTTTTAATGGGAGATTTTTTGAGGCTTAGTCTATGAGCGCTCCGGCTTGGGATTGTGAATCCGGTTTGTGGAAGAAATACATTGTTTTTTTAGGGTTTCGGTTAAGGAGTCGGTTTTGTGAGGAGAAAAATAGTTTGTAGCCGCAATTTGTAATTTTTCCTGATATTAGTAAAATCTCTGCAACTCCGTAGATGTAGGCAAATTGCCGAACCACGTAAATACCGTCTTGTGCGTGTGATTATTTTCTTTGGCGTGTGTTTTCTCTATATTTTTTTGTCTCTCACAGGTTTAGGAATTCGTGAAAATTCCCTACATATAGAACTGAAATGCGTCAAATATGCCAATTGCACTCAAGCAAACAGTGGTTAGTGATTTAAATATTTTGCATATATTTAATTGAACCATTTAACTAAATATCATTGTGAACAACAATAGCAATTAAATAGAGTTGGATTATGGATTCCCAACAAACTAAAGGTTACACCTTTTTTTTTTTCCACCATTCTATTAAATTTGAAGTCATACTAATTTTTTAACTTTTTTTTGTTGATAGGTTACTTTTTACTACCTATAAAAAGTACTAAAATAGAGAAACTTCTACTATTAAATAGGCAATGTTTAAACCATCATACCTCCTGATGAAATTCAGAGGGCCCTTGTGAACTTCCGGGTTGTAAGACTTTTATAGCTACCTGGGTGCAACGCAGGAAACCTTTAAAGATGTTCCCATATCCTCCTTGTCCAATTTTCAGGGATGGATCAAAGTTTCGCGTTGCTTCTTTTATCTCTGAGACCGAGAACTCACTGAAGAATTGAGGCATGCAGGCGCATGAGGCGACTATTCCTTGCTTTCTTCTCAGCTCTTCAACTTCTTTCAGTGCAGTGTCACGTTCCATTTGCATCTCATCCATTTCTTTTTTATAAATCTGGAGTTCTCTCATGACTTGATCTCTCTCACGCTTCACCTTTTCAAGTTCTGCTCTCTCTTTTGCTAGTACTTTCTCCATTTCTTTTTTGCATTTCAAATCCTCACCGTATAAACTTTCTGATTCTTTAACCTGTAAATTGAATTAACTATTCACAATTTAATGTTTTGGGTTTTCACTTGTTGATCTATCTACAATATATAGAACAACTTTAAAAGTTTAACTTAATATACCTGATAAATCACTATAAAGTTAAGAAAAATCACTAAATATATGTGGCGATTAATTAGAACACTTCAATCACCGGAAAAATCAGCTACCTAATTGAGAAAATGTTAGAAAATGGTTATTTGCAAGTGTTTGGGTGGTCAATTTTGGATCCAAGTTGGGACAAGTTCTTCATAAGGAGATTAATGTCATGCGGTCATTTGTCAAAAAAAAAAAAAAAAAAGTGAATCATAAAATGGCTCTTAAAGTGCCCATTTAAACATAGTTTAAAGAATCGTTCAAAAAAAATAAATAAATACATGGTTTAAAGAAGTAAAATCTTTGAGACTCACATAAAAAAGGAATGGTACATTTTATGAGTTTATATACTCATGGGTGTGAGTCCATATGGACTGCCCATATTAAATAAATTTTTATTATTTTATTTAAGTGTTTGTTTATTGCATAGTGTATATATATATATATATATATATATATATATATTCTTGAACATTATATCTGTTCATGTTGCAACTTTTTTGAAATAGTGCTAGTGTGTTTATAATAGTGAGTCCCTCATTCCATTTAGGTAGCTTTTACCTGAATTTAATTTTCATGCATAGAGTCTAAGAAAGAGAAAGAGACAGTTTTGTTCGCCAAGCATTCAGATTATTTGTGCTTCTTCCTTGTTTGGTGTGATCATCGTATTCTGAGAAACAGGAGAAACTCAATTTAAAGCACCATTGAAGAAATAATGTAAGGGCTAAATCCATGTTCATGAGATATTGTTAAACACTAGACTTGATCAAATTTACATTTATCATTCTACATTCATTTAATCTGTGAGTTTATTTAATTGTTCTTAATTATTTTATGCATCACAAGATATGCTTTGTGTGTTTTTGGTTATAGAATCTGCATGTTCTTATTTACATAATCACATAAATAAATGAATTTTTGCAATATATCCAACAGAAAACGTGAAAGAAGTTGCACTTGCACTAATAAGTAATTAGGACTTTACCTTGCGTATAGCCTCATTTGCATCTCTTTCTGCTTTCCTACATTTGAGTGTCGCTTGCAGTGCTTCTCTCTTAGTACTTTCAGCCTCCGCCATCACTTGTTGAAGTTGATTATAAAGAGTACGGTATATATCTCCATCCTGAATCCACTAAGATAATTAGCGCACTAAACACAACTTTCAAAAATCTGAACTCAAAAATCTATACATCTGCGCCCGCGCGCGCGCACACATATAGCCCACATGAAAAGGTTTTGAACGTACCACTGTACCATGAGCTCCACTAATACTCTCATCAGTAATCATGCTTGGTTTGGGCTGAAGTGATAAAAGTGAGTCTCCCACAGTAGAAGAGCGAGTTAAAGGACTCCTTATTCTTAGTGGCCCATTGCATTCATCAGCACACCTTTCTTCATCCAACTCGTTTATAAGAGCAACAGAAACATCTCCATCAGTGACACTTCCTTGGATATAGTCACTAGCGTTTGGAGTTCTTTCTTCTGGCAATAAAGATTCAGCCTTTACATCAGCTCCATTCAATAAGCTACCCTCCCTATTTTGATACACGATGCTTGCATCAATGATATTGTTGGATTTGAAGGTTACTTGAGTGAAGAAAAAACAAGGCATATTTTAGTTGAGTTTACTTGCAATAGTAGTACTAGTGATTTAAAATCTAGAACTTCAACCTTTTTTTTTTTTGGTTTTCCAGGATTTTAAATATCCTAGATAAAGAATGTGTGTAAGATAATCAAATATTAATAACTATCTTATATATGAAAATTTTAAATTTAAAGTTTTTTATTTTATTTTAAAAGGTACAAAAATCATGAGTTTATGCTGGTTTATTTATTTTTTTTTTTTGGGGGGGGGGGGGGGGGCGAGGCATTTGAGTGGGATAACATTGTTGATAATTATTGGTTGCTAATGATGATTTTTGGGTTTCTAAAGTTTATGTGCGGTACTATGTTCAATTTCTTAAATTTTTGTGGAAAATTGTTTGAGTACATATGGGTACTTTAATATATATATATATATATATATATAGAGAGAGAGAGAGAGAGAGAGAGAGAGAGAGAGAGAGAGAGAGAGAGAGAATTAAAGAAAAATTGCAGAAATTGTTAAATTTTTATAGAGAAACTAGGAAAATTGTTTATATATATATATATATATATATATTGCTGCAAAACTAACTCATTAAAAAAAAGATAAAAAAAATAAAAAAAAGCTTCTTTTATTTTTGGTGCTTAGATCTTTCTTTCGTTCAGGTTATTTTTTAAAAATGATTTTTTTCATAATATTTTAATATAAATTACTATTAGATGAAAAAACACATTCTCGAGCGATATAACCAAACGCAACTTAATAATAAATATCAAGCAAACCTCGTGTGAATTAGATTCCCTTTACAAATGAATTGTATGTGACATGATGCAGGTGCTTCTTGGCGGACATATATGGCTTTCTTAGATTTCAGGTCCTTCAATTTTCTGCAAGTTAAGCTGTAGGGTAAGCAATCTCCTTATACAGATACATATACAAGTTTCAATAAGTAGACCATTATGCAAGATTGACTTATTTTGATTAAAAACATTTAACTAAATTGGGGAATAATAAACCACACCTAGTAGACTTTGAATCATTCAAATAAATAAAAACATACACACAAAAAAATGGAACCGTATTACCTACAAAAGAAATGATATGTTCACAATATTTTCACAAAATTTTTACAACAAATCTTAAGTAACAAGTTGTTATTGTTGGGGCAAAAAAGTAATCTTAATGTTATATTTAAATTTGAACTAATAACAACTAACCACCTATATATGATTGTTGTAAAAATATTATAAAAATGTTGTGAACGTAACACCGCTCTATTTGCAAATCACAACGAGGATTTGAAAAGATATATATATATATATATATATTTGCATAATAGAAAAGATATTAATTTACTTGTTATCAAAATCCAATAGATAAATGCCACCATGTAATTAAAAGACAATTTTAAATACATAAAGATAAAATTCTACAAATATTCCAGCAATAAATTATAGCCACTTTTTGATATTTTTCAAATAATAAGATTTAAATACAGTACTTAGGTGCTGTTATTTTAGTTACCATCTTAAGATTCTACCACGTGAAATTTTTCTCATAAAATAGACATATGTTTTTTAGTTAACTAATCAAGTGACTGAATCCTAAAAAGAACACCTAAAAAATACTTAAAAAGTACTATACTTTAAGGTTTATCATTTTTCATATCCATGAATACCTGGAATATTTCTTGTCGGCTGCTGCTCCCATAACAAGCTTCTTGATTCCATGCTTCGAGATGAGGTCCACAATTCCCTTTTCAATGCTTTCCATTGCAGTGTGTACTACCCCTACTTGCACCTAAATTTGAATGCCATCGTCCCCAAAATAAATCAAAAAATTCAATCCGTCATTTTAAAAGGAAATTTTTTTTTCTTAAGATTTTTAAATCATCAATCCCAAAATTTGGAAGTAAACTATTATAACCCATCATGCACAGTATCAAATGACTGGTCTTTATAATCCATGGTATCCTTTAGGGAAAAAAAAACATCATGTCACTATAACCATTTAGCTTCATATATGTAATTCTCGATTCAAGAAATAATTTTTTTACTTAATAAAAATAAATAAATAAATAAAAAGGAAACACAACAAGATCAATTAGCTGCAGAAATATAGCCAAAATGGGACATAAGAAGAAGTTGTACCCCTATTTGGCGGCAGATAAGAAGGTAGCGATTCAGGGTCTTTAACATATTTTTCATTTCAGTTTTCCTGTAAGCCTTGACTTGTTCTTCTTCCAGTGAGCTTGCTGGAAATCTTGTACCCACTGCAAATCAAGTTAAACATTAATCTCAATGATTAGAAATCAAATACAACACCATTTTACACATTCGCAATAAATCTCAAATTGTAAACAGACATATTCGTGAAAATATAGAAATTTATATATGGCTAAATTTATATGCGGTCTGACTTACGCAATGGGATTGTTTGTGAAGGCTGAAGAACGTGAAGGAGGCAAATCTTCTTCCCTTTTGATTTCTGCAATGCCCATGCTATGGTCAATATGCTCTCCTTCACGATATTTCCCACAGCAACATATATTATCTCTTCGGTTATACGTGGCGCCACTGGTAGCTCTATTATCTCTTGGCCATATGCCTCAACCATTGGAGCACCGAAGTGATGAAACCCAATTTGGGAGCTTGCAGGTGTTGGACTCACCACAGCCATGACAAGAAATATTGATGGAAAAGTCAATGATTATTGTACGGAACTAGCATTCGTTTCTTCGCATAGACACGGTACTATTCACTTTCTCGAAAACTCTCTTTTTCCAATACCCAATCCACCTTCTGTTTCTTCTCTCTTTATCGAATTCACAAACAACCCACTCCAAATTTCTATCCCAAGATTCAAAACTAAAAATGAAAAACAAAAATTTTCTATCTTTAGATTCAAAACTTTTCAAAGAACTTGTAACTGGCAATCTCAAAAAACAGGAAAACCCTTTTTAGTTATATGAATTGAAAAACCTGATGGCTTTTTAAGAACTTAAAATAAAGAACGCCAACAATTAAAAGAAGGACATTCAAAGGAATCACGAAAAGGTCAGTTGGAAAAGCCTTTAGGATACGACCAAAGAGAATGCTTGTCTTAAAGAGAGTGTGAGTTATGTACCCGTTTGGGCACTGCGTTTTGCGTCCACGTCTGGACACAAACGCGTTTCATCTTTTTTTTTGTTTTTTTTTTTTTTTTTCTTCTTTCTCATTTTTGTGGCAAGGGAACAAATGTACTGTGCGCGTATTGTGCGCGCACTGTGCGTATATTATGCGCGCACTGTGCGTGTACTGTGCGCATATTGTGTGAACACTGTACGCATATTGTTCATGTATTTTTTCAGAATTTTTTATTAAAAATAGATCGCGCAGTACTATTCACATATTTAAAAATTATTTTGTTACAATATTTTCAGTTTTCAGCAATAAGGTCTATTCAAACGGACTCTATATATAAAAACAAAGAGCTTCTTTAGAAAGCCGATAATCTATTTATTTTTTTATCCTTAAAAAAAGAGAAAGAAATAAGAAAATTCAACCTCTATGGTTCTACCACTTCTACCCTAAAGAAGCAATTAAGAAAGTTCTTACTAGGAAGAAACTTGGAAAGTATATAGTATATAGATGCACATATACTCTCCCATGTTTTACATCGTCAAACTTACCATGCTCCATGAGATGACTGCACGTGTGACTTGTCACTAACTCTCTCTCTCTCTCTCTCTCTCTCTCTCTCTCTCTCTCTCTCTCTCTCTCTCTCTCTCTCTCTCTCTCTCTCTTTTAAATCAAAAGTATAGGAATGAGACTGCATGGTCATCCATACACTATAAGAAATTTGGTTATTTTCAACTATTAAAACTGTTGAAAAAAGTGCTAAAAACTATTGAAAATACTATTTTCGACGATTAAAGTAACCGTCAAGAACCATCATTAAAAACTATGTCGAATTTTTTTTTCTACGGCCTATGCAACTGTCGGAAAAGATGTTACACTTTTATCAACAGTTAATAAACGTCAAAGTATTATTAAAAGCTGTTAAAACATAAACACGTAAAGATGCTTATAACTTTTGTCAACATGTACTCAACCGTTGATAAAGGGTATCTTGAGATAAATTTCAATGGTTTGTAAATGTCGAAATAAGTATATTTTTAAAAATAAATAAATTTGGATGCACTCTTTACATTGATCAAAATTTAATAACCTAATTCAAAATATAATGTAAACACAATTATGCAATTCCTAATTAAATTTACAACAACCAATCAACTACTCTTTTAACACAATTAAAAAAAAAAAAAAAAAACTGTACAAATACAATGGATAATTAGAGCTGAAAATATTTTGTTTTTTATAAGTAATTTGAACTAAAAATATAGAAGTCAACCTTTCGAAACCCATGCCCATATCAACATGCTTAGCAGGCAGGGGTTTTAAAGAACCATCACAAAATCTGAGTTAATTAATGATGCAGCATCTCGATTACCAATTCTATCATAATAATATCTTAAGAATAATCTGAGTTAACACTTAGAAAATCTGAATCAAGGTGTCCCTTAAGTTTTTAAAAATAGGCAATAATTGCAATTTTCATCCATCTTATCCCTCAAGAAAAAGAAGGGGGGGGGGGGGGGGGAGGGAAACACCACTTGGAGGGATGCGAAAGTTTAGCTTGCAGTAGCTTCAAATAGAGGCAAACCCCAATCATCTGGGTTGAAATCCAACAGTGAGCTCAAAACTTGGTCTGCAGTGGCATGATAAGAGCTATCCAGCCTTGGATCTGGAAACATAACCACAGACCTGTATGGGAAATGTAATGAAAGATGACCAATCATGAACAAGAAGAAAATATGCAGTTTAATATGGTGACAATTACAGATGAGCGTTAATTAAAAACCAAGCAGTAGATGTTCAATCAACATAGGAAGATTTGCAGGTTTTCATATTTAAGGATTTCAGCGGTCTATCAAGAATTTTCTAACACGAACTTTAGGGAAGAGGCCTTAATCAACAAGATTTCTTATAAGAACCTAAAAAAAATATTAATCAATAAAAATAATGAAGTTCAGTAAGGAGATCTCCCAAAAAGAAAAAAGAATATTAAGAAACAGGGTTGAGAACAGCAAAGCAAGTGACAAAACAAAATGTAAAACCTCTTAATAGTAGCATGGTTCCTAATTTTGCAAACATGTCAGCCTCGAATCAGCTCTTCTAGGGAGGAAACAAAAAAGAACCATAATCAATGTTCATATAGATGGTGTTTCTCCAAGCACCAAGAACTAATTTTAAATCAAATAATGGCAAATATCCCAAAAATGAAATATATTGTATGCTTATTCCTTACAGAGAACTTGTGTGAATCATTTTATAAATTATAGGAACTCTTCTTTTAGTCTCTGAATGCACAGCCCATTAAAACCTAACCTTTTTATTTTTATGTAGGTCAGTTCTTTTTTAGTTTTTTTTTTTTTTAGGTTACAGCGTGATATTATTTTTCATCCACCTGTTTACATACTAATAAGCTGGAAAGTAAGTTTTAACCATTAGATTGTTCTATTAAACGTTACCAAGCCACCGACATCAAATCAACGTAACATTGGAACATATAGCAGTAACACGTCAACAATTAAGCAATTTTTTTCGTTGTAACACTACCTTTGGCATGTATTGTGGACATAGAAGAATTTGACCCACCAATCAAATTCAGATATTATACTGAATTTCAGCATGTGTTGTGGACAAAATAAATTGTGCTTTAGCATAATCGTCAATAATTTTCACTAGTGAAAAGAAATGTCAATAAATGGACTTACATCCCAGCATTCTTAGCAGCATTAACTCCAGATGGTGCATCTTCAAATACAAGAAATTTATGTGAATCTACAGGGCAACCCTGTTGACCAACAAATTTGTCATGAGCTATCACATTGTCATTCTTAAGCCAAAATTAAAAGAATTACAATGAGAGGAAACAATGTACAAAGCAAACAGAAGTTTCCATCAGACAAAACTTGTCAACAATCAAAGTCGGAAAGGAGCATCTATGAGATGGTTATACCTCAAATCTCTTGGAAGCAGTAAGGAATATATCTGGTGCTGGCTTGCCTTGTTTAACTTCTGGATCATCTCCAAGAACAACATGATGCATCAATGAAAAGAGTTCACCATGTCTTTGTGTTTTCAATTCAAAATGCCGCCTGTGAGAACTGTTAGGCACATAATCAAATGAGTCATATTTGTGAAATTTTGCATCAACTACAAAATTAAACTAGAAATGTGCTACAACAAAAACTAGTCCAAAGCTCTTTAAAAAAAATAAAGGCATTTAAAACACATTAAATATGAGAAAGATGAATAAATTGTACCTAGTTTCCATCAGACAATGATACAACCTTAGTCAAATAGTTAAAATACAAAAATAGTTTAAACCAAACCTTCATTTTGAAACATTTAATTCCATTAATTCATATCAACATGATCCATATCCACCATTAAAATATCCACGAGTATGTCTGGTATGTCAGTCCTATCTAATGAGATAATAGTATCATCTTGACCAGTAGTACTTGTAAAACTCATTTGATGACCCTGTGAATCATTCTATTGGTATGGCTGTTGATCATCATCTTCTTTTTCATCATTTTCCTCCTCTAAAGACGGCATGTTGTAATAATTTCGAAGTTCTGTTTTTATTACAAAATGCCACTGAGAATTCTTTATGTTTTTCACATAAAATACTTGCTCTGCTAGACATGCTAACACAAAAGGTTGATTACTCTTTAATGAACATGTTACATTCATAAAATAAAGCGAACTAGCTAAAACTAAAAGAAACACAATAAACAAAAACAAATAACTATGCACATGCTTAAACTCATCTCCATTCCCCAACATTAACTACAACTATTTGTTTTGAAATTCAGCCATAAGATGCCCAACATTAGACTATACCTAAAGCACATTCAAATCCATGTTTCTGAGCTTGTCAATAATATGTGGAGCACATGTACTACATAATGAATCAATACTCATTATATATTATACAAATATTTCTCAAAATATATATATATATATATATATATATATATATATATTATATACAAATTTGTGATCTTTCAGTCCATTTTTTGTCGCTTTGTGCAGAATTAAATACACTATCTGTCAATTTTCTGAGAATATACTGATTTGCCTTGAAAGAAAAGATAAAGCTGTCATAGTTAAGCAGAACATACATGATTGACATGAAAATTTGTTAAAAGCATGGTCCTAGCGTTTTGATTGTTAAATGTGCTGGAATTCTAATCTTTTTAAGGATTTTATTAATGTGTCTTAAGGGTACACAGTAATTATTTATTTTAAAAAAAAAAATTTAAAAATTGAAAATGTAATGACAACTTTTTCAGTTTTCGAAAAAATTTTATTATAAATAGATAGCTTAATGTATGCCCTATGAGCACACATTAACCGGACCCATCTTTTAAAATGAAGACGGACAGAAAGATGAATGCAATCAAAATTTCAACGGTCAAGATGAAACACAACTGCCCACCTTCCCCATATCAATGTTGCAAGGAACTCTTTCGGACACAGTGCACTTATTGTTGCACAACACCGATACACATAATCCCTGCTTTAACTAAACTAACCAACAAAACCTGTGTGTTTATTTACACACAAATTAAGATTAAACAGACATTGAAACAAGAACAAAAACACAAAAATGGAGAGAGAGAGAGAGACACACACACACACACAAATGCAATAAAAATTTCTCTGCCTAATAAAAATTTGTATATTTTTCTCTTCTCTATTTTAATCTCTACCAAATTTATGTGGTTGAATGTTGATATGACATGATTTAGATAAGATAGTAAAGGCCCAATTTTGGGGGGATTGCCACGTCCCTTGAAAGCATGTTGATTGCTACCATGACATTTTGATCATTATAATAAAGTATCACATCATATTGCAATTGTATAGTATAAAAGCACAGTAGCTAGTATCCCATAATAGTAAATACATATATTAAAGATGGCCATATTTTAATGAACCAACCTTCCTAATATATTATTTGGACTGCTAACTCACATTAGTTGACCAACAGCTAAATTTTCTGATCCTATATATTGACGGCTTTGGCTAGCAAATGAACTCCAATATCACTTATTTGGTCCATCCAAATGATAGACTTAGAAGCCTAAGTGGGTTTGTAAGCCTGGTCCACCCGGACGACGACGGAGTAATCTAGAACAACCCTTCTATGGGAAGCCTTTAATTAATGCAACCCACTATTAATCTAGATCAAACTAACTACCATGAAGAAAATGAGCCTAAAAATAGCTGATGTACAATATAAGTTGATAGGCCACAAACGCGTTGACATCTTGTGATAAATTAAGTTGATTAATTAGTCAAGTTATTAATTAATCAAATTATCATGCAAACAGCGTGGTAGCACAAACAAATCACCAATAACTAAAATATGCAGCGGAAAATAAATAGCACGGTGATTTGTTTACGAATGGAAAAAACCTGACTGCAAAAACCCCACCGGGTGATTTAAGGTCACCACTTCTGAAACTCCACTATTATCACAACAAGTGGTTACAAGTAAAGGAATCTCAGTACCTTACCAACCTACAGTTGAACCCTTACCCTAATACCCAATTGGACTTGTTTTGTGGTGACAGTTTCTCCTTTTGATGCATGACTCCCAGTACATGACTAACCAATTGCGTGGATCCCAGTACGCTACTTCAATCACCAACTAGAGAGAGTTGTTGGCTGCAAAGTTCTTCAATTCATCCACATGATAAAGATCAAGAAAATACTTGGTTACAAAACCCTACGGTGCACATTATACAGCAACTTCTTCACAAGAAAGATGAACTAGGGCATGAACTTTGTCTTGGATCACAAATAGCTTGAACAAGGATTTCTCAATACTTGTGCAACTTATGTATTTGTGCTTCCTTCGAGGGCCCTTAAAATAATCCTTTTATATGTCTAGGGTTAGGAGAAAAGAAGTCCCAAAAACAAGGTTCGTCTCTAAATCCACGGATAAATGCCTTCCATTTTTTAAAACATTGAAGCAAGCCTTCTAGTGGATGAAGGATTGTAAAGAAGCTTTCCAGACCCTCAAGGATTACTTATCTAAGCCACCTTTCTTGAGTCTATCTGTTGAAGGGGAAGATCTATTCCTGTATTTAGCTATCTTCCAAATGGCCATGAGCTCGGCACTGATTCGTGAAGAGCTCAAGACCTAAAAGCTATCTATTACACAAGTTAGGCTTTCCAGGGTGCAGAAGCAAGATATCTAAGGATAGAAAAGTTAGTCATTGCATTGATAGTCGCATCAAGGAAACTTCGTCCCTATTTCTAGGTGCACACGATACTAGTCATGACGGACCAACCTCTACAAAAAGCCATGGGTAGGCCAAATGCAGCGGGAAGAATGGTCTAATGGGCTGTAGAATTGAGTCAATTTGACATTGATTATAGGCCTAGAACGGCGATCAAGGCCCAAGCATTGGCTGACTTCGTCCCTGAGTTCACTATGACTGGTTAAGATCCAAAGTTAGATTACTGGACAGTGTATACAAACGGGTCATCACCAGCAAGCATTGGAAAGGTAGGAATGATCCTCCTATCCCCATGAGAAAGATATCCTCAAATACGGAGTCCAGCTTCAATTCCCAACAATGAATAATGAAGTGGAGTACAAAGTTGTCTTGAAGAGCTTGAGAATTGCAAAAGCTTTGGGTGTAAGAAACTTAAAGCTGAATTTTGATTCAAAGCTTGTAGTAGGGTAGGTAACCAATGAGTACGAGGCCAAAGAGGACTTAATGAAGAGGTACTTAATGTTGACTGACTAATCAGTTACTTTCTAACTTTGATGATGTTAAGATCACTCAGGTACCAAGGGAAGAACACTTGAAAGCAGACAAAGTTGCTAGGCTAGCATTGTCAAATACCAATGAAGGACGACCAAGGTTGTACATGGAAGTGCAACACCTCCCGAGCATTAAGGGATTTGATGTGAGCTACATCCAATCTGGAAGGAGCTGGATCGATCCAATTATCGCGTACATTAGGGATGGTAACCTCCCTGCAGAACCCTCAGAAGCCAGAAAATTCAAAGTGAAGTCATCCAGGTTCATAATCCTAAACGACGAGCTTTACAAGAGAGGATTTTCACAACCCTACTTGAAGTGCCTTAATCCAGAAGATGTTGCGTATGTATTGAGTGAGATTCACGAAGGAGTCTGTGAAAATCGCTCTGGACCATGGTCACTCATTAGGCAAGTCATCCAAGCAGGATATTTCTGGCCAACCATGTAAAAAGATGCAGCTCAGGTCGTTCAGAAATGCGACAAGTGCCAACGGTTTGGAAACGCGCAGCATGTCCCAGTAGAACACTTGACCAACATCGCATCACCAAGGCCATTCTCCATATAGGGAATTGATATACTGGGCCCCCTACCCTCTAGTAAGAAGTAGGTAAAATTTCTCATCATTGCTATTGACTATTTCACGAAGTGGGTGGAAGTAAAGCCTTTAGCAGTAATAAATGAGGCCAAGACATAACACTTCGTGTGGAAAAACCTAGTCTATCAGTTCGAGATTCCACGAGTTATCATCTCTGACAATGGTCGACAGTTTGACATCGACAAGTTTAAGGAATTCTGCAAGGAGCTAGGGAAAAGGAATCACTATTCTTCCCCTAGACACCCCCAAGAAAATGGCCAGATTGAAGTTACAAATCGGAATTTGCTTAAGATAATCAAAACCCGACTTGAGAGGGCAAAATTGATGATGAGAACACCAACAAGCGAGACACCCTTCAAGATGGGGTTTGGAACTAAAGCAGTGATTCCTGTGGAAGTTGGAGTGTCAAGTCTCAAAAGAACGTGTTATGATGAGCGCAATAATGACGAGATCCTTAAGCTAGCTCTAGATTGCTTACCTGAGGTCAGGGATGATGCAACTCAGAGAATGGCCCTATATCAGGAAAGGATGACAAGGTACTATAATCAGAGGGTAAAGCTAAAGCGTTTCAATCCTCGAGACATGGTTCTGCAAAAGGTTTCATAAGCCACCAAAAATCCAAACAAAGGGAAGCTAGGCCTTAATTGGGAAGTTCCATATAAGGTCTTCTGTTATTCAAGAAGAGGGAGCTACTACATGGAGGATGCAAATGGGAAACCTTTGCCTCGTCCTTGGAATGCAGAGCACCTTAAAAAGTACTAGCAGTGAGAAAACAGACCTTCAGTACTAAGAAGTTCTAGAATTTAGAAAACCTCGTTTATTTATCAACAGATAAGCATGATTTCACTGTTTTCATGCATTTGCTCTATTTTCAATACAGCCTTGTTGAAGCACTTCACATAATCCTTTAGGCTTTCCCCTTCCTGCTACCTTATTGTTAGCAATTAAGAGGTTGGCATTTTGTGACATTGCCCCCACAATGACATGGCGAATAATGAGTCATTGAGCTGTTCAAAATTCGCTATTGAAGACGCTAGCAGCTTACTAAACCATACCTTAGCAGCCCTTTTAAGGGTGGTTGGGAAAGATCTGTATATAACTTTGTCTAGGGTTTGTTGAAGGTTCAAGATAGTCTTGAAGGCCTCTATATGGTCAAGAGGGTCCTTCGTGCCATCATAAAACTCCAACTGTGGCAGACAAAACTTTGGAGGCAGGGGGCACTCCAACACAGTGGCTGTGAAAGGTGAATCTATTCATTTGAGCATGCCATCAAGGTTCACTGTTGTCTTCCCCTTCATGGCATTCTTTACCTCATCTAGTTCCCTTCGTAAACTCTTCATCATGTGATCGTTGTCATGCGTAGATTGCCTAGTGTATTCTATTATATCCTTTCCCTTGTTGTTTTCAAGTCTGTTAACTTCCTCGTCATGTCTGCTATGACTATGTTGGTGGTGCAAAGCATTACTGCCCTCTAGACGAGCTCAATGTTGTAGCTTGTCTTTCTGCTTCATTAGCTCTTGCATATTTGCTATCAGAGCTTGGATCTACTAAGCCATCACCACAAGATCTGGGGGTAGTGCTGATGTAGAGTCCATCGAGCGGCAGGAGCTTTATCGGTAGGAACACAATGGCTTGAAAAAGAATCAACTCCGATTCCCCACAGATGGTACCAAACTGATGAAGCCGAAATTTGACTTCATTAGTATGCTCCTCGTCAATTTCAATGGACGAGCTCCAGTTCCTATTGTTAAGAAAGGAAAGGCAAAGGAAGTTTCACCGGCGTAGCGCCAGTTGAGAACACTCTGATGATAAAGTCAGCTAAAATGGCTCTCAAAGAATTCTCTCACAGGTGTATAACCATTTTTTCATAAATCTTTTACCTGAGTTGCATTCTCTTTTTATAGTTTGCTTCGTGTTGGTGTAGTTATGTTTGTTAATGCTCCTCTAAGCGTGTTTCTCATGAAGGAAACGCAATGCAACATTAATTGACAATGAAGATTCTATTTAAAGTGTAAAGGATGGCCGTTGGGTCATCATTGCCTTTGTAACCGTTTCGGCGCAATTATTCCTTGTCAGTTGTCCTGATGGTTATTTACACCTTCAATTTATGTGGGCCTGTCTTGTCTATACTGATGAGATCTGGCCCCTACACTCGTCCCCGACTTAGATGTGGCCGTGGTCATCTTTAAGCTAGATGACCTTCACTTGATACTCGTCAACAATTTTAATATCTATTTATTGAAAATGCGACAACGTCTAATCTACTCAAACTATATTGCCACTAGGTCCATTTATAGATAGAAATGTTGTTGAACTTAAAGCATGTACTTATTTGCATCTCCTTATTCTCATCCATCTTCTAATCTATTTCCATTTTTTTTTTTATATAATATACAAGTTAGATTTAAGTTAATCTGGTGATGTTACATCAGTTAATAAATTTTTATTAGATTAATATTTTTAAAACTATATCATTAGTATTATACATTCTTTTTATTCTTAACACGTTTGACATATACAGACCCTCAAAAAAAAAAAAAAAAAACAATTATGATATATTTGTATCAACCAATTTTTATTTTCCATCTAATGTATTATGTACTTTGTATAATTTAATAATACAAAAAAAAAAAAAAAAACTTGATTATAGATGAGATGCTTATTAATCTTTAATTATTTTGATATTTTGTAGGTATAAACTAGGGCATAATAAGACAATGTAACCCACGTCTCTTTCTTGTTTGAGGCATGAATAGAAGTTAATATATTCAATGTTGAATTTTCAAAACATGAAAAGAAGCTGATGCTAGCTTGCTACTAGTCAATCCAGGGTTTTCAACTCCTAGTAGGACCGCCATAGCATGCTAGAAATAAAAATTGAATTCACAGGCTTTAACGTTTGAACTTGAGTCATTGTCAAGCTAGAAGCCACATTAATATTGACATTCAACCCCTATAGTTAAGGGGTCAATTCCAAACCCAAAGCAACATGCTGACAACCACAAACGGAGTGACTATGACTTTGAATTGTTATGAAAAAATCATTACATACTAAGTTATATATATATATATATATATATATATATATATATATATATAAAAGATAGAATTTCTATTTTAGCCTAATCTAAGTGTATATGTGTGTGAAGCTCCCTCTTGGAAACTTGAACCTCAACCCTTGCCCCCCACACCCCACAAGCACTTATACTTGTGGAGTGACCACCGCACTAAGGGTACGCAATAGTAAATTATTAAATTACATACAACTAACAAAAGCTATACCAACCAATTAGTGAAACTTGAGCATAACTAATAATACACTATTATAACAACCTTGTAAAATTTATTATTTAATCAACCAAGTAAATGAAAAATGTAATCTTTTGAGCTTTTCATAATATGGATGTAGGATTTAAGTGTTGAATTATTTCAATTTTTTGTGCCATTAGTTCTCCTAATCTCTCCATCTTTCCCCAGCATGTCATGTGCCCCTCCCCCTAATCTTCTTCATTCCCTTTCTTTTCAACTTTGTTTTTTTCCATATTTTTCTTTTCTAGGTTGGCATTGCTTTTTCTCTCTTTTCAACTCTACTACAGATATAAAAATTTCACCCATTTTCTCTTATGGAAGTTACTCATCTAATTTGGGCACACAACACTAAGAAAAGGGGGGATGTATGACAATTTCTATGAAATATAATCGAAACTTGTTCTTTTATTACTATTATTTTTTTCCCCTCTAGGTGAGGAGGTTGGTTCTTGGTCTTTTTAGTTTTCCTATTATCCTTCTATCACTTAATATATTTTGTTTTCTTAATCAATTCGAAACAACCCCCAATACTGTGAAGGGAAGGAGGGAGTTATGACCCTTGCTAATAGGGGTAGTGAGGGGTGAGAGGGGAGGGCGGAATTTTTTTTTTTTTTGATAAGTAAGAATATTATATATACAAAGGCTACTCTATGCATGAAGAACATAGAGCAAACAAAGAAACAACAAAAGAGGAACCAAACAAACAAAAAATTACAATAGAGAAAGAGAGCTAAGAAAATAAGGGAGAGAGTCACTAGTCGTAAGTCCCCAAGCCCTAGACCAGTCAAAAAGAGTCCCGCTAAAAGAAGCAACAAACTCCTTTAAAATAGGAGTAGATTAGTTTTTCCCTTACAAAATTTTAGAATAATTTCCCCCAATGAGATATGTATAAACTCACCCCTTACAATGATAGGTATAACCTCATTGCACTCTCTCTCTTTTTTTTTTTGGTCAAAGATTATAACTGTAATATAATTGAGTATTGTGTGTGGTATTTATAACTTATCTCTTATATGTAAGTCAAGCTTCCCCAATTCACTTCTTCTTTGAGTTGTTTCTAGTTCTATTAGCCAAATAAAAAATTATAATATGTTAAAAAAAAAAAAAAACAAGGATATACATGGCGGAGGAAAAAAAAAAAAATCACGGCACCTATGGCCTTTTCCCATATTACAACAATTTTTAAGTTCATATAGAATTCATCTTTCTCACAACACTTCAACTTAGATTAATGGATGCCATATTTTAAATTAAAAATAATTATTTTTTTAATAAAACACACGGTACTAAATCCGTACAGCGCCATCTTCCCTTAACAAACTTTTTCACCCTCAATCTCTTGACTTTTTCATAGTTTTAGACTTTAAGTTTTTGCTATAAACTCTACTTTTATAAAATAATTAAAAGAATAGAGAAAGAAATTTATAATCTATATTAAGAGAAATATTATGTTCACAATAATTTTATAATATTTTCACAATAAATTTTTTGTAATAAATTGTTATTTACTGTTACTAGTAGGTAAGAAAGTAATTTAAATATTTAATTTAAATTTAAAATCTACAACAACCTGTTAATTAAGATTTATTATAAAAATATTGTAAAAATATTATGAACGTAATAGTTTTTTTTTTTTTTTTTTTTTTAGAAGCAAGGCAACAAGGCGGTATATAACTTTTCAATATATTACTCTATTTTTTTTTTTTTTTGAAACCACTTTTCAATATATTACTATACTTTAACACTTTCTGACTTTCTCATAGATTTAAAGTAATCAAATTATATATTTAAACTTGATGTACTTAGATTAATCTATTTAATTTTTTGTTTTCAATTGTGTCCTTT
Organism: Castanopsis chinensis; assembly: GCA_032878915.1. NCBI lineage: Eukaryota > Viridiplantae > Streptophyta > Magnoliopsida > Fagales > Fagaceae > Castanopsis > Castanopsis chinensis. The sequence goes on along the minus strand of JAVQMG010000126.1, from coordinate 39,729,096 downwards.
AATATTATCCTCCTAAACTAAACTAAAATCCTGACTCTTATTTTATAATATGGTCCCTTTGAAATAAAATCTCACTTAGCCACTCACCTCCAATATGGTATTCACAAGTTTGGTTGGTGTCTAAGGCAGCCACGTGGGTTTATAATATACACTGCATTAAGATATGAATCTAATGAAATCTGTTTATTAATGATTTGTGTCATTTTCGCTACAATTATTATTATTATTATTATTATTATTATTATTTTTGTCAATATTGATGACGGATGCTTGATGGGATTTTTTTTTAATTCTATTGAAAACAAAAAAGTTTTACCGGTGGAAGAGTAAATAATTTAATGGTAATGTGTAGGTGGAGTTTTCAGACAACTCTTATGGCAAGTGTATAATCATGCTTGTTCCCCTCTCTAAATCAATGCTTAATTTCTTCATGGGTAGCCAATTGAGAAGCTTCCTGCAATCATCAAATAATAAGGCAAATTTTTATCAAATAAAAAAAAAAAAAAAAACAGTAAGGCAAATTCACCAAAACATTCAGTAGAAGATCGACATTCACTACCAAATTACAACGAATTTTCCCATTGACATTACCATCAGATTTCCTATGTCCAAAAGCATATGATTTAACTTTATTTTTAAATTCATTCAGTAATAACAAAACCTAATAACTCTTTTAAGGTTAAGAATCACCATTTTATTTCTAATCTGTGTACCATTGATAAAAAGAAATGCAATTTCTTTAATTTTATAAAAATGTTTTCAGTAAGCAGCCACAAGAAAGTTGAATTTGGAATTCTCAATTAGATTTTGTCCATGGTAAATGGAAGTAAACCCTTTTTCTATTTCTTAACACCGAAGTAATCAATTATTTTGTTTTGTCAAACTGAAGTAAACAATTTTGAGAAAACAGCAATTTCCTGGTAAGTTCGACACTGGAATCTTTTGGCATAATTCATTAACCTGCAGAAAAGTCAGTATTAAGTCTTAATGTTTCAACAAATTAATTAAACTGCAACGAGAAACTACAAAATTTTAGCCCGACAAAACTTCGTATAAGCCAAAGAAAAGCACTGTATACTGACCTATATTGTGGTTCAATTCATACTTGTGGTTAAAACTTCAAACATCAAAACCTTACTTGTGTGTCTCCTTGCTATCCAGCTATGAGTTCATCTCAAAAAGTCTACGGAATGCAGCTGGGCGGGCCTGAGCGGCACATTGATTCTATCCCTTTTGAATATCCGGTTGGAATATTCCAACGATCCCACCACAAAGAAAAGAGAAAAAAAAAAAAAGTATCAATTTATTCTAGATAGGGAATCTTAAATGGTCAAATATCTTCTTCTCCAAAAAAATAAAAATAAATAAGGGTCAAATATCTTGCTCGCCGTATTGAGAAATCTTGGAAACAACGGCGAGAGTAGTATTTAATATTCCGGCAATATTGTTTTCTATAGAATATTGGTACATGAAAATGAAATGAGGGATATACTAAAGAACCTTGAATTTTTATTCTTCTGACGTCTCTAGAAGATCCTAAGAGTATGATATGATTAAACTACACAATTTGAAGTAATGACACTAATTTATTTATTTGTATATATTTAGAAAAAAGTTAATGGATATCTTAAAATTATTGGTTTAAGAGATATTTTTGAAACTATTTTATGAAAAAAAAAGTAACTAAATTTTTTAACAGTTTTTATTTTTTTGATAAACGAGAATATTTAGACTTTTTTAAGTATTTGACTATTCTCCCGAATGTATGTAATCTCCCAGTTATGCATTTATTAAGTTATTATCAAAAAGAACCCTATGGGGGTGGCCTTAAGATATTAGTAAAAGGTTTCGAACACGTATTTCATGGATATAATGAGGCTTTAGGAACTATTAAACCAACAACCCCTTGGAGTTTTGATAGATTTTTATATTTCCATGAAAGTAGTTTTAAAACTATCTTAAAATAGTCTATTAACAAAGCATCAATAATATACAATGTTTAATAGACAAAAAATAAAATCAATACATCATAAGCAACAAAGCTTCAATAATATACAATGTTTCTTCTATCCAAGTACTAAAATTAACAAGACATTTTTTTATATACATTTTGAAAATTTTATATAGACGAGGATAAAATCGATACATCATAAGCAATAAAGCGCTCAATAACATACAATGTTTCTTCTATCTATGTACTAAAATCAAAAACACCTTTGACATGTTGGTTTAGCCATGCATAACCTTGTTACCAGTATGTTATAATACATGGTCTTTCCTATATCATAATTGCTCAATTGAATTCAAACACATGTTGTATTTAATTTAATTATTTTTGAAAAATAATTTTTTTAATATATTTTATTGGTCAATACATGTGGTACCTATGGGCCCCAAATCACATATTGGGCCGGCCCAAAGACCCTCACAAAGAAGAAAGTCCAACTTAACAGTCCTGAATGGTCCGAGGACATAATGATTCCTTCTTGCGATGCCACGTGATAAAGGAAGTTATCATGCACGAGCGTTGCACCACAGGACACGACGTCCGAGGATGACATTGTCCTCGGCAGCTTGTTGCCGAGGACAATATTAGTGGCCTGGTAGTTCAAAGACTCCCGTATTAAGGACCTTACGTACAAGTGACTAAGAGAGAGTGAGGATAAGAAACAAATTAAGTTAATGGGCAAATATCAGAGAAAAGGCTGCTGTCACCGCATTGAAGGCATTATACCTACCCCTCTGGCCGCATTAATGAAGAAGTGACATCTGAACATTGAAATTATGCCCTACCATCACCGCCAAATATTTGAGTAAGGGGGAATGATGGGATAAGTATCTAAAAGGAAACACCTGGATTACACGTGGAAAGAGGAAGAAGAAGAAAGTGAGGCCTATAAAAGGAAAAGGAAGACGAGAGAGAAGGGGGGATGAAAATAGGACAGAAAAACAGAGTAAGAGAGAATGAGAGAATTTGTAAAAGAGATATGAAGAACTTTCCTCGGCATTCAAGTATTTAGCTTAATATCACACTGTTGTATAAGAGAAGTGCAAGAACTACATGGTTGAATGGAACCTTTGTGTTGTCTGTCGTCCCGAAACCCAGATTAGATATCCACTCTCTATAAATTCATTGTTTAGTGCTCATTAGGCTGGTCCACCGGTTCTAACTTGGGTTAGTTTGATTTGTGCACTCACAATACAACTTTGCATTTTAACTTAACAAAGAAATCTACGAACTGCATCTAAGGAATTTGTCTTTGTCGTTAATTGAAATCAATCCATTTAAGTCTAAAACTGTAGCCAAGAGTCATGTGGCTCAAGGTTTTAATATCTACTAGTGTTTCCAAAAACATTTAAAGTTCAAAACTCCTCACTCCCAACTATGGAAATATTGTTTAAAAAATGCTAAAATATAAATTGTATCCTCTAAATTTGACTGTAATTTATTTTCAGTCCTCTAATTTTATTTTCGTTTGATTGAGTTCCTTAAGTTTTGAATTTATTTAATTTAGGTATGTTGTTTAATTTTGTTAAAAATTTGTAATAATTTTTTTTTTCACATGAAAAAATCTATTGAGTAAATTTGGAAATTGAGAATTCAATTGAATCAAAGCAAAATTAAAAACTAGATAAACAAATAAATTTCAATTAAATTTAAAGGATACAATTTACATTTTAGCCACACAAAAAAAAAAAAAAAAAAAAATTTGCATATGTCAGCAGCATTTATTCAACAAACCACGCGTAAGTGTCCCACACAATTAATGAGTTGATTAATAATTTTAACTCATCTTAGCTATATATATCATTCCATAAAATAATAATAAAATAAATAAATAAATAAATAAATCTCACCTCATCATGCCCAACAATCTAAGTTATCTAACGGACTAGGAGCCTTTTGCTAACCAAGGCTCATTTACATCAATCTGAGCCCACATACTTCAGACCTCAAACAATCAAACCCATTACGAAGTGCATGATAATCTACGACAAGTTCAAAAGCCCAACCTAACGTCGAATTAGATTGCCCACGTTATGACCATACCTACCTTTACGCCCATCTCAATACAGCACTCTTTAAAGAATGGGTTGCTGCTAGGTAGTGGTTTTTTATACACACCCTATTACATACATTGTGTAATTAAGAATGTGTGTAATAGGATATGTGTACTAGTGTTACTGTGAGTAAAAAACATAGAATCTCTCAAACCAGTCATCAGTCATCACTGATGAAGAGCACGTAGACCATAAAATCTGAACTAGAGTAGTGAATATTTCATCACCGATCTATTTTAAGACTTTGAGATGAATAATGGTGATCAATTTATGGGAAGCTAGTATCGAAGAATAAATAAATAATATGAACTGTTCCCAAATAAGTTGGTTACGATAATTGTTCTCTTACTGCTCGTTAATGCATAGTTTGTATACATAATAACACAATCTCATAATTTCACACTCGATGTTTATATCTAAAACTTCAAATGAGTGATGTGTACAAAGAATGTACAATGAGTAACTTGTGAGAACCAATGCCCTTTCTAAGAATGACATGAGGATTGAGGAGGCATTATTACGTATTGTTGAGGAATTGACAATAATAAGGAATCCCTCTTCAGTTTCTTGTTTATTCCTTCAATTTGTGAGAGGAGTAAGCAGATGATGAACACTAAACCCATTTATCAAATCTCTAGGTAATAGCTTGAACTATTTAAACGAAAATTGGTTGTTCAACTCGTGAAAAGGAGCAACTTTGCAATGAAAACTGAGTGTTAATTTTCTCTCGTACATATATCCTATTAATTATTGGAGAAGAAGTTTGGAAATAGAGCTATATAGCCTATATTGTCATATGGCTATATTGTGGTAATTTGAATTTTTTAGTGACCATCCTAAATAAAATTCCAAGATCCGCCACTAATTATTTAGGGATTGTAATTCCTAAATTTATATTGTCGCATATTTAAGTTTCAAAACAATTTTGGTTGGAACATTTTCGCCAAAAAACTGATATCATATTAGATATTAACCTACTAGTTATCATGCATCTATTTTAAATGAATATTTTACCATACGAACATAAACCCTTGTGTAATAATATTTATTTTGGGGCTTATATTCCTCTAGTTAAAAATTTTCAAATTGATAATAGATGCATTATGTAATTTTTGATGTATGACAATTTGCTTGAGGTACATAGATAAGCAAGGTCCATGGATGATTAAGCAAACTATGTTTCAATCATCAAGATTCCTTGATCTTTGATGATTAAGTATAATTCTTCTATCTCTCTACGATATTTTATGAATAGTATAATTCTTCTATCTCTCTATAGACATTTACACAATTGCCAATTGTGTAGCTATGCTCTGATGCCAATCGAAACTACGCAATTTAGACCCCTGGACAGCGTACTACCGATTCTATTAAATTAATTCAATTATGATCTAAGATAATTAAACAACACAACTTCCAAATAACCAGTAAATAACAAATAAACACAATCACAATCACAGATAAGAGACAAAAATTTGTTTATAAAGTGAAAACTCTTGTATGAAATACTACCAGAGTAAAAATACTCCAAGGGCGAAGCTACAAAAAGAAAATTCACTATAAAAGGTTGTTGTAGTACAAACTATACTTATACGACACCTTTTATGTGTAGATAGATGTTGTGCTCGAGCTCCCCCTCTAGGCTTGTTCAAGCTTTTAGGGTTGATATATTGTAGGCGAAAATATCATTTGTCTCTTTTTATTTTATTTTATTTTTTTGAGAGAATTACAATATATGGCATCCACTCCTGATAATGATCCTTACCATCAAACCAAGATACCAAAAAGTTTTTGGTGTAGGTGGGGATTGAATCCTAGATTTCTTATTCAACCATCAGAGACTTTATCAGTTGAACTAACTGGAACCCCCATTTCTGTCCCTAAACTTTGCATGAATTTCATTTTTCAATCCTAAACTATTAAAAATATTACACTTATTATTTTTAAATTTAAATGTTCATTTTACATCTCTAAACTATTATAATTTTATTTTTTTAATTTTAAAGCAACTTTAGGGACAAAAAAAAGAAAATTTTGAAGCCTAAGTAGTAATTTAAACTAATTATTGAAATTACTTTTTTGTCTACTAATAACCATCTATAACAACCTGCAACTTATAATTTGTTATAAAATTGTCGTAGATATACTTTTTCTCTTGATTTTTAGGTGCAATAAAACTTTTTGTATTTTATCCAAAAAGTGCACAACATATAACCAAATAATAAAATTGTGCCTTTTACAAATTATATGAAAATTAAATTTTAATTTGACCAAATATATGGGAAAGTCAATAGTTGTCTTGTCTATTTCCGCATTGACATGGCAAAACGGGCGGGTCGGGTCGGGTTTGGGTCGGGTATCATTAATTGACTTATTTGCGGGTAAACGGGTCACGGGTATTTAAAAATTAGGTGGGTCATCTTTTAAGCGGGTTCAAAACGGGTTCGAGTCAATCGGGTTGCAGGTCGGGTCGGGTCGACCCGTATTGACCTGTATTTTTCACATGAATTTTTTTTTTAATAAAACTATTACGGAAAGCATAGTGAGTTAGATATTTTGTATTAAGACAACATGTATTTGTCATTTGAAAAGTTATGCAACAAATTATTTTATGTAAAATGTATTATTTTGACTTTACTACTTATATCAAGAATGAATTCAGTTAAACTTATTAATACTTATTCAATAATTTTAAAATCATAAAAATCCTAACATTGCTATCTAAAACAAAATAACACAAACATAAGTAAAACAAATACACATGTTTTATTTCTACATAATATCAACATTCCAAAATATAAAACAAAATTACAAATGACTTATTGGATAACTCATTTGATAAAAAATAAAAACATATAAGAAATTTACAATCTTGAAAATTAATTTTATAATCTATTATCAATTGTGGTTGACACTCTATTTCAATTTGAGATATACATTAAAATTGGATTGCTGACTTATTTATACATAATCTCTTTTATGAATATCATATCATTATTAAGCAACATATACTCTAGAAAATATCATAATTTATTTTGAAAAGCCATTTATTTTGGATATAAATTGTAAAAAATGAGTCTAAGCATTCATAATTTATGCTAATTTGATACTTTGGCTTCACTATTTTTACACTTGTAAATGTTTATCACACATGTCTACAATTTTAAATCTATATTTTTAACTCTATTGTAACTATATTATCTTGGCATGTACTTTGTTATCTAATATCTAAAAATCTTTACTCATTACAGAATGTTCAACTTTTTATCTTTCAATTAATTTGCATATGTAAACGTATCAATTGTTTCCTTAAAACTCACAATAAACAATTAAACTACTATTGTCTTAATTTTACTTTTTTTTTTTACCAAATAAAAAAAAGTTTTAAAAGTGATTTTAAAAGGTTCAAAAAAAGTTAATGTGTGCGGGTTAGAAATGTACCCAATAAATATTATGCAAAAATATATCTAAAATACTCGGGTCGAGTCACGGGTAGAACCCGTTTTTGTTTATATATATAAAAAAGTCGGGTTCAGGTTTAGTATTTTACGGGTCGGGTCGGGTCGGGCAAGCCCATATACTATGTTTGGACCTTAACCTTTTGTGCCTATTGCAAAACCAGTGGAAGGGATTTCATAGGAAAGATAAGATAAAATCTCATTCAAATTTGTATCATAATGGTCATTGATTGTGGAATTTACCCAAACCACAAAATTCAACCAAAGCTACAAGAGAGAGAGAGAGAGAGAGAGAGAGAGAGAGAGAGAGAGAGAGAGAGAGAGAGAAGACTTTGTAACGTAAAATTTCAAAAATACAATACCAAAACACATATTAAAAAAATCAAACATACAATACCAAAACATATATTAAAAAAAAAACCATCAACCTTAATCAGAGCTATTAGAAAGAACAAAAATCCACGGAGAGAGATGACATGTTACTTTGCTACAGATTGAATGAGAGAAATGATATAAATTTATACAAAAATGGAAAGCATAGTGAGTTAGATATTTAAGTGTAACGGTAAGACTAGGGTTGGGGAGATACCAAAAATTGGAGGAGATGGAAAGGTTTGATATTTGGACTCATAGGGAGAAGAAGATGTATGCTTAATTAAATACCTTTAGTCACTAATTAATAATCTATTTAAAAAAAACTTTGACACAACTTTTATAGGAAATGAAAAAATTGTCAAAATTTTAATTGTTTTTTTTTTCCTATAAAAACTTTTTTTAAATGAATTATTAACTAATACCGTAAAGGCATTCGTTAGTATTTTCGATTTCCCTTTCAGTATTTAAATAATAATACTTCTGATACGTATTTTTATAACATTCAAACATGTATTTTCAAAACACAAAAAATTGAATAATAATACTTAAATACTGTTACCAGACAGACCCATATATTTCTTGAATTTACAAGGAGGAACCCTGAAATCCACCATATGAGAAAAAAAAATAATTAATTGAAACTTCATTGATGATAGATAATTTTTCAATTTTATTTTACAAGTTTTTGTTGCTAATAAATTCGATAATTACAATTGGAATAAATAAATTTGAATCATGAATGTCTCTGTTAGAAATATAAAAGGGTATCTACAAAGTTGTTACTAGTTACTGACATACTTAATAGTTTCAAAACTTATTTTCTAAAGTGAAAGAACATTCAAAGAGATCATAATTAAAATTATAGCATAATAAGACTCTAATTTGATTAGGAAAACCTTAAAAACACATAAATTCAAGGATATTAAAATCCTAACTCATAAAACTACAAAATTACATTAAAATGTCACAAATTAACAAAGAACAAAATTGACTTCATCTATTGTCATACATCATAGATACAACAAAGGCTAAAAAAAGTATATTATACAACAAAGATTTAAAGAATGAAGAAAGCATGTACATTATATATAAACACATTTTTTTTTCTTCCTCCCTTCCCGGAAAGATTGGTATGAATGATTTGTAGAGCTCAAAAAGAAAGGAACAAAAATAGATTTCAATGCTGTGTTGCAGTCACATCTGAATGAGGGAAGGAAGAGAAGAAGGTTGTAGTATGCAAGCTTAAGATTGTCCTTTTATTAAGTGTAAAGCCCGCTGACCACTGTCCAGCCCTCTTCCCAAAGTCGAGCTCTGCTTCATGAGAAAAAAACCATTTGCTGCCACAAGCAAATCTTGCAAGACTACCTGAAAATTTTCAAATAGATATATTTCATTATATTTGATGACAATAACATAAACCATTGACCATCTGTCCTCCGATTTAAGCACCATAAATTAAGTTGGCAGGAAATAAGATTGTGGCTTATATCCCCTGGCATACTAATAGTCTGCTCAGTGCTGATAATCACATTTGACAACATGGGAATGCCCTCCTTCACCAGAGGACTAAATTTGAGCACAACATTGTGAAGCTAATATGCCAGGAGACCAAGGGGATAATTGAGTTTGATCATAGCATTTTCTGCAACAGTGTTCAGAATAGGGCCTTATGTTCCATGTGGGGGTATTTCTAGCCTGTATTTGATTTTTTTTCCCCTAATGATTAAGTGGGATAGGTTGTCTGATGTATTGAACTGTTTTGATTCTGATTTTTTTTTTTTTTATTCTTTGTAAATGTGTATTCTTTGAAATAAAATTTCTCATTCGTCAAAACAAAACAAAATAGAAGTTTGTGGGATAAAGTGTTTGTTGGAAGAGACAAAAGGATCATATTGTAAGAAAGTACATGTAGCAAATATTATTCCGAGTAACCAGTATACATAAGGATGAATTTATGCAATGCAAGTATTTGAGACACTTGCATTATAACAGAGAGTGCCATAAGGTCTATGATGGATATGAACATGGAGATCAGCCATTCCCAAATATTGAAAAAAAGATAGGAACATAATTAACTTACCTTGTAAATTTTGCAGTAAATACAATATATATATGGAGGTAGTTGGCAATGATGCTATTCAGGATCCAGTCGGGATAACGATGAGGCTCCACATGAAGCCCTCATTTGTTCAAGTACATTTCTGACATCTGACCCAAGGTCTGGCCGGTTCTTTCTGTTCTTGTCACAACACCTCAAGGCCAAGCGAGCCAACTCTTGAGCAAGCTCAAATGGCCAGTCTCCAGCTGAAGGATCCAAGAGGGCTTTAAAATTTCTGGCATCTAAGGCATTTTGCACTGCATTTGCTAATTTGATGGCTGATCTCCCAGTCAACAACTGTATTAGTATGATCCCAAAGGAGTAAACATCTGACTTCCTGGTAAGCTTTCCTGTATCAACGAACTCAGGGTCTATGTAAGGAACGGTTCCCTTCGGATCGGTAAAATGACACAGTGTTGTGCTGTTGCTTGAACTTTTATCATGGCATAACATACGGCAGATTCCAAAGTCACTAAGTTTACAAACAAAGTTGGAATCAAGGAGTACATTGGATGGTTTTAAATCACCATGTACTATGCTGTGAGGTTTAATGCAATGAAGATACACCAGGACTGAGCACAACTCCGTGGCAATGCATATTCGAGTTTGCCATGATAATGGGGGGCTGTTGTCCTTGCAATTTAGTCGATCTTCAAGGCTTCCACAGGGGAGATACTCGTAAATTAGGGCAAAAACTTCCGGGCAAGATCCTATGAGTCTGACAAGATTGGGATGCCTCAAGTGACTCAATACACGAACCTGATATAACAATCAACTAATCTAAGTCCATTATTCAAGTGCAAATATGTGTGGTAGCTATTTTATCTTTTATGTTGTGAGAAAGAACTTAATATTAACCAAATTGTAAATAATACACAAACCTCCATTCGGAATTCTGAGGGGCCTTGCGAGCCTTGAGATTCTAGCCTCTTTATCGCAACCTTGGTTTGATGCAGGTGACCTTTATAAATGCTACCATATCCTCCTTGTCCAATTTTGAGGGATTCATCAAAGCCATGAGTAGCTTCTTCAATCTCAGAGAGTGAGTACTCAGAGAAGAACTGAGGTAAATGTCCAGAGGCCTCTGCTTGTTTTCTTCTCAGTTCTTCAGCTTCTTTCAGTGCATTGTCACGCTCCATCTTAAACTCATCCCTCTCTTTCTGTAAATTTGCAAGTTGGCTCTTTAATAATATTATTTGTTCCTGAGAATTCCGAAATTCTTCCATGAGTTGGTCCCTCTGATACTTAACCTTTTCAACTTCTTCTTTCCCTTTTATTAGAGCTTCCTCAATTTCTTTTCTTTGAAACGACTCTTCTTGGGCCTGTCGATAAAAAATGTGTTAAATTTTGCACCTTTAGTGATTACATTGGTATATTTTTCAAGAATAGTGCATATGATAGACAAGAACAGGTTTGCAGTGTGCTGAAACAGTTAATTCTGTAGCAAGCAGAGATTTTTCTTTGCTGAGCTGATATTCAAATATTTTGGTCAAGTATGAAAATTTAACATGAAATTGAAAATTCCATTTTAAGTACATTCACAACAAGCCAATATTCATCTACAATATTATGGTCAAGTATGAAAAACTAACAAAATTGAAAATTCATTTATAGTACATTCACATTTAAAATGAAAGAGTGTAAAAGAATATCTCCATAAGTGCAAAAGGTTCAAGATTTTCTAAAATAACATACCCTGCGGAGAGCCTCAACCAAATCTCTTTCGGCTTTCCGACGCCTTTGTGTCTCTTTGTCAGCCTCTTCTGCCGCTTGTTGATATTGCTCATAAAATGTAATATCTAAACTTCCATCCTGCTAGGATAAGATAAAAGCAAAACTTTCAAACCCTTCATATTGTTTAGTGATTGTTCAATTCAGAAGAATAATGTTGAAGAACGGGAAAAATGCTTTGTATAGATAAATCCAATTAGAACTCACACATCAAAATGTTCAAAAGCTCCATAACAAAAATACATGTCTCCCACCCCACAAATGAATGTTTTGCACATACCACAGCACTGACAGCTCCATTAGAAGAGCATGTTGATAAGGAACTTGAACTTGGTTGCCGTAATGAAGATGCAGCCTCCACAGTAGAAGGGCTTCTTGAATAATAGGAAGGTGGAGAGAGTGTACTTAACTCATTCCCCTCACTCCATGAAGTCAGAGTTACGTCGACTACTCTTTTGGGAGATCTAGTTGAGTAAACTGAAGGACTCCTCCTTGATGACCCATCCCATTCATCAGGAGAACTCTCTTCTGCATCAAACTTGTTCTTAAGATATGGATGCTCCTCCATACCTTGTGGGAATAGAATGTTCTTTCCATGGATGTCCCTATTGTGCCCCAGTGTTACAGATTGTGATCTATAGTAGTTTTCTGGTCCAGGTTCGGTAATATCCATATTTTGGCAGAAAGTAACAGCCCTTGATCTCAAATGGTTTGCTTCTCCTGTTTCAGTGTCTGCACGTGATTGCCTGTTTTGATATAGTAGTTGCATTAGTAAAAAGATTAAGACAGTTCAAGTAGAATTGACTATATACGAATCACAATCATCAAGTGACGGTTACTTAGCCAACAAGTGATCATGAAATGACAATCAAAGTACTTTCACAATTTCTAGTGTACAATCTTCTTGATCAGAAACTTATCAAGCATTTTGTAAAATATTTACTATCAATGATACACATCATAGCTGCAATGTCATTAAGAAAACTGTCAAACAAACCTAGTATGGATGAGGTTTCCTTTGCAGATAAATTGTATTTGACATGAGACAGGTGCTTTCTCACGCACATACATAGCTTTAGTAGACCTGAGTTCCATCATTTTTCTGCATCATTGAGAGACAATGTATTAATATCTTTAACAATGTTCTGAGATCTCAAAATCATACAGAAGTTGTTGATGTCAAAACATAAGCTACTTGACCATCATGAAAAAATTAAATTAAGACCATAATCTCAAAAAACCAGGAAGTAGATTGCAAAAAAAAAAAAAAAAAAATCTCATTTGACACCAACAATAATAAAGCCATTACTTTTACAGGTAAATTAGAGTGGTTAACAAAAGTGTGATATTCAAATTAAAAGTGTAATTTGGTGTATAGTTTAGGGTGGTAAAGTGTAATTTTCCCTTAACTAATTGAACAAACAAAGAGGCATTTCAAATTGCTTGGTGTATCTATTCAAGATTTATTTTCTTTGTTTATTATTAGAACACTTTCTTTTTAGTATAACTTATTCTATAAAAGTGCTACTAATGTGTTCTGTTCTTCAATCCCCAACTTCCCATATGGTCTGAACATTGGCCTGGCCTTCTTTGAAAATCTCAGATCATCTTGTACAGTTAAGACCTCTTAACAATGTATCTATTCCGAAGCAATCAAAAGTGATACTCAATAAAGCACATCCATGTAAATCATATAATTGTTATTCTAGTATTATGTGGCCACAGTGGATATACAAAAAAGTCAGCATGAAAAAAAGGGGAAAGTTCTAATGTAGTTTGTACTTCTTGTATTGCTTCTCTGCTGCTGCACCCATAACAAGCTTCTTGATGTCATGCTGGGAAATGAGGTCTACGATTCCCTCTTCAATACAGTCCATTTCTGTATATACTTTCTGTGCCCGTACCTAGAATTAAAAAAACAGCAAAGCCAAAATAAATTAGAAACTCAGCAAATTTGCATTCTCAAAAGGAACTCACTGGACATTTAAGCTATCAATTCCAAACTTAAAAGTTTCTAAAAGTGACTTTCATTCCATACATAGCTTCATGGTTTCTGTTTTAGAGAAACAAATTCTTTAAAGAAAAAACAAGCTGAACAAATTAACAAGAAAAGTGTATACTCAAATAAATAAAAAAAGAAAAAAAAGTGTATACTAATTAAAAGAGACGGATTTATACCCCCATTTGGTGACAGATAAGAAGGTAATCATCCAGGGTCTTTTGCATTTTTTGCCTTTCATTTTCCCGGTATTCCCTTACGATACTTTCCTTCAGTTTGCTTGCAGGAGCTCTTGCACCCACTGCAAACCAAGAAAAAGGTCAAATAAATTCTCTTTAAAGATAATGAAAACCACTCAAAAAAAGTAAAAACCTTTGAGACAAATATGCATCCCTCCATAATGAACAATCTTCAGTCAATTAACTTGGTATTGTAAATCGATTGTTTAGCCACATCCAAATATAAGTTGGAGTTACCAATTTTTTCTTATTTTCCTAAATTATCCAAAATTCCAAATCATTTCCTCAGGATAATAAAAATTCCCTAAATTTTAGAAAATTTATCATGTAGAGGCAGATCATTATCAAGTTTGTCATTTGGAGTCAACAAACAAACCATTGAACAGTGCAACTCCCAAAAGTCATAAAACAATGAATAATCAATTGTAAGCAACATTAAACTCTGAATTATCATAAAACTTCCATGTTCTGTATACATAAAACATATTCAGACAAATATATGTGCGTGTGAGAGTGTTTGTGTTATTATAAGTGTTCATAGCTTCACTATATATAGATTGATGGATAGATACAGATGCAGATATAGATATAGACGTAGATTCTGGGACATACTAAAAGGGATCAACTGTGGAGGCTGATGTACGTGAAGGATGCAAATCCTCTTTCCTCCAGAGTTCTGTACAGCCCATAACAGGATTGATTTGCATTCTCTCACATCAGTTCCCAAAGCAACATATATAATATCTTCAAACAAGAAATCCTCTGATGCCTCATGCCTAGTTGCCATATTTTCGGAAGCCCCAATATCTAGAAATCTAGCACTTAAAATATATAATCAAATGGTTGCATGTAAATTGCAGGCACAAGTAATGGAAAACATCTAAAAGTTCACTTCTTATAGGAAACTCGTTCATCACAATCTCACACTACCTCAATAAAGTATAACTCATGCTAATAATCCCCACTTTTTTTTTTTTTTTTAATGAATGAAATGTTTAAGTCAACAAATGCACATAGTATATACAAACGCAGCTTGAACTACGTCTACAACCAAAACACCAGACAAACAAAACAAAGTAACCTCTGACACCAGCAGCTAACACAAGATGAAAAACACCAAAAGAAGCACAAAAACTCGAAAGACAACAAGGGCTAGGCACCACAATCAAGACTCAAAGAATCTTTGAAGAGAGTATAAGAATCAGCAAAAAGTGGGGTATCTATATTTACTATGAAGAATTGGAAACCGACTTTGTTGGTTCTATGAAGTTTCTGAGATATTACAATAACCGGTTGAAAATATGACTAGTTGACTAGGACTATTGGGATTGCCTGTCTGGGCTATTTTGTTTGTACACTAGCATAGACCCGGGAGTTGCGCAGACTAGTTGATGAACTTTGGATTTGAACTCTTAGCTTTTACCCTCAATATATCATGTGTTTTTGCTCACAAACTCCCCAACATTCAATGGATCGAGCCTAGGAAAAGTTGATTGGTTCAGGCATAGCCTATAGCTAAAGTTTTAGTGAGGAAACGCGTGTACGGATATATATTGGCCTACATTGGAAGAACAATCTATTTTAGTATAATTATATACATGGAGGAGTTTGGGATTCTGAAATGGTCATTTTGAAAAGGTATCTACTTATTTTTTATTTTTATTATTTAATTGGAAAGTTTTTGTGTCACATTTGATATTTCTTTATTACATGGCATCACAAAATAATATTGCAACTTGCATACTTGTGTGTAATATATATATATATATAGCCAATTTGAGGTTCTATCTGTTTGACGAAATCCTCTTTATTGTTAGTCAAAACTTAAGTACCAGTCACAGAGCCATAAATTGCAGGCACGGTTGCGATGCCACTAAATTTTTTTTTTTGTTTTTTACTCTTGTTAAGAACCAAACGGTTGCGATGCCACTAAAAGGAATAATGCTGTGTTCAGAGGTCAGCACATTCAGGATAATGTTCACAGTGAAGCTGTCTTCCTTGCTTTTGAATTTTTGCATTGTGCCTTAAATCCCAGTCTCTCGGGTAGTAAAAGAATTATTCAGGTAAGATGGGAGAAGCCTTCGCCTGGTTGGATCCGTCTAAACACCGATGGTTCAGCCTTAGGGAATCCAGGACGTGCTGGCTGCGGTGGAATCATTCGGAATGAACATGGAGATTGGCTTGGAGGGTTCTCTAGAAGCATCGGAATTACTTCTAGTTTTATTGCTGAGCTTTGGGCGCTTTGTGACGGCCTTACCATGTGTCTTAAACATGCATTTTCTTGCTGTTGATGTGCAAATTGATGCGAGAGCTATTGTTGATGCTGTTTGTAATTCTTCTTATGCTAATCGGGTTGTTATGCCCATTGTTGATGATTGTAGGCAGCTGATTTCCCAGCTACTCCAAGTGCGGATCGGTCATTGCTATCGTGAAGCAAATTATTGTGCTGACTTTTTAGCTAGATCAGGTGTCATGCAAGCTAGTAGTCTCATTTTGTTTTAAGATCCACCTGTGGGTCTGATTGAGCTTATTAGATTGGACAAAGTGGAAGGTTTTGTAACAGGGCTATCCCTGATACCGATGCTCCTTTGTAGTTTTCTTTTATGAAATTCCTCCTTACCAAAAAAAAAAAAAACGTTGAGAAATCATACTTGATGATGCAAATTGATTTATTATTTTTTGGGCTCAGGGCGGCTTAGTAATCGTTAGGTTTGAAAAATCAGACGCGAAAATAATTCCGAAATTATTCATAAACGATTCCAATCCTTGAATTTGGTACTTGATGTTGATACGAAGAAACTTTTTTTTTTTTTTTTTGGAAGGCAGTAAGACTTTAGCTGACTAAGCAATTTCTTGATGAGCAAGAAGGCTGATAAAAGCCACACCCCCAAGACCCCACACCCCAAGCAGGCAGCTGGAATATCTTTTTTTTTTTTTTTTTTTTTAGGAAGGAATATCATTAATGGTGAAAGTGACTAAAGAATATATAATAACTAACCGAATATCCTTAGCTTACAAACTAAATAGATTAGTGTAAGGTGGGTGATACTACAAAATGAGTTAGGCGCACAAAATACTCATATGTTTTGGGTCCATTAATTATATTTGGTTTAAGGTACAGAACCGTATACGAACAAAAATTTTTATGAATAGTTTAGGCTCGGTAATGTAACAGTCATATTTATATTTGTTTGTTTAGTAAATAAAATAAGTACAAGTTCAAGGTTAGTCTCGACTATTAAACGAGTCAAGCTCAAACAAAATAATATTGGTATATCCATTAATTATAACTAGGTAAGGTGTAGGATTGTAAATAAATAAAAATGTTTATGAATAGCCTGAGCTTATCTAGGAAAAGAAAAGTTTATGTTCATTTGTTTATCAAACGCTTCAAACTTAGGCCTAAAGTTAGGCTCGACTATATAATAAATCAAGTTCAAATACATCAATGTTTTTGTGAACAAGCTAATGAATATAAAAGTTTGATTTGATTATATGTTATATTATATTATTACACTTTATATGTGTAGTTATTTAAAAATACAATAATTATATAGACTTGAGATTGAATAATATAAGTTTGTAAATATGTTTATAAAGAACTATCATCAAGAGTAGACGTCATAAGTTAAAACTCTCTAAAAAAGGTTTATATGATTTCAATTATTATTTTTAGTTTATTAATAATATAATTAGTCCATTTATAATAAGAATTCATAGATTTAAGAAGAAATTAAAAATTTTAGTCATAAGATGATGGGTTCAAGTTACATCTCTCTCTCTCTCTCTCTCTCTCTCTCTCTCTATATATATATATATATATATAAAGTAGCTTGTGAACCATACAATATCAATGTATTAATCTATTGTTTCTTCTTAGACAACAAGACTATAGTCTATTGATGAAGAAACCCAATCCTGACCAAGAAATATTTTAGTGAGTATATTCTCCCAAAAAGATTAAAAATTAAAAATTCTTAATGAGTAGTATGCTAATATGAAACTCCCCACACGTGCCTCCGAAGAATATGTCCACTCTCAGGGCCAAAATTCGCTTTTACCCATTTCTCACAAACTTTCCAGCAAAATATCCAATGTTTGAAACTAATTAGGGAAATGTCCCTATTTTGAAACTCGATTTTCTAAAAATTGAGTTTCAAATGTATAACTCGATTTTTGGAACATCGAGTTATAGCGAACGTGGACTTAATATTTTTATTTTTATTTTCTGGAACTTGAGTTCCATGTAAAGTACTCGAGTTCATGAAACTCGAGTTCCACTTTAATTTTCTCGATTTTTGGACAATTGAGTTATAGCGAACTGAAAATTAAAAAAAAAAAATTCTAGAAATGGGGCATTTTGCTAAAAAGTTTTGGCGAAATGAGCAAATGCCTATTTTCTCCCCACTCTCAGGTTTCCAAGGCCTTTGAATATCTTCAAAATATTTCCACCAGCTAAAAAATTTCTTTTTTCCTATATTATATTTTTATTTGTATAAGTATCTAGTATCCACCATTATAACCATAATAATTCAACATTCGAATTTTAAATGTATTTATAGAGAGGTAGTATACTTACTATTATAGTTTCAATTGCAAGTTTGCATCTATGAAATGAGCATTATATTCAACAATATTATAGTTGAATATTTAGCTTTTTGTCAAGAGCGGTTGAGCTTTAATAAATTGACACTTTTTCACTTGTTTCTTGGACTCACTTGTATGATTTTAACACGTGTGTTAGGTTTTAAAATTTTAGAACAATTGGAAAATTGTAAACACACAAGAACATAAAAGCTGCAGAAAGAAGATTTGAGAATCTACCTGGTTCGACTGATTGAGAAACAGGCTCGACTGATAGAGAATCGTATCTGCAGAATTTTAAGCTGGCCCAAACAACAGTTCAATCCTATTAAAAATTAGGGTTTCAGATCTACTTCTCCCACTATATAAAGGAAACTCTAAGCACGTTTTTAATGGCTTCTAAGAGAGAGAAGAGTGTGCATCTTTTGTAGATTTAAGGTTTTGTACCCAAAAGGTCTCTAAGTCTTTTGTTGCTCTTTATGCTGTGTGTGTGAATCTTTTGTGAGATATAGAAGTGTTTTCCTTCACATACACTTAGAGTTATCGAGATCTAGATTGATACCAAGAGCTTGATGATTAACTCAGTTGCAGATTTAAGAGCTTAAAGATATACAAGCGGGGGTGCTTGTGCTTGCTGGGAATCCAAAGAAAGAAGTAGTTCGTGAACTCGAAGCTGTCACATGGTCATGCTAGTAAGTTTCTTACTCGAGGTAGCAAGAGAATGTTAGTGGTCTAAGTCACTATTGTGTAAACTTCAATTCTTTCATAGTGGATTTAGTTTTACCTTGAAGATAGCTAAGTTAAATCATCCCTAGGTTTTTTACCGGTTTGGTTTTCCTAGGTCATCATATCATTGTGTTCTTTATATTTCTGCTGCTTTGCATGATATGATTATTTTGTGTTAACCTAGATCTGCATAATTTACTTAAGTTAATAACTTAGCTAAATAATTAGGTTAAACTGGTTGTTTTAAGGGGTCTAAAAACGTACAACTTGAACTTGAAATCTTATTTCTTAAAGTATTAAATACATCCTAAATCTACCAATTACAAGTGTGTTTTGTCAAAAGATTAGCCAATACATGATGATATATGTTCCTTACATGATGATATATGTTCCTAACATAAATCACATATGTCCTAACACAAATTTTAAAAACGTTCTTTCAATATTCCAAATACTTAACCAAATAGACGCTTTTTTTTAAAAGAGAAACAGACACTTTATCCTTTAGAAAAAGTATAAATTTTGTGCATTTTTAGACCCCTGTAAAACTAGATTGTTTAACTTAATTAATTAACCAAGTGAATACTTAGGTTTATTTAGATTTAGGTTAACACAAAACAATCATATCATGCAAAGCAGCGGAAATATAAAGAACACAATGATATGATGACCTAGGAAAACCAAACCGATAAAAAACCTGGGGAAGATTTAACCTAGTTATCTTTAAGGTAAAACTAAATCCACTATGAAAGAATTGAAGTTTACACAATAGCAACTTAGACCACTAACATCCTATTACTACCTCAAGTAGGAAACTTACTACCTCAAGTAGGAAACTTACTACTATGACCACGTGACAGCTCCGAGTCCACGAACTACTTCTTTCTTGAATTCCGAGCAAGCACAAGCACTCCCGCTTGTATATCTTTAAGCTCTTAATGCAGCAACTAAATGATCACCAAGTTCTTGACATCGTCTTGATCCTTAATAACCCTAAGTATGTGCGAAGGCAAACACCTCTAGATCTCACAAAAGATTCACACATATAGCAGCAACAACCTCTAAAAATGTGGCTAGGGTTTTCTCTTTTATACCTAGGGCAAAACATAAAACCTTACACGCAAAACGAGCTTGGGCTGAGTTGAAATTTTCTGCAAAAAAATAATTTACACGACTTTCGATCAGTCGAGTCTAATTATCGATCGATTGAGCTGGGCAGAATTGCATAGTAAATTCTGCAGCAACTCGATTCCAACTTTACATTAAAAACACATACTTTGAATAGTCTAAACAAGACTTAAACGTTTTGATCATGGTTTGCCAACATTACAAATTAGAATTCTAATACATTTAAATCTAAAGGTCTTAGAACCTAACAAACTCCCTTTTTAGCAATCCGTGACAAAATACAAACATATCAAAATGCTCAAAATTTACATATAAATAGCCCATTACAAATACAAAGCCCAACATAACAAATTCAACCTAATTACTATCCATTAGTTGCAAGTATACACAGCAGCAAGACTGAATCAACCTATATATTCCTATAACACTTAACAAACACATAAACGTATGTGTGGAAAATACAAGTAAAATAGCATAACTTTTTGATTTCATATAAACATAAACTACAAGACATATGTCATGAATAACCTCATAAATATAGATCAAAAATCAACGTAGCACAGTGTGAAACAAGAAACAAATAAGCAAAGTATCTCCCCCTTTCAAAAACAATTTCAACTCCCCTAAACAAAACAAACAGGATTCTCACATTTTATCTATTTCTCCCCCTTTTTTTCATGTATTGACAAAGACAACTCAATTAAAGAGTAAACAGAAAACATAGCCAACAAACGATAAGAGAAAATAGAGAATAAAGGGAATACAAAACAATTCAACTTTATAGAAAATAGAGATAGCTCCCCCTATGAATAACAAAGTTTAAAAACAAGCTTCTCCCCATATAAAAATAGGAAAAACAAAACAAGTTTTGAGAAAAATATAGAAAATGGGAATATAAAGACACAAAACCAAACTTAAAAACTAAGTTGAGAATACACATGAAGAAAAATATTCTCTCTTTCAATAAATGCAAATTTATGTGACCCATAAATAGTCGCATGAGTAGAGAAATATTTGCATATTGATTATCCATCATATCTCTTATCTCTTAAGAAAAATATGTAACTAGAACTAGTACTATTAGTAATCTAATTTATCAAATCCAATATTTGACTTCACTTAATAATACAATCACCTATCAATCTCAACTTGCCAAAACAAAGACAAATTCTATAAGTGGCTTGATGAATTTATGAATTTAGGAGCTTTCTTGGAGTGAGAGAACTCACCTATGTTTTCTTTTAATTCCCAAAGAAAAAAAAAATTATTCACACAAACTTTTTGAGGATCTTTTAATATTGGGGCCCTAGGCAAGGACCTAAGTAGTCTTGCCCTAGGGCCAAGCCTTGAATACTCCATTTGGCTACAAGGATTAAGTCGTGCTGACCTGGTCCCTGCCAAATGCAACTCGCTAACTAGGCTTCTCTTCATTAATACATTGGCATCCACTTATCACAATGTGTAGGGTTTACATGAACAATATTATGTAAACTTATAATGTTCAAAGTTAGGTTCTAAGGATTTAGGATCTAAATATTTTTAGAACTTCAATATGTAATGTTGGCAAACCATGATAAAAACTTAGAGTCTAGATTTAGGTTGCTCAAAGTGATGTATGTGTAAAGTTGGGAATCAAGTAATTGCAGGAAATTACTGTTTAATTTCTGCAAGGCTTGATTGATCGATCGAAAATTAGACTCGATCGATCAAAACTCGTGCAGAATGTTTTTTCTGCAAAATTTCCAACTCAGCCCAAGCCCATATGATGTGTAGGGTTTTATGTTTTACCTTAAGTATAAAAGGAAAAACCCTAGCTAGGTTTTAATGTTATTGTTTATGTTGTGTGTGTGAATCTCTTGTGAGATATAGAGGTGTTTGCTTTTATACATACTTAGGGTTATCAAGATCGAGATTGATGTCGAGAGCTTGGTGATCGTTTCAGTTGCTGCATAAAGAGCTTAAAGAAGAACAAGTGGTGTAGTTGTGGATGTTGTGGATCTGAGAAAGAAGTAGTCCGTGGACTCGGAGCTGTCACGTGGTCGCGATAGTAAGTTTTTTACTCGAGGTAGCAATAGGATGTTAGTAGTCTAAGTCAATTGTAAAACTTTAATTCTTTCATAGTGAATCTGTTTTACCTTGAGAATAGTTAGGTTAAATCCTCCTTAGGTTTTTTACCAGTTTGGTTTTCCTAGGTTATCATATCGTTGTACTCTTTATTTTCTGCATTGTTTACTTGATATGATTTATTTGTGTTAACTTAAATTTGAATAATTTACCTAAATGATCACTTGACTAAATAACTAGGTTAAACAACTGGTATTTTAAGGGATCTAAAAACGTACACTCAATGCATAGTGGATGAGGCTCCGCATGAAGCCCTCATTGGTTCAAGTACCTTCCTGACATGATTTGACCCAAGATCTGGCCGGTTCTTTCGGTTCTTGTCACAACACCTCAAGGCCAAGCAAGAAAACTCTTGAGCAAGCTCAAATGGCCAGCCTCCAGCCAAAGGATCCAAGAGGGCTTCCAAATTTTTGGCATCCAAGGCATTTTGCACTACATTTGCTATTTTGAAGGCTGATCTCCTAGTCAACAATTGTAGCAATATGATTCCAAACGAGTAAACATTTGACTTCATTGTAAGCTCTCCCGTTTGAAGGAACTCGGGATCTATGTAGGCCAAAGTGCCCTTTGTGACAATTAGATGACACAGTGTTGTGTTGTTGCTTGAACTTTTATCTTGGCATATCATGCGGCAGATTCCAAAGTCACTAAGTTTACTAACAAAGTTGGAATCAAGGAGGATATTGGAGGGTTTTAAATCACCATGAACGATGCTGTGAGGTTTAATGAAATGAAGATACACGAGGACTGAGCACAACTCCATGGCAATGCATACTCGAGTTTGCCATGATAATGGAGGACTGTCGTCCTTGCAAATGAGTCGATCTTCAAGGCTTCCGCAGGGGAGATACTCATAAATTAGAGCAAAAACTTCCGGGCAAGATCCTACGAGTCTGACAAGATTGGGATGCCTCAATTGACTCAATACACGAACCTGACATACGTACAATCAACTAGTTAATGCGATAGAGAATGCCTTGGCCCAACTAAACTAAGTCCATTATGTTGTGAGAAAGAATTTAGTATTAACCAAATTGTAAATACTAATACACAAACCTCCATTTGAAATTCTGAGGGGCCTTGTGAGCCTTGAGATTGTAGCCTCTTTATAGCAACTTCAGTTTCATGCAGGCGACCTTTATAAATGCTTCCATATCCTCCTTGTCCAATTTTGAGTGATTCATCAAAACCATGAGTAGCTTCTTCGATGTCAGAGAGTAAGTACTCAGAGAAGAACTGAGGCATGTGCCTAGAGGCCTCTGCTTGTTTTCTTCTCAATACTTCAGCATCTTTCAGTGCACTGTCACGCTCAATCTGAAACTTATCTCTCTCCTTTTGTAACTCTACAATATGGTTCTTTAACAATGTTTTCTCTTGTTTGGCAATCCAGAGTTCTTCCATGACTTGGTCTCTCTGATTCTTCACCTTTGCAACTTCTCTCTTTCGCTAACTCTTCCGCAATTTCTCTTCTCTGAATCGATTCTTCTTGGGCCTATTAATCGGATTATTGGAATTTGTGTAAGATTTTGCAACTCTTAACGTTTACATTGGTATGTTTTTCAAGACTAGTAGTGCATATGATAGACAAGTACAGGTATGCAGTGTGCAAAAACAGTTATTCTGCAGCAAACAGAGTTTTTTCTTTGACGAATTGATATTTATCTACATTTTTTTGGCCAAGATTGCAAATTTAACATGCAAAAAAATAAAAAACCACTAATATTACATGCAAATATAAGTTGAAAGAGTGTAAAAGAATATGTCCATAAATGCAAAGTTTCAAGATTTTCTAAAACAACTTACCCTGTGTACAGCCTCAACCAAATTCCTTTCAGCTTTCCGATGCCTTTGTGTCTCTTTGTCAGCCTCTGCTTCTGCTTGTTGATATTGCTCATAAAGAGTATTATCTAAACTTCCATCCTGCTAGGATCCAATGAACGTATAATTTTCAAAGCCTTCATATTTTTATTGATTGATCAATTCAGAAGAATAAGGATGAAGAGAAAGGAAAAATGCTTTCTATAGATAAATCCAATTTGAAGTTGCACATCAAAATGTTTACATGCTCCATAACAAATTTATATATCTCCCACTCCACAAATGAATGTTATGCACATACCACAAAATTGAGAGCTCCATTAGAAGAGCCTGTTGATAAGGTGCTTGGACTTGGTTGCAGGAATGAAGATGCAGCCTCCACAATAGAAGGGGTTCTTAAATAACAGGAAGGTGGAGAGAATGCAATTAAGTCATTCCCCTCACTCTACGAAGTCAGAGTTACAGATAGTCCAGGTTCGGTGATGTTCCTATTTTGCCCCAAAGAAACAGACCATGATCTCAAAGGGTTTGCCTTTCCAATTTCGGTTTCTGCACTTGATTCCCTGTTTTGTTTTAGTAGGACAGTTACATGGATTTGTAGTTACAATCATCTAGTATACAATCAAAGAACTTTTGCAGTTTCTAGTGTACAATATTCCTAATTAGAAACTAATCAAGCATTTTGTAATCTTTAGTATCAATTGTAAACATCATAGCTGCAATGTAATTAATAAAATAGTCAAACAAACCTAGTATGGATGAGGTTGCCCCTGCAGATAAATTGTATGTGACAGGAGGCGTGTGCATTCTCACACACAAATATAGCTTTAGTAGACTTTAGTTCCATCTTTTTTCTGCATCATTGAGAGAATATATTAATATCTTTAACGATGTTCTAAGCTTTCCAAGATCATATACAAATTGTTGATGTCAAAACATTAGCTACTTGATCATCATGAACAACACAAATTAAAACCATAATTTCTACAAACCAGGAAACAAATAGCAAAAAATCTTGTAAAACATCGACAAGAGTAAATCCATCTTCACAATGATTTCAATTAAGTAACTAAACCTATCAATCAGTGTCCTTACCTTTTGTGAAATCCCAAAGCCAGAGCATACAGGCATATCGAATGACTTGGTGTGTGTATTCAAGATTTATTTCCTTTGTTTATTTATTAGATTGCATTTATTTTTTAGTCTAACTAATTGTAGAAGTTTTATTAAGGTGTTCTCTTCTTCAGTTCTCCAAACCCCTTCTGGTCTGAACATTGGCCTTCTTTGCAAAATCTAGACCACATATTGTACCGTTAAGAGTTATTAACCATGTATCTATTCTGAAGCAACAAAAATTGATAGTGGGTAAAGGACATCCATGTTCTGCAAGGATTAGATGCCCACAGTGAATAAACAAAGAACAAGAATTGAACATGAAAAAAAAAAAGGGAAAGTTCCAATGTAGTTTGTTCTTCTTGCATTGCTTCTCTGCTGCTGCACCCATGACAAGCTTCCTGATCTCATGCTGGGAAATGAGTTCAACTATTCCCTCTTCAATACAGTCCAATTCTGTATGTACCATCTGTGCCCGTACCTAAATTTAAAAAATATAAAAGCTAAAATAAATAGAAACTCAACAATTTTGCAATCTCAAAAGGAACTCACTGGACATTTAAACTATCAATGCCAAACTCGGAAATTTCTAAAAGTGATTGTCAGAGAACAAATTTTTTATAGCCAAGCCAACACAAGCTGAACAAATTAACAAAAAAAAATGTATACTAAAACAGAAGAATTTATACCCCCATTTGGCCACAGATAAGAGGGTATGCATCCAGGGTCTTATGCATATTTTTCCTTTCAGTTTCCCTGTAATCCCTTACGATGTTTTCCTTCAGTTTGCCTGCTGGAACTTTTGCACCCACTGCAAACCGAGAAAAGGGTTAAATAATTTCTCTTTAAAATACTGAATACCATGAAAGAAAAGTAAACTTCTTCCAGACAAATGTGCATTTGTCCATAATGAACAATCTTCAGGCAACTTTTTTTTTGACAATCTTCAGGCAACTTGGTATTGTATATCAATTGTGTAGCCATATTTCATTATATTAGCATATAATGAGTTTAGACTTTAGAATCCCATCCAAATATAAGTTAGATTGACCAATTTTTCTATGTTAGAGATGTTAGCTCAACGTAATAGGCTTGAATCCTTCTCGTCTATGGTTTAGCCTACTATATATACTTATGTTATAGTTCATTATAGTACAGGATTTGTACTATACTCTAATATATTATTAATGTAGCCTTTTAGGATTTTCTCCATAGACGTAGGCCGTTAGGCTAAACCATGTAACCTTCGTGTTCTTGTATTCTATATTTTATGCTTCTGCTTCTATATCTATACTAGCATATTTAACCTGGTGTATTAATGCTAATATTTAACATTATATATTGCTAAATGATCCAAATTATTTTCCCAAGTTTCTTTTGTATTTGTTTAACGAGTCAAGATAAGAAAAAATCCCTAGTAAATTTTAGAACAGTGATCATGAAGAGGCAGATCATTATCAACTTTGTCATTTGGAGTTCAGCAAACAATCAAACAAGTGGAATTCCAACAAGTCATGAAGTACTGAATAATCAATTAGATCAATTTTTACAACATCAAACGCTAAATTACCATAAAAAATTCCATGTTTTGTATGCATAAACCTATACATTTAGACAGATATATGGATGTGTGTGTGTGTTTGTGTTATTTATGTGTGTTCACAGCTTCACATACACTCTATATTTATAGATATAGATGTAGATTCTAGGACTTACTAAAAGGGATCAACTGTGGAGACTGATGTACGTGAAGGATGCAAATTCTCTTTCCTCCAGAGTTTTGTATAGCCCATAATAGTATTGATCTGCATTCTCTCACGTCAGTTCCCAAAGCAACATATATAACATCTTCAATCACGAGAACCTCTGTTGCCCCATGCCTACGTGCCATAATTCCTGGAGCCCCAGTATCTAGAAATCTATTACTATAAATATACAATCAACTGGTTGCAAATTGCAAGTAAATTGCAGGCACGAGACTACTCACAACTCACCACCACAGCTAGAACTTATCTGAAGATACTACTAGATGTTACTTTCTATTAGAAAATCCGTTCATCACAATCTCATATTACCTCATCCAGCTGTCTCTGTCTATATAACTCGTGCTAATAATCCCCACTTTTTTTTAATATAAAATAAAGTACACAGTACATAAAAACGCAGCTTGAAATACAACCAACACAGCAGACAAACAAACAGCAAAGTGAAACAGCAAAAGAAACACAAAAACTCAAACGCAACAAGGATTAGGCACCTCACTCAAGACTCAAAGATCACCATGATCACCCGCCTTTTACTTTATGAAGAGAGTGTAAGAATCCAATTGTTAGCATAAAAACAAGGGGGAATACTTATAATGAAGAATTGGATGAAGGCTTTGTTGGTTCTATGAAGTTTCTGAGGTCATTAAATATGTCTAGGATTAAAAGGGATTGCTTGTCGGGACTGTTTTGTGTGGATACTATCGAGGACCTGGGAGTTGCGTGGGACAAAGTGACAAAGTTCATATTTCCACCTGGCTAGTAGGAAACAAACATTTTTTTCGCAACAAATTTGACAATGAATGGAGTAAAATTTTTACGACCAATGAGTTGAATATATATATATATATATATATATATATATATATAAGGGATACATATTGATCAGTAGAAGGCTTAGTAATCGTTAAGTTCGAAAGGAGAAATTAAGTCTAAAAATTCCTTCTAACGATTCGAATCCTTAAAGTTGGTAGGAACTAGGAAGAAA
Organism: Castanopsis chinensis; assembly: GCA_032878915.1. Lineage (NCBI taxonomy): Eukaryota > Viridiplantae > Streptophyta > Magnoliopsida > Fagales > Fagaceae > Castanopsis > Castanopsis chinensis. The sequence continues at coordinate 39,700,890 of JAVQMG010000126.1, read as the reverse complement.
TATTGATTTTTAACCTACTTGTTCGAGTAACATAAGAATCCACTCCCCCAAATCCCAAATAAATAGTATTTCCAAAGCCCTGGAATATTATTTGAATATTTTCACTGGTGAGGAAAGTCAATAAATTTCTTTATAAAGTATATCTTATTTGTGTAAATTTCTTTGAAGTTATGGTGAAAAGAAGGACGGTTATACACTTATAATAAACTTTGTATCTAATAACTACATCTCCCATTGAAAAATTAATATAACTACATACTTTAAAATTTAATAATTAAATTATATGTTTTTTTGTTTGTTTGTAACATGTATGTCAAATTTTGTACCAATCGAATCTTATTTATTATTTTATCTATAAACTCATTTCATAATTTTAGACTATAATAATTTTTTATTTTTTTGAGTATTTTACAAGTATGGATGAAAAAGTTATCCAAGAATAAAGATTTGACTTGGTATGCGTTTGGATTCGTGTTTGTGTCTCAATGTCCAGCATTTTCCCTCTTTTTTTTTTTTTTTTTTTTTTTTTTTTTTTTGAAGCACGTTTTTCAGTAGCTGTGGCTTTATGTTACACCAGTGGATCTCGTGCACTGTTCACGAGACCCACAAACCTCTTTTTTCAGCAATTTTTTTTATTAAAAATGATTCTCACGATACTATTTACATATTTAAAAATTAGTTTGCTACAATATTTCTAATTTTCAGTTTTTAACAAAATAAGCGGTATCTAAATGGACCCTTAGTCTATGTGGTTTTTTTTTAAAAAAACACTCCAATACACAAGCGGTGATACATGTGCTTAGGAGTAAACAACTTTTATAGCATGAGCAATTTGAGAGGTAGGAAGAACTAGAAGGCTTGGTAAAGGATTTTCAAGGTTTTGAGTTGTCATCTTCTTTCCTCGTAAATTAGGGTTGAAATTTGGTATTTAGGTGTAGGGTTTGAGCCTTGAGGTATATTGACCACAAAAGCTTTGGTGAAAGCCCAGGTCGATGCTTTCCTTAAAAGAATTGCTCCACCGAATGTTGTTTGAAGGAATGGCGACAGTTTCTGTCTAACTTGTCGTTCTCGCTTCACCGGTCATCAATTTAACTTGACTGAAAACTGCAGGATTGCACAGTGAACAATCCTCAGTCTCAAGAATACCAAAAGAATAAAATTGAAAATTGTACGATGATTACGATCAAATTATATCATAAAATTAGCCAACACTAAAAACCCTAACACATACCTAGCAAATGTTGCTCTGATCAAGTACATGGATTCTGTCACAGCAATCATTAAGCAGGTTTGGAATGATCCTGGATTCTGTTCGGAATGATGTCATGCTAGTAAACAAAGGAACAAAAGAAGTTTCACTGGAGAGTGAGTAATCTAGTCCAGCAGTCAATAAATAAATAAATACATACATACATACATACATATATATATATATATATATATATATAACCCAAATCTGTAAAAGTAATATTCTTTTTCTATATAAGAGATCTGTGACATAAAAAATAGGAAAAATTTACCACTTTCATTAAGTTTCAGGTGAATTAAGTTCACTTATCTGATTACATCAAAGGTAAAGACTAGTAAACATATCATATTATCAGGTTCCAAGAGGTTGTGTTTTTTTTTTTTTTTTTTTTTTTTTTTACTGCCTTCTCCTATATTGCCAGATAGAAGATACTCAGTATTAATTGTGGCAGTTAAAGCCTATTTTGTACATAAAATTTGATGTTGATGTGTGGCTTAATTTATGGTTTGATAGCATTTGATCATGAATGTGCTTGATTTGAATAATGAAAAGATCTTCATCTATTATTTAAGTAGGACTTAGTTATATTTGATAAACAATGAACAAAAGAAAGTGTTTAGCGCAAAACAACTGGTATCTAGCAAATGTTGCTGTTGTTAGAGATATATTAGTCCATTAGTATAAGTCCAAGCCTAATTCTATTTTATGTGCTAGCCAAGTCTCTTTCTTGTACTAAAAGTCTATTAGTCTAGGGTTTAGCCTATTATATATACACATGTTATGTTCATTGTAACACAAGATTTGTATTACACTCTAATATACTATTGATTTAGCTCTTTAGGGTTTTCTCCGTTGATGTAGGCTGTTAGGCTGAACCACGTAATCCTCGTGTGTTATTGTATTCTATACTTTATGTTTTTGCTTCTACGTCCTTACTAGCATATTCAACATGGTGTATCAATACTAATATTTAACATAGTATCAGAGCTACCTTCCTATGGCTATAGTTTTCTGTCCTTACGGTATATTAAGAGTAATATTTGTCTTCCTCGGTGTTTCTTTACTGCGTTCATCTTCTTTGGCTTCCTACTCTTATCGTCAAAACTCTCCGATATAGTTATGCTACTGTTAGAACTCTCATCAACATTGCAAGACCATTGCCTTCCTCAAACTACTGTCACAGAGCCAAACTTCATTTAAGGGATCTTCTCAACCTTATCAAATCTCAAGATTTCATCAAGTTTCCATCTTGAATTTGAGAGAGGGTGTTAGAGATATATCAGCCCATTAGTATAAGTCCAAGCCTAATTCTACTTTGTGTGCAAGCCAAGTCTCCTACTTGTACTAGAAGTCTATTAGTCTAGGGTTTAGTCTATTATATATACACATGTTATAGTTCATTGTAATATAGGATTTGTATTACACTCGAATATATTATTGATATAGTCATTTAGGATTTCCTCTGTGGATATAGGCCATTAGGCTAAACCATGTAATCCTCATGTGTTATTGTGTTCTATACTTTATGCTTTCACTTCCGTATCTATACTAGTATATTTAACATAGTGTATCAATGCTAATATTTAACAACTGTGATTAACCAATACATCAACAGGTGCTGCTTTAAAATATCTGAGACATCTATACAACGCATGACATCTGTAGAGATACACTATCATATATTAAAAGACGAGTAAAGGATATGGACACAGAGATAAGCCACTCTAAAATATTGAAATATATACATGAGCAGAATAATTTATCTTAGAAATAGGACAAATTCAATATCTCCACTATGGAGGTGGTTTCAATATTTCTCTTCAGGACCCAGTCGGGATGAGGATTGAGGCTCCACAAGAATCCCTCATTGGTTGAAGCACCTTCCAGATATCTGAACTAAGGTCTGGCCGGCTTTTTCGGTTCCTGTCACAACACCATAAGGCCAACCCAGCCAGCTCTTGAGCAAGTTCAATTGGCCAATTTCCAGCCGAAGGATCCAAGAGAGCTTTGAAATTTCCAGCCTCTAAAGCACGTTTTACTTCATTTGCTATCAAGAAGGCTGGTCTGCTAGTCAACAATTGTAGTAATATGACTCCAAATGAGTAAATATCTGACTTTGTAGTAAGCTCTCCTGTTTGAAGGAACTCGGGATCTATGTAAGCAAAAGTTCCCTTTGGGTCAGTTATATGACACACTGTTGTGTTGTTGCTTGAGCTTCTATCTTGGAATAACATACGGCAAATTCCAAAGTCACTAAGTTTACTAACAAAGTTCAGATCGAGGAGGATGTTGGAGGGTTTCAAATCCCCATGAACTATGATGTGAGGTTTATTGGAATGAAGGTAAACTAGGACGGAGCACAACTCTGTAGCAATGCGTATTCGAGTTTGCCATGATAATGGAGGACTATTGTCCCTGCAACTCAATCGATCTTCAAGGCTTCCATTGGGGAGATACTCGTAGATGAGCGCAAAATCTTCTGGGCAAGATCCAATGAGTTTGACAAGGTTAGGATGCCTCAGCTGACTCAACACACGAACCTGATACATATACAATCATACAACTAACTAATTATTGAGAGAAATGATGACAAGCTTTTGATCCACTTTTGTTATACACTAATCACAACTGGTTATATCAACATTTGTGAAACAATTTTTCTCCTTTAGACTTAACAATATATAAATGATTCAATTGATTTTCAAATGAATTTATCTATAAAAATAAAATAAAAATATAAAGAGTGATTTTGAAATGAAAATACAAACCTCCATTTGGAATTCTGAGGGGCCTTGGGAGCCTTGAGATTGTAGCCTCTTTATAGCAACCTCAGTTTGACGTAGGAGACCTTTATAAATGCTTCCATATCCTCCTTGTCCAATTTTGAGGGATTCATCAAAGTTTTGAGTAGCTTCTTCAATCTCGGTGAGCGAGAACTCAGAGAAGAACTGAGGGATGTGTCTAGTAGCCTCTGCTTGTTCTCTTCTCAGCTCTTCAGCTTCTTTCAGTGCATTGTTACGCCCCATCAACAACTCATCTCTATCTTTTTGTAACTCTTCAATTCTGCTCTTCAATAAAGCATTCTCTTTTTGGGAAATCCGAAGTAATTCCATGACTTGGTCACTCTGATTCTTTACCTTTTCAAGTTCTTCTTTCTGTTTTGCTAGCTTTTCCTCAAGTTCATTTCTTTGTTTCCTCTCTTCTTCGGCCTGTTGATTGAATATTTGGAAATTTGTGTAAGATTTTGTACCTTTTGACATTTACATTGGTATATTTTTCAAGCATAGATCCCATATGACAGTCAAGAATAACGTGTGCAGTGTGGTGAAAGTCTTATAATTAAAGAAGAAAAATCTATTTTACAGTACATTTACGTGTTTGAAATAGCGTAAGAAGAAAATCCCTTGTAAAGGTTCAAGAAGTTCAAAAACAACTAAAAAGTTTACCATGAATAAGGCCTCAAGCAAATCTCTTTCGGCTTGCTGACGGTTGTGTGTCTCCATTTCAGCCTCTGCCATGGCTTTTTGAAGTTTCTTATAAAGAGTATTATCTAAACTTCCCTGCTGCCAGGATATATTTATTGTGACTAACACTTCATGATGAATAATGCATTTCATATAAAAATCCTAAAACAACTCTTATTGGCACATACCACAATACTGCGAGCTCCGTCAGATGAGCCTGCTGATTTAGTACTTGCACTCAAAGCCAATGTCCTACTTCGTTGCAATGGTGAAGATGCAAAAGGGCTTTTTGAATCAGCTGAAGCTGGAGAAAATGGGCTTAAGTCTAACCCATTCTCATTCCAAGAAGTCAGTGTTACATCGGCCACATTATTGGGAGAGAATGTTAATATCGAGTAAGAAGAACCACGACTAATGGATGACCCCTCCCATTCATCAGAACTCCAAGTCCTTTCTACTGCTACATCCAACGTGCTCTTTGGAGATGAGCGCTCTTCAATACTTTCTTTGGAAGTAGTATCCATGATGCTCTTTCCACCGTTGTCCCTTTCATGACCCAGTGTAACATAATATGATGGTCCAGCTTCGTTGAAATCCCTATTCTGTCCCAAAGCTATAGTTTTTGATCTCGAGTACTTTGATGCTCCAGGTTGAGTGCTATCGACGTCGTGCCCCAAATTAACAGACCGTGATATCAAGTGGTTTGCTTGTCCAGTTTCAGTGTGTGCACTTGCTTCCCTATTTTGAAATGGGACTTGAATTAGTAATAGGATTAAGGTATTGTTGAGTTTGATAATTAATAAACTACCACCTGTTACAATTGGCTAAACTATTATAAAATGGTAAATTTAGTCATTTAACCATTATTCTAATATAATTGAGTGAATTTATGCGCATTAATATTCATGATCATCAACTAAATTCCTTTATCAAATGTTATTAACAACTTTTTTGTTAAGCAAACCTGTTACAAATAAGGTGATCATTGCAGATAAATCGTATGTGACAAAAAAGAGGTGCACGTTTGTGCACATACTTTGCTTTCTTAGACTTGAGGCCCATCATATTTCTGCATCATCGAATGATGTTAATAATTTTAGCGATATTCTAATCTCTCCAAAATCATATAGAAATGTTAAATTAAACCACAAAGTAATTATAGATCTTTGGAAGCAGATTGGGAAACACCCATTTGATACCAAAAGTAATAAAGCCATCTTTGGATGGAGTTCAATTATCTAATTGAACATGTCAATCGGTGCCACTCCCTTGGTACAAGATATTCCAAAGCCAAAAAAAAAAAAAACAGGCATATCAAAATTGCATGATATTCCAAAGCCATGATTTATTTCATTCTTTAATTATTTTTCAGTCTAAAAATTTCTAGATGTGTTACTAAGGCATTCTTTTCATTTGTTTCTAGCTTCCCTTATGATCTGAACACTGGGCTTCTTTGCATAATACAAACTACAGGTTGTACAGTGAGACCTATTAACCATGTATGTATTCTGGCTTCTAAAGTACTAAAAATTGATAGTATATATCCACAGTGGATTATACATAAAACAAGAAGTGAACATGAAAAAATGGAAAGCTTTTATGTGGTTTGTACTCTTTATAGTGCTTGTTTGCTGCTCCTCCCATTACAAGCTCCTTGATCCCATGCTGAGAAATGAGTTCTACAATTCCCTTCTGAATACAATCCATTTCAATACATTCGCTCAGTGCCTGCACCTAGATTTAAAACAACAATGTCATTCAGCTAAAAAAAAAAAAAATCAAAACAAATTAGAAAACTCAGCAATTGTGCAATCTTAAAAGGAATTATCAATACCAATATTGGAATCTTTGAAGTTTGAACAATTAATGGCGCAAATTTTGTCAAGAGCTACATAGTTTAATTGGCTCCTCTTGATGTTTACAATAAAAACATTTAGGATTCAAATTTTCAACCCTAACTATATATATATTCAGGGCAAGACTTAACTATAGTATTTAAGTATTGTTCTTTAAATTTCCTTCTAAAATATTGCCATGTGGACTTTTTCTTATAGGATAAACCTATATTTTTTAGTTAAGTAGTCATTTGGTTAAATTTTGAGAAAGGAACCTAATGAACAGTATTTAAGTTATTATATTTAAGTTTTGTCTATAAATATATATATATATATATATAGAGAGAGAGAGAGAGAGAGAGAGAGAGAGAGAGAGAGAGAGAATTTCATAATTGCTTTTTTATCATTAGATTAAAACATTAATTGGTTTTTTATGCAAGTTGAAATTAAACCTCTAATCTTTACTAATTGAGTTAATTAAAATTCACTAATTACTCTAAGATTGTTTCTACAAATTTGAGAATGTATTATATTTGATAGATTTACCCCCTTTCCGCGACAAATAGAAAGGTATTCTTCTAGGGTCTCATTCATGATTTTCTTTTCTCTATTCCGGTGGTCCCTTACGATCCTTTCATTGAGTAAGTTTGCTGGGCAGTCTCCACCCACTGCAAAATAGGAAAAATAAATTGCACTTTGAAATAATGAAAACCATGCAAGAAAAAACTAAATCTTAAAGACAAAAGTGAAATTCTCCAGATCTCCATAGTCTTATTTCTTCATATTACCAGATCATGAGTTTAAAATCCCAATCAAAATTTGTACAGTAAATGTTAGATTGACCAGTTTTTCCAAAGTTACTAAATTCTCCAAATTTATTTCTCCACAACTGTGGCCGATTTTTTTTCCAAAGCTTTTTTTCAATTTGTTTCACGATTCTAGCAGTAATCCTTCACTGATCCAAGAATAATTTTTAAAATCCCTTGTAAATTTTAGAACTGTAATAAATTAATAATCAAGAAGTAAATCATTAATATCAAGTTTTTTCATTTGGATTTTCTCAAAAAAAAAAAAAAAAAAAAAAAAGTTTGTCACTTGGAGTTCCACAAATATAGTCAACCAAATACACTTGTAGACTTAACTACTAAAAAGTAATAAAGCTCCAAGCGAGCTTAGCACAAATGATCAGTTTTTACCACATCAAAAACCGAATTCCCATCAAAACTACCAAGCTTTATATAAATATAATATATATGATCAGTTTTCCAAAACAATACTAATAATAATAATAATAATAATAATAATAATAATAATAATATACATGATCAGACACACTTCTGTATGTGGATCTTTGTGTATAAACGTAAGAGCGCAAATAGCCACACACATAATTTTTTCAGACTTACAACCGTTGGGGATCCGCTGTGCAGGTCGATGAACATGAACGATGCAAATCTTCTTTCCTCCAAAAGTGCGTAAAACCCATAGCAAGATTGATTGGCAGTCTTTCACATCTGTTCCCACTGCAACGTATATCATTTCTTCGATCACACTTGTAACCGGATCCTCTGAATTCTCATGCCCACTTGCCATAGTTGCCGATGTTCTAGATAGCTAATATATATAATCAGCTGCTCACCAACCAAAACTTACTCATAAGAATACTTGCTTTCTCTATATAGAATTCATGCTAATATTCACCACTTCCTTCACTTTTTGAAGAGAACTAATAAAGAAGAAAGACTTTTGTGTAGGGAATTAACACGAAATTCCTAACCTGTAAAAATCAAAAATAGAAAAATTGCGCCCTAAGATATTGATGGTTCTGTGAAGTTTCTGATATTCTTTTTTTTTTTTTTTTTTTGGATAAACGTTTCTAATATTCATATAATGACTAGAGGAGCGTAAAGGCATATTGCTTCTCCGGACTCTTTGTGTGCGAAGCATGGGCCCAAGAGCTACGATAGCCACATTTTCATTCATTTTCAAACAATACAGAAGTCAGGACCATTAAATGCAGAAATGTCGTGATTGCTTATAGGAAAGCCCACGCACGTGCCCCCCAAAAAATGACAAAATGTACATCATTAGATTTCCTAGGCCTAAGGGTACGTTAGACAAATGTGCCACTCGATTGGTGAGTAGTGCTGTGTGGTGATAGAGATATGGCCGACATTTGTGGAAACTTATAAGGCTAGCTCTCTTTAGCCGACTCTGCAAATCTCATCTCAAATGCATATATGTTACTGAAATTCGTGTGACTAGTCTCATTGTTTGCCATTCTACTAATTTGGAAAAGAGTAAAATTTAAATACAGTATTTAGATATTGTTCTTTAATTCTTTTTTTTTTTTAATTCAATTATGTGATTGTATTTAACTAAAAATACAGTTTTATTCTATGAAAAAAAAAATCACATAGTTGAATTTTAAAAATAAAACCTAAAAAACAATACCCTAATATTATACTTAAATTAAATTTTTTCCTTTAAGAAAAATGTATGCTATACAATGCAAGCAAATTTTATTGTGGATTGTTAGTAACCATAATATGAAAGTTTTGAGACCACTTTCATGAAAAATATAAAAGACTATCAACAACATTTATTATTTTATCTAGGGTAAACAACATAAATGGTTAGGGCTGTGCAAACCAGTACCGGAGCCGACAAGACCGACCGGTGCCGACGTAGCTGCACCGCTGATAGGACCGATCGACTGACCCGAGGCCGGTGAGCGGAGGGCAAAAGGCAATCCGACTTCGGTGCGGTGGAGCCAGCGGAAATTGAAACCCCAAAATCGATATTTCCGAACCGACCGATATATGGTTGTAGCAATAGATTTTTTTCTAAAAAAAATGTGTGAAACGACGTTGTTTCTCTTGGTTTTGAAAAAAAAAGAAAAGAAAAGAAAACAAGGTACCAAACGCTGTCGTTTTTTGCCAGGTCAAGGCTCCTATATATTCTTTCTTTTCCTCTGTTCTCACCTTAAAACTCTCTCACCTCTCTCTCATGTCTTGCACTCAATCACTCTCCACACCAAATGGCAGACACCACACTAGGTAAGTTAGACAGTCCTCAACTCTAGCCCATTTTGTTATTCTTGACCCATATCAGTAAGTGATTATGAATTTATAATCATTATTTTTTTTATTTCTGGTTTATTGTAGTGTAGAAATGCTTTGAGTCAGCAGCTCCACCAAAGCATAAAGTTCGTTTTAGCTTTTTGAATGTGTTAGTGCTTTTTAGGTTTTGGTTGCTGAAGAAGAAAACAATGAAACAATAGATATGTTTCACAGGGTGCTGTCGAAAGTTTTTTTTTTTTTTTTTCCTCTTAAAAAACATATCAAGTGGATATTTTGGTTGATGTATGAACAGGTTAGTTCGTGCACTGAAAAGCTAGTACATTTTTCTTGGAATCTTGAACATGTTGCGTATTGATAATTTTTTTTTTTTTTTTTGTCTGTATTGATAATATTGGGCCTAACAGCCCAATTTTTTATTTTAAAAAAAATATATTGTTATTCTAATGTTTCAAACCGAATAAACCGATTAAACCGACCGCAAAAAACCGCACCGCTATAAGTCAAAAAACCGACTTTAACAGTGTGCATCGGTTCCAATTATGTGAATACCGATCCTTATCGGTTCAGTGATAAATTTAAGAAAAAACCGCACCTACCGAACCGCGCACACCCCTATAAATGGTCCATATTCCAATAAAATGTTTCTAAAAATAACTCTTAAACCAATGTCCTTAAGGCATTAGTTAAAATTTTCCTTTTTTCAATAGTAATTAAGTTTTATCTAGGGTAAACAACATAAATGGTTCCTATCCTTTATACCATATTTTAGTCCTTACTGTTATCTCATTGATGGAAAAGTCTGATGTGTCAAACGGAATAATAAAGAATTTAGTTACTTGCTACTTCAACTCTCATCTCTACAACCACATCGTATTAAAATATTTATAAATAAATAAATCGACACAATTTTATTGTGGATTGTTAATAAACCATAATAACAAAGTTTTGACACTACTTTCATGAGAAATATAAAAATTTGTCAACAATATTCATTATTTTGTCATTTTCTCTATAACATGTTTCTAAAAATAGTTCTTAAAACCTATGCCCTTAGAGCATTGGTTAACATTTCCTTCTTTTAATAGTAAAAAAGTTTTATCTATAAGATTTTAGGGATCATGAAAGTGGTAGGGCATTGCTTTTTCATTTTCTCAATAAAATGTTTCTAAATATGGTTCTTAAAACCTGTGTCCTTAGGACATTGATTAACATTTCCCTTTTTTTAATAGTAAATAAGTTTTATCTATAAGATCTTAGAGATCATGAAAATTTATTATTGAAAATGGAATTCACCATTATGACTTATGAGCATAGTATAATTCAACTTCCAATTTCATGAAACTGTTAAATATTTTTATAATTGTGCCAGTAAATGGTAAGGGCCAAAAAATCAATAATTTATCAATTTTTCTGTGGAGTGATTATAGTTACACTTTTTATTTTAGTTTCAATTGCAAATCTGCAATTAAGGAAGAAGCATTCAACAATAATATTGTTGACACTAGGCTTTGCAATAATATGGAAGATGATTTTCTTACAAAATATTTGATCTTGTATTATAGAAGGAAATTGCAATTTAGTTCAAAATTAAATATATATAAATGATTTTGAAGATTTAAAGGAATATTGAATTCAATTTTGATATGATATAGATGATTGAGTTGAAATGTATTAAGGAACAATTGTTTTGTATTTTGATGGTACTAAATATAGGTTGGTTTTTTTTTTTTTATGTATTTATTTAGTCTTAATTTTTAATATATTTGTTATTCTTGAATAATGGATCATTAAATTTCTTTTTCATGCTTTGACCCAAGGATAAAATCATGGTTGGTCCACTGCAGCCTACCTATAATGACATCTGTCTTTAACTTACAAAGATGGATGAAATATTTCAACTAAAAGAGCACTCGCATTTGGTATTGCAAATGCTATATGTAAGAGAATTTTAGCATTAATGCACCAAACAAGCCCAGCATCTGGACTTGTAAAAACCAACTATTGCAAAAAAAAAATTGCAATAGTGCTACAGTGCAATTCTAAAGGTAGAATTGCACTGTAGCTCAATTCTAAAAAAAAAAAAAAAAAAAAAACTAATATTTTATTCACTTTATCAATTCCTCTCTCTCTCTCACCGGGTTTTGGGTTTTTGTTTTTATTTGGGTTTTGGGATATATTATTTTATTGTGTAGAAATATTATTTTAATGTGTTGTATTGTAAAATAAAAGTTGGATGCTGAGGGTATTATAAAATGGCATGGCGTAATTGATAAAGTAGCTTTTTGGAATGGTAAAATAGGATGAGATAGAATTTTGAAATGTGAATGCTTAATGCAGAGTTGTTAAATCTAATTTTTATAATTTTTTAAATAAAAATTATTAAATCCAATTAAATCAAATAATATGTTTTCAACTATATATAATCTAGTTATTAATTACTAACATTGATTTTTGAATGGTTAAAGCTTAATATTCTAGAGGCGTTGGAACCCAGCTTGATGGATGCAAACACTTGTACTAGGGCAAGGACTCAAATTCTACCAGCAACTAGGGTTCTAAATTATTACCAAACAAGATAGAAACCGGATTGAATATTGGGCTCTAGACATGAGGATCAGGTGAACGAATTTAGTGACTAGTATGAAACGATAATAAAATTGATTTTATCAAAAAAGATAATAAATTGACAACATTGATCTAAAATGATGAATCTACTAAAATTCCTTCCCATTAAGCTTCAATCATGTGACTATTTTTCTTGTTTAGGATCTATAACATGCATGTTTGGTATACCTTAAACCCATAGTTGTCTTTGTGTAAAAAATAAGAAATAAATAAAATTCATAATTGTTTGTTCTACACAACAACAAGATGATTATGTCATTGCATCCTTCAACATACAACAAAGAAACAAAGTGTGAAATAATGAAGAAAAAACAAACCGACAATATCTTTTTTTTTTCTTTTTACTGAAAGATTGGCACAAACATTTTGTTTTGTAAAACCGAAATTAAAAGAAAGAAACGCAAAAAGATTCCAATGCTATTGCAGCCATTCCTGAATAACAAAATGAAGTGAATGGTTGGATTATAAGATTATTTATAGTGTGTCATCCTACTTGAAGTGTTAGGCCTACTGTCCAGCCGTTAACTCAAAGCCTCTGCTTGATGAGAAAAACCTTGTACTAGAGTCAGCCTCTGCTTCATGAGGCTACACATGAATTCCTCATTGGTTCAAGTACCTTTCTTGACCTCTGAGCTAAGGTTTGGCCGGTTCTTGCGGTTCCTGTCACAGCACCTCAAGGCCAAGTGAGCCAAGTTTTGAGCAATCTCAATTGGCCAGTCTCCAGCCAAAGGATCCAACAGGGAAGACAACTTTCCAGCATATAAGGCAACTTGCACGTCATTTTCCAACCTGTTTATATTATCATATATAAGTTAGATCAAATTGGTCAATTCAAGTCGTGTTGATTTAAAATTGAACATCTGAAATACTATTTAAAAAATTTGAGCAGTAGAAACACTTTAACATAACCATTCAGTAATATTTTGAGAAAGAGTTTACACTTACGTCTATTTTAGAAACCTTTTTTTCTTAATGTAAAGAAAATTTAAAATATAGGCATTTTAGAAATTTAAATTAATAATGAGGTTGAGCTTATGAGGTATCTAATGTAAAAATATATACCACCAATAAACTTCTCTTTTCAGTAAGCCTTTGTGGAATCGTTTCTAAGCATAATCATGGAAAGGAACACATCTTGGTACCATCTGTAATCAGACATAGTAGGACATTTCAAATTATTCAAATAATTAGAAATGCGAGATGAAATATTAGATGGAGCACCAACAAAATGTTTGAGAATAGTATAGACCAAGATATTGACACCATCAGGGATACCTCGACCAATCTCTTTATCAAAAATAGGCATACCTTCATTATATTTTTTAACAGAATGTTTAATAAGTTGTCTGGATTCTTCTGTGAGATGTTTATCCCACCAACCTCAAAGAGTACCAGAAAAACCAGTAACAAGTAGGTTAACAACATCAGGATGATCAAGTTCATTATGATTATTCATGTAAGCAAAACCAACCATAGACATGTAAGCAAGTTTGTTAATAATTTCTTGTTCAGAAAAACCATCAATATTCCATTCAATCATTTTATCAGCAGAAACAGAGAATTGAGTTTGAAAAGATCTTTCTTCAAACTGCATATCAAGAGGAGTAGGTTTTGGATACCAGTTTTTTGTAAAAGACATGGTATTGGGTTTTCCAATAAATCTTTTAATTTCTGGCTGTAAATCATCAAAAACATTTTCACAAGAAACATGAGACGATGAGTCAGAATCTGTATTTTGTTCAAAAACAAGTTCTCTCTCATTTCTTGAAATAGCACAAGCAATACTTTTAGATGCAGAAGTCTGCTCGGTTTTAACCTTTAAATCAGAAAGCATTTTTTCAACTTTGTCAAGAGTTGAATTCTGAGAAGCAACCTTTTCAAGAATTTTACTCTGAGAAGTTTTAAAATTAATTTTTTCACTTTGACTGGGCAAGTCAATCAAAGGTTTCTCAGGTTTTGAAACAATAATTTTTTCAACAATTTTTTCTTCAATATGGTCAAGCTGTTGACCAATAATATGCAAAGATTCATTAGCAAAGTTGTTTTGTTCAATAATAGCAGTGATAGGGGTTTTATCATCAGTAATTTTGAAAGGGGAGGCTTTGACCTCAACATTTTCAGAACCATTTTAACAAGTGATCAAAACAGTTTAGGACAAGGAGTCAATTGAGAACCAAGCAGGCGATAATAAATACGATAAATAAGAGCAAAAGGCCTACTACCATCATCCATATCATAACCAGATATTAATATGTTCAGAGTCAAAGCTTTAACAATATTAGGATCATCTAAAGCAATAGCAAGATCAGGATAACAATCAAAGTAAACAGGACCATCATACAGAGAAGCAGTAATCATGCCAAGAATACTATCATTAAATTGTCTAAATCTAGCATCACGTAAACACATAAGCACAGAAGCATTTATACTGTTTCTTGTTAAAGGTTTAACAGCAACTTGAGCAAGTCCAATGTGTAAATATTTTATTTTCTTAGTGATGAAACTATTAATATCTTTTTTGGAAAATAAATAGCATTTTTCATGGAATTTAGAGATAGAAAAAGTTTGTTCAACAGTTCTAACTCTATATTAAGAGAAAACAGTATTTTCAGACCAACCAAATTCATAAACAGATTTAGTAGAGACTTTAGGTATATTCCAGTTCCTAAAATCAGGGTACTCACTCTTCTCTACAGTGTGGTCTTCTTCATTCACAATATCAGGAGGACAACCAGTCTTGGAACTAATAGAGGAGTTGGATCTCCACATCCTTTCTATAACTATCCTAGTTATAACACTCAATTACTGTTGCATTTCGTAACACATACAGCAATCAACCCTTTTCCTCTCACGCCTTCACGCTCTACCTGGCTTCACGGGCCTTACTGTTTGGACTTGGGAATTCACTTTACGACTACAGTGGCAAGATAGACACAACAACGAAGTATCACAAGGTCAGACAGACACAGAAAGAACAAGGAAACGCAACAACTCTGCTAGCGGCCAAGGAAAGAATGGCTCTGATACCATAAAGGGGGAAGGACGACAGCGCAGGGGGCGGAAGCACAACTGATATTAGTAATTAAGGCAGTAGAACCAACTAAGCAGTTATATCAAAGTAATTCAAAGTATTAAAGTAATTCAAAGTATTAAAAACAGAAGTGTTTATTGAAAATAATTCAAAACACTTACAGCAGTAGTAGTAGTTACAGGATTACAGTGATCAACAAGGGTAGTAGTATAAGGCTTGAAGGCTAGTCATCAATCTAGTTACAAGCTTTGTGATAATAGTGAGAAGTAGTAAGAGATTTCTGAGAGTGTTTAGGTTCTAAAGGAAATCCTAAAGAAGGCTCAAAGAAATCTTTCAAAAAAACTTCTAAGTTTAACAATAAGGGACAACCTCCCTTAAATAGGTAAATAAAGCAGTGAATAGTGAAAGTGAATAGTGACTTGTTTACTATTCATATCAGGACCCATGAGGGGCATTAAAAGCAGCAAAAGTAGCAGGAGCGCCTTATCAAGAGCCGAAAGTAGCTTGTCGTGAAGTGCCAAAAAGAGTCAACAAAGGAATCTATTATCACCAGGTAAATCAATAGTGAAGGCAGAATAATTTGGCCTTTAGACAATCATCAATTTGATTAGTGGGATCCAGTAGAAGCTCCGTCAGAAGGGTATTCCCAGATATAGCAAGGATCCCATGGGGGATCTTCATTGCATTCATGTCCATGATAGGTGCAATATTTGTTGTAGAGACCACAATAAAACATGGGATCATAAACAGGGTCTCTTGTGAGAAATATCCTTGGGTCAGCATGATCTGTCCATTGCAAGTGGCGGATAGCAGAGGAATAAGGCTTATTTATAAAAACATAAATTCTATCTGTATTTCCAACAAAGTGGTAATCTTTCCACAATTCTTGGCTGACATCTAGAATTTGATTATTGAAGT
This sequence comes from Castanopsis chinensis, assembly GCA_032878915.1. NCBI lineage: Eukaryota > Viridiplantae > Streptophyta > Magnoliopsida > Fagales > Fagaceae > Castanopsis > Castanopsis chinensis. The sequence goes on along the minus strand of JAVQMG010000126.1, from coordinate 39,684,685 downwards.
AACTTCTCCAACATTCAGCAAGAGCAAAGGGTCTCTTGTGGGAAACATAAGTATTGCCATCATACCATTGGCCTTGGTAAGTATATCCATTAATGAGGACAAGGTGTTTAGAAGGTTGAACATTCATCCAATCATGTTTTATCCATTTTAGCAAAGTGCTCCAACAACGGATGGTCACATTGGAGTTTTCAGCTGCAATAGCTTTCTGAATAATATCAGGGAATTGGCTAATCTGATTGTGGTCTGTTATTTTTATGAACTTGATAAATCCAAATTCAAACATTTGGGATAACCAGAAGGGATTAGATCTCGAACCATCTTCATAGTTGATCAAAAGGCCTGGAAAAGGGTGGCTCTTTTCATGAACTCTTAAGACTTTTCTTAAAGCAAGTTTCCCATTTCTTTTTTACTTAAACACTATTGGGGACATTGGGTTCCATGAGGGTAGGAGTAATAGTGATCAGGGTCATGAAATGTTTCAGTCAAAGATCAAGATCTTTGGTCATAGCCTTACTTTCAAAAATACAAGATTGTACTTCTGGAGGTAAGTTGGCAACAACACTTCTTATAGCGGATTGAGACTTAACAAGTCTAATGTGTAAATATTTTACTTTCTTAGTGATGAAACTGTTAATATATTTTCTGGAAAATAAATAGCATTTTTCATAGAATTTAGAGATAGAAAAAGTTTGTTCAACAATTCTAACTCTATATTAAGAGAAAATAGTATTTTCAGACCAACCAAGTTCATAAACAGATTTAGTAGAGACTTTAGATATATTCCATTTCCTAAAATCAGGGTACTCACACTTCTCTACAGTGTGGTCTGTTCTAAGTCTCAATCCGCTCTAAGAAGTGTTGTTGCCAACTTACCTCCAGAAGTACAATCTTGTATTTTTGAAAGTAAGGCTATGACCAAAGATCTTGATCTTTGGCTGAAACATTTCGTGACCCTGATCACTATTACTCCTACCCTCATGGAACCCAATGGCCCCAACAGTGTTTACCTAAAAAAGAAATGGGAAACTTGCTTTAAGAACAGTCTTAGAGTTCATGAAAAGAGCCACCCTTTTCCAGGCCTTTTGATCAACTATGAAGATGGTTCGAGATCTAATCCCTTCTGGTTATCCCAAATGTTTGAATTTGGCTTTATCAGGTTCATAAAAATAACGGACCACAATCAGATTAGCCAATTCCCTGATATTATTCAGAAAGCTATTGTAGCTAAAAACTCCAATGTGACCATCCGTTGTTGGAGCACTTTGCCAAAATGGATAAAACATGATTGGATGAATGTTCAACCTTCTAAACACCTTGTCCTCATTAATGGATATACTTATCAAGGCCAATGGTATGATGGCAATACTTATGTTTCCCACAAGAGACCCTTTGCTCTTGTTGAATGTTGGAGAAGTTACTTCAATAATCAAATTCTAGATGTCAACCAAGAATTGTGGAAAGATTACCACATTGTTGGAAGTATAGATAGAATTTATGTTTTTATAAATAAGCCTTATTCCTCTGTTGTTCACCACTTGCAATGGACAGATCATGCTGACCCAAGGATATTTCTCAATTGACTCCTTGTTCTAAAGATAGAGATCATGTTGGTAATACCATGTTAATTCAATATTCTACCGCTGATGCTAAGATTCGCGTCCCCAAGATGATTCAATGGGAAGATATTAATCTTCCTAAAGAATGGACTTTGGAAAAAAAAAAAAAAAACACCTCCTGTTAAACTTATTAAACCTGTTTTTGATTAACTTGATCTTACTCATATTCAACAATTTGCTGATGGCACTGTTAAAATACGCTTTAATGATGATCAACCTATATTTCCAAACAAACCTTTGAGAATCAACGAAGGAAGACATTCATTTGCTGGATCTGAAAGTTTTGCTAAAAGAGATCGAGAAATTGATGATTTTTTGAAAAAGAATTTTCAAAAAGATTTAAAGCTAAAGGGAGTTGCAAGCACCAACTCTCAAGTTAGCAATGCTTTTTATTCAACAAAAACTGATTTGCCTTCTGACATTGGCAAGGATGCTAATGAAGAAGAAGAAGAGGATGCAAAATCTGATGCTCCTTCTGGATCTGATTTTCCACCTATTGAAACCCCTATTTTTCATAATCAATTGCGAGTTCTAACCAGACTCGAACCTTTTGAATATGATATGGTTTTTCTATATGATGAGTTTATGTTGTTAAAAAACCGTCCTAAAAGGAAATATTATCAAGACACTTTTGCTCAGTCGGAAAAAGACAGAGTCAAAAGGAAATGGAAAGAAAAAATGGTTGATAGTTTGTTTTTTGACTATCTTGAAAACTATTATGTTTCAAGGAATGATGTTCATACTAATTATTCAAATGTTATCAGAAAATCTAATTTTGTTAAACCAGACAAAACCGTTATACGATTTAGTCATCCTCCTCTAGAAACTGTTTTGATCATTTGTCAAAATGGCTCTGAAAATGTTGAGGTCAAAGCCTCCCCTTTCAAAATTACTGATGATAAAACCCTTGTCACTGCTATTATTGAACAAAACAACTTTGCTAATGAATCTTTGCATATTATTGGTCAACAGCTTGACTGTATTGAAGAAAAAATTGTTGAAAAAATTATTGTTTCAAAACCTGAGAAACCTTTGATTGATTTGCCCAGTCAAAGTGAAAAAATTAATTTTAAAACTTCTCAGAGTAAAACTCTTGAAAAGGTTGCTTCTCAGAATTCAACTCTTGACAAAGTTGAAAAAATGCTTTTTGATTTAAAGGTTAAAACCGAGCAGACTTCTGCATCTAAAAGTACTGCTTGTGCTATTTCAAGAAATGAGAAAGAACCTGTTTTTGAAGAAAATACAGATTCTGACTCATCGTTTCATGTTTCTTATGAAAATGTTTTTGATGATTTATAGCCAAAAATTAAAAGATTTATTGGAAAACCCAATTCCATGTCTTTTACAAAAAACTGGCATCTAAAACCTACTCCTCTTGATATGCAGTTTGAAGAAAGATCTTTTCAAACTCAATTCTCTGTTTCTGCTGATAAAATGTATGAATGGAATATTGATGGTTTTTCTGAACAAGAAATTATTAACAAACTTGCTCACATGTCTATGGTTGGTTTTGCTTACATGAATAATCATAATGAACTTGATCATCCTAATGTTAACTTGCTTGTTACTGGTTTTTCTGGTACTCTTCGAGGTTGGTGGGATAAACATCTCACAGAAGAATCCAGACAACTTATTAAACATTCTGTTAAAAAAGATAATGAAGGTATGCATATTTTTGATGTAGATATTGGTTAAGGTATCCCTGATGGTGTCAATACCTTAGTCTATACTATTCTCAAACATTTTGCTGGTACTCCATCAAATATTTCATCTCGCATTTTTGATTATTTGAATAATTTGAAATGTCCTACTATGTCTGATTACAGATGGTACCAAGATGTGTTCCTTTCCAGGGTTATGCTTAGAAATGATTCCACAAAGGCTTATTAGAAAGAGAAGTTTATTGATGGTCTTCCTCCTATCTTTGCTCATAAGGTAAAACAAGAACTAATGGGTAAAAATGATTCTATTGATTATGATAATTTAACTTATGGTGATATTTTTAGTACAATTAAAAAAGTTGGTATTAACATGTGTAATGATGAAAAATATTTAAGACAACAATTAAAAAATAAAAAGAAAGCCAAATATGAAATGGGAAATTTCTATGAACAATATGGTTTACCTCCTATTGCCTCTCCAGGCAAAAAAGAAAAAGTAAACATGATAAGGTTTACAAGAGTTATACCCATAAAAAGCATAAAAAATACAGAACTCATTTTGTTAAACCTAATGATTACTATTCTTAAAAGAAACCTACTTTTAGAAAACATGATAAACAAAGATCAGATAAAGATAAATGCTTTAACCGTGGCAAATTTGGCCATTTCAGTAAAGACTGTACCCAAAAGCCTGGTAAACTAAAAAATAAATTAAAAATGTTAAACATTAATGATAATGATCAAAATGAACTATTTCAGATTCTTGAATCTGCTGCTTCAACTGATTCTTTTGAAGAGGATTTCTCCTCCTCATCTGATTCTACTTATCACTCTTTTAGTGACACTTCTGATACTCCTAATATTAAACTTGGATGTAAAGGTTCTTGTTGTAATGCTATGAAATCTGTTAATGTATTAACCAAAGAAGAAGAACAGGATAATTTATTATTAACCACAATAAGTAAAATTGAAAACCCTGTTTTACAAAAAGAACTCCTTGATAAGTTTAAGCAAAACTTAACAAGAGATAAAACTGTTATAAAACCCAAAGCAACAATAAGCTTTGAAAAAACTTTGGAAAGGTTTAATAAAAACAAATCCAAAGAAATAACTGTTAATGGCCTTCCAAAAGAAATTAATAATGTTAAACAAGATATAATCCAATTAAAATCTGATATGAAAAATATTAGAACTGATAATGTTAATCTTAAACAAGAATTATTAATTCTGAAAATTGACAAAAATTTGGATAAAAATTTGTCTGATAATGATGAGCATCAAGATGGAGAAGGATCCACTCAACAAGCTCCTCCTTCTGGTAATGTTTCTAATAATCTGATTACTTGAAATAATAATCAACTTGCTCTTGTTAAACATATGATGCCTCCCAAATGGTTTACTAAAGTAAGAATTGTTGTTTCACATGATTATGCTTTTGATACGGTTGCCATGATTGATTCTGGTGCTGATGTTAATTGTATTCAAGAAGGTCTGATCCCTTCTAAATATTTTGAAAAATCTACTGAAAGATTGGTATCTGCCAATGGCACACAAATGCAAATCAAATATGAATTAAACAATGCTCATGTTTGCCATTCTGATGTCTGCTTTAAAATACCCTCTGTGCTTGTTAAAAACATGACTGATAAAGTGATACTTGGATTGTTTTTTATTGCTTCTTTGTATCCTTTTCTTGTTGAACATGATGAAATTACTACTGATCCTTTTGGACAAAAAATAAAATTCAAGTTTTGTTCAAAAAATACGAATACTGATGTTTTTTAATCTGATTCATGCTAAAGTCAAACACCTTAATTTTCTTAAAGAAGAAATTAGGTACAAGAAAATTGTTGAACATCTTTCTGATAAGATATTGCAATCTAGAATTGCTAATTTTCAAAAAATCCTAATGAATGATGTTTGTTCTGATACTCCTAATGCTTTTTGGCATAGAAAAAAACATATTGTTGACTTGCCTTACATTCGAGATTTTAGTGAAAGAAATATTCCCACTAAAGCTCGACCTATTCAAATGAATGCTGAAACTGTTGAGTTCTGTAAGAATGAAATAAATGATTTACTTAAGAAGAAACTTATTAGGAATAACAAGTCCCCTTGGTCTTGTGCTGCTTTCTATGTCCAAAAAAATGCGGAGTTAGAAAAAGGGACCCCTCGCTTAGTAATTAACTACAAACCTTTGAATAAAGTTTTGGAATGGATCAGGTATCCTATCCCCAATAAGAATGATTTAGGTCATAGGTTAAGTGAGGCTGTTGTCTTTTCAAAATTTGATATGAAGTCTGGATTCTGGCAAGTCCAAATTAGTGAAGCAGAAAGATACAAAACTGCTTTCACCACTCCTTTTGGACATTATGAATGGAATGTTATGCCTTTTGGTCTAAAGAATGCCCCTAGTGAATTCCAGAATATTATGAATGATATATTTAACTTTTTCAGTCATTTTACTATTGTCTACATTGATGATGTCTTGATATTCTCCAATTCTATTGATGAACATTGGAAACATTTGTATTTGTTTCTAGATACTATAAAAATGAATGGTCTTGTTGTCTCTGCTAAGAAAATCAAATTGTTCCAAACCAAAGTTAGATTCCTGGGATATGACATCTCTAAAGGTCAGATCTGTCCTATTGACAGAGCTATTCAATTTGCTGATAAATTCCTGATGAAATTATTGACAAAACCCAACTCTAGAGATTTCTTGGTTCTCTAAACTATGTTGCTGATTTTTACCAACACTTGAGAAAGCAATGCAAACCACTCTTTGATCGGTTGCAAAATAATCCCCTCCTTGGACTAACGTCCATACTTCTCTTGTTAAACAAATCAAATCTCATGTCAAGACCTTGCCCTGTCTTGGTATTCCTACTGTCAATGCCTTTAAAATTGTTGAAACAGATGCCTCTGATGTTGGTTATAGAGGTATTCTAAAACAAAGAATTACGCCAAATTCTCCAGAACAAATTGTTCGATTCTATTCGGGAGTCTGGAGTTCTGCACAATTAAATTATAGTACTATAAAAAAAGAGATCTTAGCTATTGTGCTTTGTATTTCAAAATTTCAAAGTGATTTATTAAACCAAAAGTTTTTATTAAGAATAGATTGCAAAAGTGCTAAATATGTTATTGAAAAATATGTTGAAAATATTGCTTCAAAACATATCTTTGCTAGATGGCAAGCTATTTTAAGTGTTTTTGACTTTACTATTGAATATATTAAAGGTTCTCAAAATAGTATCCCTGATTTCCTTACTCGTGAATTCTTACAATATCACAATGGCAAGTAGAAGATCCAAAGACAAAAACCCTGTTGAACCACAAAAACAAATTGTTAAAAAAGAGCCAGTCTCTTCTACTGAGATTGTTAACCGTTTTACTCCCTTAGGAACAATCCCTAAGCCAAATTACTCATCTGTTTTGGCCTCTGCTTATGATCCTTATGCTCTAACCACTGTTCACCAACCTGTCAAAACTATTTACCCTAGGAAAGCCAATACTGCTCAGTATGTCAAAAAACAATATTTCCAGAACCTATTTTTTATTGAACCAAACAGATCAACAATCAAGAACCCTCTCCAGATTGCAAGATCTTACTTCCCTCCAAGATTCCATTGGATTCCAGAACATAATGATAAGAAGCTGGAATACTATTCTGACATTTTACATCAGGAAGAAGCTATTTTGATTAAAACTATTTACGATCATACTGATAAATCCAAAATTATTTACCATAGTGTTTACTTAAAGAACTTTATTACTAAAGAAGAATAGGGTCCTACCCCTGCTTTTCCAAGAAGATTACCAGGATATTCTGTTCCATACTCATACTATGATTACATTACTGCTTGGTCCAGATTCATGTTACACCAGAATGAAACAATGGCTCATTCATGGTTTGTTAATTTTGATAAAGAATTTGATGCCAGCACCAAATTACCTCTCTGGTTCAATCGATGGTGGACTCAGTTTGGCCCTCTTACTGATATATTCCCAGATCCTCTATTAACCGCTTTCAAAAGTTTTGAAAAAACTCTTAAAACAAATGATCATAATGTCAAATTCCCTACTCTCCTCCATTTTGTTAAACAATTTAGAATCCCCTGGATCTTAAAATGGCAATATGAAAAGAATGATGATATTCTTACCAGATGTTGGTATGTTAAATGGTGGGATAAATTTGGATATGTTCAACATATAATTGATAATATCTCCAGACCTCTGCCCAGAAGGCCTTCTCCTGTTCTCCACGTCCAAGGAGCTGATTCACCCTCTACTTCCTCCACCAAAGCTATTAAAAAGAGTTCTCCTTTTGATGATTTAAGTAAGGAAGCTCAATGTATCCTTCACGAGAGAAAAATCAAAGAAGAAGCAGCTGCTAATAGAAGCTTAGAAGAAGAAGGCTCTCTTTCAGCAAGTCCATGTTTTCCTTATCCCCAACCATTTCCCAAGGAATGGTTCAGCCATGATGAAGATTATGATGAAGAGATCACTCCTGATCTAGGAGAAAATTAATTACCTATTTGCCTAGCCAGCATAAAAGGCCAATTACCGTGCTTTTACTATTGATGCTCTTATTGACTGCGCTGCTTTTGGCACTCCATGCCAACCTACTTTCGGCCCCTTTCGGCCCCTGATATGGCTCCTGATGCTTTTGCTGCTTTTGATGCTCCTCACGGGTCCTGATTTGAATAGTAAAAAAGTCACTGTATAACTCCATCACTGAGCCTCGTGCTTGTTTCCTTCTTTCTCTTTTATAGGATCTCTCTATAGACTTTTCCTCCCACTTCATCACATCCATTCTGGATGTGTACTAAGACACTACCCCCCGTGATAAGCTCATCTTTCCTTCGGCTATCATACAAATCCTTCGGCACTTCTCCATTGATATTCCTTCCTCTCCTTTTTTCACAACCATGGGTGCCATCAAAGCCGATTTTGTTTAGTGGAACAAGGCCTAGCTTTATCCGAAGCAGCCACAAGTGGAGGTGACTGATCCTATAGCTTTTACTGATATTCCTTCTTCCTCAGCTCCTTCTACCTCCGCAGCTGGTGGAGTAACTCTGAAGGCCATCATGGTGCAACTTCAGCAGATGGAGGCTAACTTTGGTGGTCGTCTTGACTATCTCACCAATGAGATGTGTCAGGTGAAAACCCAAGTTAGTTGCATTGCCTGCCGACAAACTCGCTTGGCTGGCTTTGCACCCTCTCCCTCTTCTTTTCTAGAAGCTTCGACTAATGAGGATGGTGATGATGATGATTGTTGATACCATATTTTGTCCATCTTTGATTTGCATGTCGGACCCCGAAAAATCCAAAAATATCATTCCTTTTCCATGGGGTCACGAGAATGTATATAATGGAACAGCGCAACCTGTTCAGACATCGGAGTGCTCAAAGTGCCCTTTTCATCCAAAATGACCAAAATGCCCCTAGTCAACCCTTGGTTTGATCGAAGGTTAAACGAGGTCAAAACTCTTAAAAAAAAACATTTTTTATAGTTTTACATCAAATTCGAGTTTCTCGGAGATTTTTAACAACTTTGACCTGAAGTCAATCCTGGGTTGCTTGAAAGCCTTAATTTTGATCCAGCTGTCAAAATGGGTCGAAAACCAATTCCATTGCAAAGATTATCAATTTCTCATTCCAACAACTATTCATGGGTCAAAATTGGAGTTAAAACGGTTGATATATGGAGAAAACTGTGAAAATTGCGTCTGCTAACTTCCCGGAGCCATAACTTTTGATTCAACTGTTGGATTTTTTGCACCATACCTTTTTAAAAATTGAAAATGAAGATCTATCCAATGGTGTCTAGATCCATCCCATCCAAGGAATTTTGAGGCCTGAGGTCCTTGAATGGCCGTTGCCTTGAAAAACGCGTCTAGAGCTATATATTGCCCCATGCACCCACCAGACCAAGAGGAGACCACATTTTCTGATTTTCACCTTCTGCCTACGTGTTTTCTCTCTTCCAAACACACAAAAAACTCACAAAAAGACACATCAAGGTTTCTTGATTCTTGCATTTTCACCAACAATACAAGGTAGTGTTTTTGTACTCAAACTTCTTCTCCTTGGTTTTACATCTTGGATTAGGGGTATAGGGGTGTGGATGTAGCTTTTTTAGCTATCATCCACACCCCTCACATTCTAAATCTTTTTCCTAGCATGTTCTTGCTATTTTTGCTTGAATAACACGATTTATTATTTTCTTTGACATGTTTCTCGCTTTATTTTGCTTCTAGCATGCTTCTAACTTAGATCCATGTTCTTTTATGCTTGCTCATATGTTGTTTCTCCCGATCTATGTGCTTTATGCTTTATGCTATGTGTTTGTGCCTAGATCTACCTTTTCCATTTGTTATGGGGCTAGATCTACATGTTTCTATGCTTATTTACATGCTTATATATTTAGATCTACATGTTTATGATTTATGCCATGTTCTCCCATGCTTTGTTCATCTTTTTGCTCCATGTTGATGATTTCATGCTCACATGTTTGTATGATGTTTTGGCTATGCCTTGCTTGGATTTACATGCATTTATGCCTATCTTGCGATGCTATATGTTTAGATCCGTGTCTTCACATGCTTCCATGCTTGGATTTGTGCTCTTCCTCGTTTATGTGCTAGGATCTACATGTTCACATGCATGTTTCTATGCTTATATGTACAGATCTATGTTTCCACATGCTTGTGTGTTTGGATCTATGTTCGTTACATGCTTTATGCCACCTTCCATGTGCTTGTACACTCCATGCCATGTTTGTGTACCTAGACCTAGGCTATGTATGTCATGTCATGTGCTATTGTAGCCCTTTTGTCACTTTGTCTTTCTTTCTTATGTTTTGGCCTCTTGGTTTGGACCCGATCTAAACCATATGGTCTTTGTCATCGTCCGCACACCTTGGCCCATATCAAAGGATTTGGATCACCTCATTATCATGTCTATTCTTGCTTAATTCTATGCTTGCTTGCTTTTATGCTTTATGCTTGTGTTAGCTTTTCTTGTTTTAGGCTTTGCCACGTTTGACACCCTTAGCGAGTTTGTGGTTATGTGCTGACATCCAACGCCTATAAGGCCTCGTTTGGATGTAACCATTTAGGTTGCGTTTCCAGATGCTGGGCTGCTTTGTGCATACCTTTCCCCCTTTCTGCTCCATGCAATGATATGCTGACCATGCTTATTTGTGCCACCCATTGGCTTTCTTTGCATCTTTACACGCTTGTTTACATGTCCATGCATGAGTCTTGCTTGCTAGCTTGTTGTCCATGCTTTAACACAATGAAGTTACGATCCTTCGATCCAAACCTACATTTGTCCCCTGTGGACACCACCTTTTGTTTGTTCGCTTGCTTGTTTGCTTGCTTTTTTGTCTGTTTGTCTTCTTGCCTTCTTGTTTGTTTATCTTGTGGCTTGTCATATCTCCTTCCACATGATTTTTGCTTCGCTTGAATGCATGTTTGCTTCACACCCATTTCACTTTATCCACGCATCTCTTTCTTTCCATTGCTTGTCTGCTGTTGGTTTCTTGTCTTTGCCTTTGCATGTACACACATGGAGCAAGGACACTCGGAGCTAAGGCATGGCCTCCCAAGTGCAAGCAAAAAAGGGTGTAGAGTCAAGCATGTAGATTTGAGTCAAGTAGTTGCATATAGTAGGTTTATGAGTTTAGTTTACCTATTTTGGTTATGTACTCTTTTAAACCCCCTTTTTTCCTCCCTCCTTTCTCTCTTAGATAGGTTGTATTAGGTATATCATGCTGTGTACCATTTGTCCTCATCTCTAGAGTATGGCAACCTTGTTTACTTTCCTACATCTATATTTTGGGCCATGCTCTAGGAATGTAGGCATTTACTCTTGCTCTGTGTGCTTGCATTGTGCATGATGTATGTATATATATTCCTGCTCGCCCTTTTCAGTGTGATTGTCACAGTTCATGTCACCTAAGGCAAGCGAGGCCTAATTTCCACAGCAAAAGCAAGGTGACTCGTCGCAGGGTTTTCGACGTGGAAATCTGGTATTTCACCTGAATGCCTTAGGAAAGCATAGATTAGGACAACACCTATTTAAATCCAAACTTCAAAGCCTCATCCGTGTTAAACCCTGAAAGCCAATGCCAAAATCATGTTTTTTTACTGCCAATCTCCAAAAATTAAGGTTTTATCAATACAAATTACTATTCTTAGATAGGCGTTTCGGGGTGCATAACACATTCCCCACACATAACCAAACTTCCAGACTCAAGAATCAAGATTTTTTGCCATCCACATTAGATTAGAAAAAATGACATTTTTCTTAACCTAGGATTGGTAATAAAATCAACTAGAAACAAGTGACCAATCACACCTTAGAAAAATCCAATGATTAGTGGCGACTTCACTCACCTTTGGTAATCCCTTAAAATTTGGCCTAAATTCCTGCCATAACACCAAAAGTAGACCTACCTTCCTCCACCAGAGAGAGAGAGAGAGAGAGAGAGAGAGAGAGAGAGAGAGAGAGAGAGAGAGAGAGCACCCCGAAGCTTCGCGTGAACACATGCTTACAACCATCATCGAGAGGGGCCTTCCAACAAGGCCCTACGCGCGCGGGAGTTGTCGCCAAGGCAGGTGTTCGAACGAAGGCCCGACGGCAGTTCTACCGTCTCGAGGCTAGGTGTTGACAATGATGATGATGATGATGATGAGGATGATGCTAGCTCTTCTCTCAATGACTTACCCTTTGTCATTCATGACAAAAAGGAAGGGTAGTTTTGGTTTGAAATTGTAGTCTTGTTTTTAGGGTAAGAGTTAGTATAGGATATTTTCTATAGGGAGAGTGTTTATAGTTTTTGAGGGATGAAGGGAGGTTTACATGTATTTTCTTTTCTCATCTTTACTTTTAGCCTATTGTATATGATAGGCTAAGAATGTATTGACCCCTTGTGATGAATTAACCAATGAATTAACCAATTAATTAGCCAAGTGAATTAATTAGGTTCAATTAGATGCAATGAGTGTGGTAGCACAAACAAATCGCCAAATAAAGTATAATGCAGTAGAAATTAAATTTGACATGGTGATTTGTTTACGAATGGGGAAAACTTCTGAGGCAAAAATCCCACCGAGTGATTTTAAGGTCAACACTTTTGAGAATCTATTATTATTAAAACAAACGGTTACAAGTAAAGGAATCGCAATACCTTATACCAACCTAAAACTGAACCCTTACCCCAATACCCTATTGGACTTGTTCTGTAGTAACAATCCCTCCTTGTATTGCACGGCTCTGAGTACATGACTAACCAACAGACACTACAAAAAAAAGGTTCTATAGCCGTGTTTTTAAAACATGGCTATAGCTTAAAAAAAGTGGCTATAGGACGATTTGGTCTATAGCCGCGTTTTTTTAGGCCACGTTTTCAACCGAGGCCTAAAACATGTGACTATAAGCTTAAGGAGTCTATGGCCACATTTTTTCAAACGCGGCTATAGACCAGGACCAATGGCCACATTTCAATAACCATGGCCATAGGACATACTCTAGCCGCGTTTTAAAAATGCGGCTTCAGCCCATCACTATAGCCACATTTTTAAAACGCGGCTTTAGCCCACAACTATAGCCGCATTTTAAACGCAACTAGAACCTCTAAATACTTTTTTGAATTTGCCTATAGCCCCAAAATGATCCAAGGGAAACAATGAATATGTACAAATGAAATGACACTATCTAACTTTCCTCTAAAGGAAATTATCTTCCAACATCTTGTTTTAAGCCTTGAGCATATTTTACTAATGAAACAAAAAAATCTCCATCACAATTCACAAAAACAAATCATAGAAGTAGAAGAGTTATACCAATACGAGAGAAACTTATATTTCTAGGTTATTACGATAGAAACTTATTCCTTGAAAATTAAGTGAATCACAACTTCACTGATGAAAACAAAGGACCACATTGGCAAAATAAAAGATCAGCTTAAGACAATGAGAAAATGACCTCTTAGAGTGCCATCTCTACCTGTAATTCAGCAAGCTCATCTTCCTCAGCTTTGTTCTTCTAAGCAACAGGGCGGGTTGGTTTCTTGCCTGCCAGGACATTGACTGGAGCTGCATGAGCAGTAGTAGTAGGCTAAAGAAGTTGCTCCAACTCAGCACCTTCCAGTTCTTCAAGTTCAGCTTCCAATTCATCCTGAAAAAGAGAAGTGGGATAGTTCAAACTTCTCAATACACAAAATACATAGAATGGATATAAGAACTAAAACTTGAAAACATGCCTCATCAAAATCGGGTGCTACACCAATGGGTGCTGACAGTGCCTCCTGAATCTGTTTCATGTTCTCAGTCTGCTCATTGATCTCATCCATTGTTTTCTCAACATGGCTAAATATCATAGAGTCAAAAGCATATATAATAATGTGGTTAAGTGTTTATTTTTTCACCCTAATATTTTTATTACTTCAAAGATTAGCAATACAAAGTGGATTCTAATTGTGAAATAAAATTTAGTAACCTGGATAATGCAATCAGGACTTTATATATGAAAACTCATCAAAGAGGCATGATTGTTGGAAACTTTTATCACATATAAAGAAAGTTAAAAAAAATGATACCCCACAAATGCATTATCCATTCTTTAAAAAATAAAAAATAAATAAAAGGAAAAAGAAAAAAAGAAGGGAACTTTACCACCAAGTCCCATATCAGATGCCATTTGCTAGCATAAAATTAGAATATTAGCTTTCAGCTAATTTAATCATTAATTTGTCACTTTTCATTCACATCGTAAATCAATCTAGCAATAAATAAATAAAAATCCCTTCTTAAACTTGACAACTAATCATCTCTACAACAACTTTCATGACATCAAATGGTATGAACCAAATAAGAAACTATATCATAGTGGTCAAAGTAGATAAGTACTACTGCTAAAACCAACTTGACTAGTGGCAATGCCAAATAAGTCCAAGTGATCAATCTAATATTGTCGTAGAAAGAAGACAAACAGTGCCATAATAATGAATGGAATTTTCCATTGAGCATTAGGTCATTAATATATTCAATCAATAAGAAAGCAGGTACAATTGCAGGCAAGTTGAACAACTAGTTACCAAATTACTGTTTCGTATTTTTCATTGAGCATAATAAAGTCAAGCATCTTATATGATTCTTTGGAAAGTAGTAAGGAACCTATAGCCTATACTATATAGGCCCTAGGCCCTATAATTAATTAAAATTAAGCTTCTCCCTATAGGTGTCACCTTCTTTAGGCTTTTTCTTTGCTTTTGAAGTATCAGTATCAAAAACCCTTGGATTGATCTTCCTTGGACTGATCTCCCTATAATTAATCACAATTTTTTTAAAAAAAATATATAATTTAAAGATTTATTTATTCAGTTAGTTTTTTAGGCCTAAATTTATTATGTTCTTGATATCAATTAATTGCTTTCTATAATTAGGCCTAAATTTATTTATTACCTATTTATGATTACATTTTTTTTTTGAATGATTCCAATGACTGTTGTGGATAGACATAGCCATCCACCCATCTCCTCACAAGCATTTCCTGCATCTAGGTTACGATACTAACTATTTTTCTTTTTAAAGTCTTAATAGTAACCATTTAAACTCAAATATAATGTTTTTTCTTTTTCCTTCCAAACTCTTTCAGTAAATTAACCCGTGCATCGGGTTAAACAACTAGTTTATTTCTAAAAATAAAACTGGTTTAGTGAACAAGGCAAACACCCTTACCGCAATGTGATTGTAAATCGGTTTCCCATGAGCTGGCCAAGAAGAAGTCCTTCCTTAACATAGCTGGACAAAACTGCAGCTGTAAGACACACGTGCATCACACAACAAAAAGGTCAATAAAACAAAGAAATAAGAACTCATTGACCCTATACCAATCAACCTTTCATTAAGAGCAGCTAATCTACTTCCACGCTGCTTGAAAGCTGTTACCTGGAAACACCAAAAAAAAAAAAAAAAGACTACGCTAGCACATCCTTCTCCAAATGAAGTATTAATTTAACTACTTATTGACTTCTTTTAGCCACCACTAAATGGGTCATGACCTTGTCATATTCACCTAAGTGGGAACCTTAAAGTGGTAGCTTGAATACTTAATCAAATAAATAATAATAATATATGTAGAAGCTATTACTATTATTATGAAAAAGAGAAATTCCCATGCACTTGAAATGCAGATATGGAAAAGCGACTATTCCCATCATTATGATAGATTCCCACTCAATTGAAATTTAAAATAAATCCCAAGTGTAATTCTTTGGTACCTTGTTATGACAATGAAGAGAAGCTTCAAACTTTTTTCTAGTGTGATCATTGGAAAATTCAATTTGCCAACCTATTTAATCTGTATATCTGATTAATCCGCAAATTTGACCAAGTCAACTTGAAAACCTTGACACAAATAAGCATCAATCAAAATACTTTTATGAGAACAAAATGCCATTTGAGCTCGGGCTCATTGGCAAAGATCAATGATAAAAAAATAAAACAGATAGTGGTTAGCATCATCAAAATGCATCTAATAAAATTATTCGTGATTTAAAGATTTAAAAATAATTATTATTATTAGTAGTAGGATAAAAGAGAAGTACGTACTCATTTATAAACACAAAAGGCTGGAAAATTCAACAAGTGTCCACTGACCAGGATGGTTTCAAATTGAGGTTTCTGTTAAAATGTAAGTTGTAATTGACAAGTGGTTCCCTATGTGTCAAAGAAAGAAGCAACTGAAATCTAAGTGCCAACAAATGAAGAATCCAACACCAAGCAAGCATGCAAGTAGACACCTCATGGACAAGTGTCAATTAAAGAGAAATGAAGCAAACTTCTGTAGTATTCTTGAAGCTTGTAGTCATCCTAAACTCCTAACACATCTATATATAGATGTGAGTTGTAAATGAAGTTGTAACATCCGAAAAAGAAATAAAAATTGCAATGTAATAGAGTTTTAGTAATAGAGTTTCTACAAATGCTCTGTTTTTTTATATCTAGCATAACATCGGTTCAATGATTTTGCTATGCCAAATCAAAATTAGTTTCCAAACCATGTAGGTTTTTTATTCATGAGTAAGATTTTAAATCTTAAAGCAACATATAAGTGGCATAAACATGATTATGAAGAAACAAAGAAAAAGAAGGAGCTTTGGCTATATTACCTACGGAACTTCCCATTGTTCTGTGACCAATTTTTTGAACCTCTACAATCAAAGGGCTTATCACCTCTTTCTTTCCTATGTCACCTCTTGCTTTGAAAATAAAGTGGCAGGATAACAAAGCAAAGCAAAGCAATTAATTGAGATCCAGTCTGTTAAGTTTGTCCTCAGTCTCATGGTTCTGAAGCATATAAACACTTCTTTTCTTCAACTTGATATTAGCCTACATTCAAGTAGACCACTAAGCCCTAGACCCAAAAACAAACCAATGGTAAGGTTGGTTCAGCCTTAGGTAGCTCTATAGTAAACTGCAAACCTAGCAAAATTCATGTGCCAACCTCATGCCTCACGAATACCACAGCCAACCCAATGTGGACCAGAAGGGTAGATATATAAATGAATAAATTGAAATCAAACTCCAAAACTAACTGTTCGATGAGATTTGTCAGAATCTCATCAAAGAACAATTGGTGAAATGCCGTCTTCAACACCAGAATTAATTTGATTAATAAAAATCTTCCAAATGCTTGGCATCCGAGTCACCAGCTAGAGATCTAAATGATTCAATTTCAGAAGCATAGCTTTTGGTATTAGCTATATCTTTTGTCATCGTCACAGTTTCCTACCCAATCTGAATAGATCAAAAGATCACTCTATAATCATTATAAATATATTCAAATTTATAAACAAAACAAACCCATAAATCCTAATTACCTCCTCCTGAGGGTCATCCAAGGAAGTTAGATGAGCTACATTTTCTTCTTTATCGAAATTTTCATGGCAAACAAATAGAATCTAAAGGCAAATCAGATCTCAAAAATCAAGCAAATCAAACAAGAATCCAACAAGATTAAAACCTCATAAACAACAACAGATCAAAGAATCAACAAAAGCCTATACCTTTCAAAATCAAACTATTTCAAAACCCTAGAATTCAAATATAATAACCACGAAACAAAAAAAAGAAACGAAAAATAATCAAAACCTAAAGAACTTTGCCCTAATTTCTATTCAAATTAAACACAGAACTTAAAACCCTAAATTCAAAAATTGAGAAAAAAATAAAAATATAATTACCTCTCTTAGCTTCCCTCTCTTTCTCTTCGGCTCTCTGCGTTTCGCTCTCTCTCTCTCTCTCTCTGCGAAACAACCAAAGATTTGAAATGTCAAGAGGTTGGAGACGAAAGGTTTGGAAGTGGAGGGTGAGGACTAGCTTGAGATCGAAGAGATGGAGGCTTATTACCTTAAAAACTACCCTTATTACCTTTTTAGTCTGAAGCTCTCTCAATTGAAGCTATCCTCGCTAATTAATGCGCCAATTGGGAGCTGAACCCCTTTGCACCATGGAAGGTATCCTGTGAATTAGCAAGAACCTTAATAGTTACCCATCCAAATAATTTGTAAATTTTAGAACTATAACCCTTTTAATAACCACAAAAAGAACACCATTGGTGCAAGAACATTAAAAAAAAAAAAAAATGCGTTCATTAAAAAATTGAGGAAAAAAAAAAGTATAACCTCTTTTTTGGGGTAAGTATTAAATTAAAATAAAATGATAAAAATGCAAGAGATGTGCAATCAAAGAGTAACTACATAAAATTCACATATCCCTGTTAATACCTTCCGATTGAAACTTTAAACATGAATCAAACATTGACTGTGTTATCTTGTTGCCTAAAACGTAAACAGCAAAATCGTAAAATCGAAAACCAAAACCCAAAATCGAAACCCTAAACAGCAAAATTGAAACCCTAAACCTAAACCCAAAATCGAAACCCTACAACCCAAAATCGAAACCTTACAACCCAAAAAACAAATCGGTAGAAATCTGAATGTTTCTCGAGGAAAAAAAATTGAGATCTAGAGAGAGAGAGAAGGGAGACTTACGAGGTGGTGGAGGTGGGAGGCGTGGGAACGATGGATGACTGAGCTTCATCTGCGCTGGTGTGTAGGATCGGTGGTGAGTGTTAGTGGGAGTCGCTTAGGCTTCGACATGAGAGACACAGAGTTTGAGCATTTTGTCATAAAAAATATTTGGTGCCTTAGGGGGTTTTGTTTTTTGTTATTTATACTCAGTGCTGTAGCCCCGTTTACGTAAACGCAGCTTTAGCTCAATCCAAAAAAACGCAGCTGGAACACACCGAAACACGGCCACATAGTTGGGCTTAGGCTGCGTTTGAGGCACACGGCTCTACTGAAGGCACTGGAGCTGCATTTTGGTGAAACGGGGCTCAAGCAAGGGTCTTAGGCCGCGTTTTCGTGAATGCGGCTGGGAAAAACGCGGCCTAAGACCCACGTGTTTTGTAGTGAGATACGCGGATCCCAGTACTCGACTTTATCACCAACTTAAGAAGAATGTTGGCTGCAAAGTTCTTCAATTCATCACATGATGAAGATTATGAAGTTACTTGTTCACAAAACCCTACAGTGTACAAACATAGCAGCTTCTTCAAGATGAACTAGGGCAAACTAGGTTTCCAGTCACTCTTCTTCATACTTTTGCAATTGTGCTCTTGTGTAACTATGCTCTTGTGCAATTGTGCTACTTATGACGGCCTTTAAAAAAATCCTTATATTTGTTTAGGGTTGTGAGAAAAGAAAGCTCAAACATACATTCACGGATTGAATGAAAATCAGAATTGAAAATCTGTTTTTCATAAATGTCAACAGATAATCTATCTATCGAGCAGTTGTCGAGCTTCGAGTTGAAACAGCTTCTTAAACCTCGATAGATACTAGCTGTTGAGTTTTAATGAATAACACTTCTTCACTTGATTCTTGGACAGACTTGCATGGCTTTAATAATTGATCTTAAAACTTTGTTTCTTGAAGCATTAAACACATCCTAAATCTACCCAAACACAAGTAAAGTGCATTTTGTCAAAATATTAGTCAATTACATAAAATATTGACATATGTTTTTATATGAATCACATATGTCCTAACAGTATACTGGTCTTGTGACCGTTTATGTCATACATTGTACTTTATTTTCATATATACATGATGATGTATGTTTTTCTTCACCTATCTATTCATTTGTTGTTTCTTTTCTCTCTTTATACACAAGTTTCTTTATGTATGCAATCTTTACTTTTGTTTTACATATGATGCCTCGATGAGTTTTGTTTAAGTGTTTTTGAAAGACAGGTTGTAAAAGTCTACCATGAACATGCGAAAGAGTTCGAACAAGCAACCCTTTAGGAAACATAAATAGACCAAGTCCTAACTAAGTAAGCCACATTTTTAGTCGTTTTCAACTATACAAGTTTTATTTACTTATTTCTTCTCTCCCTCTCTTTTTTGTTTTTCTTTCATTCATCTTTCCTTACGTCCCAAGTATTAATCCTTTAGAGACTTGGGCCCATTTTTCCTGCATTGTAGAACTACAGAGGGTTTGCCCAAACCTCTACAGTTCCAGCTGAATATTCTTATAATTGTTGGGGAAGTTGATTAGGGCTGGCTTCCCAACACCCATTTGAATTCACTAGGGCAATCTCTTTAAGAGACTAATTTTCACAGTGTATGAAGAAGTAATTTGGATTAATAGAAAAGCTTGTGAAGTTACCTTCATTGGCGTAGAATCCACACAGAACCAATTCTTTTCTTTTATATTACCCTGTTACCTTTCAACCATTCACCACAATGTAGACTTGATAGGATACCTGGGTTAGAAGTAGCTGAATTTGGTAAATGTGGGGCTTGAATTGGCCATGAAGCATTAGGGCCTAAGCTGGTAATATTGTCCAGTCCAGTGTCCAACCAAACAGTACAGTACAGGCCTGGGTTGTATCCCACATAGTGCTAGCCAAAGGTTGGGCCCTAATAAGATTCTGGCCCATTGAGTGAGATCCTCCAGTGCCTAAACTCGAGCTAGAGCCTTCAAAGTCAAAATGTAATATGTCCCTATTCACACCATGTACCACAGGTTCAATTAGAGAATTGGAAGCTTCTTGAGCCTGGCTCCCTCCACATGCATGTCTACGTAGCCTCTCAGGCTAATTCTCATTAAGCTTATCCAAGTTAAACCTGGCTACAGTACCAGAGTTACTATTTATGGAGGAGTTTGAACCTGAATTTTCCTATAGGTCCCACGTGATCATGACACGACCTAATCCTTCAATCCACTCCCATCTAAGAGTAGAGTTTAAATGGGTAGTATTTGCATGTTGGTTAGCCATAATAGGGGGATCTTGAAGGTTACAATTATGTGCTTGTGTTACATGCAACACACTATCTAGACTCAGGGATGGGGTATGCTCACTAGTCTGGATTTATTCAAAAGAAGGTATTGGGGAATTGAAAGGTGTTGGTGGAATCGGATTGTTGCCAAGAGACAAAGAGAAAATGGCCAAATTAAGGGTTGCATGTTCAAGATCAGATTGGGTTATAGTATTGGAAGATGGATTTTTAGAGTGGGAATGATCAGTTTGATTAAGGCTTGTATGTGGTTGAGACTGAGATAGGAGCACTTCTATCTGTTGTTGAGAGGTGGAAGGGTGATGTGTGTGGGATGTTTGGCTTGGTTCAGGATTTCCTAAGGGGGCTTGGTGATCATTGAACTAGTGTTCTTGATCTAGGTCTCTCTACAGGGCCCTTGTAGTCCATCCTCGCCTCCTATTGAAAAAGGCCCAAAGTTCATTACTGAATTGAGGTTCCAAAGAATCAAAACCAAAATGTATATGGTGAATTCTCTTAATCCTTTGTCATTGCCTAATTAGCATTCTTTCATTCTCCACCATACTCTCATTGCACTGACCCGTAGTGTGACCAATCAGCCCACATCTAGTACAAAGTTTTTGAACTCTTTCATACTTACATTGGACCCATGTCCTTGTTCCATCATCTAGCTTCAACATGAACCCTGCCAACATAGGCATCCAAGGATCTAACCAGACCTTTGCACGTAAGAACCTGATATTCCTTGGGATCCTATCCTCCCAATCAATGCTCTCAAAAAACCAAATCATATGTCCCATTCTCTCTGCCATTTCCGGATATTGGTATTCTAATGGAAGCCCATGAAATTGAACCCAAATAGAGACATAGTTGAGGTGTAATCTATTGAGAGCAAGATTGGGTCTCCATTTGTCAAGCACAAGCAGAGCTCCATCCACAGCCCATGGACCTTCTTTGCACATGTACTCCAAATCATCCATTCTATCAAAATATATTAGATAAAAGAAAGAGTGGTTGGGGATATTACAAAAAGTAATAAAGGAAGAACAAGAAGATAAATAAAAAATAGATAACTTCGAGGCACTATATTGTTTTCCTTAGACAATATTTGCCCCCACACTTTTGTTGCTAAAGGGTTATCACAAATTTATCCCCAGGATACAACCAAGATGTTGGATTCTACAGATAGCAATTTTGGAGAATGACCACAAGATTTCTTGTGTTTCTTGTGTTTCTCTCCAACGTTTGAATTTCTGTGGAATTGGAATTTCAAATGAACATAAGCCTCTATTTATACCCATGGAGTTATGTTTCATGAAAAGACACGTATGGAGAGTTAGTTATTTTTTCATAAAGCGGTTAATAAAGATTGAAACCTCTTCAACTTTTCTGAATAGTCACCAAAAAATTCTGCAAAATATTCTAGAAAATTCCAGAAAATTCAGATTTTCGAATTTTCACTTTATGAAACCATATTCTCCAAATTCAACCATCATTATTATAACCTATCCTTGTATATACCTATATATACAACAATCCCCCACTAGGTTGTAATAATATGTCTCACTTGATTGATATTCTATCATGCATAATGGAAAGTGTCTTTCAACTTAAACCTCCCTTTAGTGTAATTGCTTCAAGAAATCAACAGAGTTAATGGCGGCTTGGTGCTTAAACCAAAACTCTTATGTGTTGAAATCAGAAACAACACACACATGAGAACACCCACAACACATTTAGAAATCCACTGTTGTTAGCATTATTATCCTTGTGCTCTTCTCGGTTTAGTGAACATGTACAAGAGAAAACCCTTTTACTCTTGCTAGAAGCAGCACCACTCCTATGTTCACAAAGGTGAAGTTCCTTCTTATGTCCCTATTACACAGACATTTATGATTTATAAATTTCATTAAGAGTTTAAAACTCATCCTTAATTACATCGTAACAGTCTACACTAATCCATCTTGAATGAGACACAAAATTAGTGCTCTTACTAACCACGTATCAATAGCTTGTTGTTACCCTTTAAACCTCTTTAGATTAAATCAATTCGAGGTTGGGTTCCCACTATTGGTGATTCTCTTAAAGAAAGGTTTTAGTCCCATTTCAATGGATGTTATCCTTGCCAAGTCTCGAGACACACTTCAGTAAAGGACTTATTTTATATATAGAATTATGTAGGCAATGGACTAGTCCGACCACACTTGACTTGCCTAACGTATTCTTGTCTTAGACTTTTAAGTCTAATTTCACGTTGTATACAACTCATGTATACCATATGCATTGTGGTTTCATAATTACTGTACAAGGAATGGCTCACTATGGTCATGGCCACGACATTTTATCAAAACCTTAGCCATTTTCTTTCCTTGCCCGTTACCATTATAATCAATGCTCTCAATTTAATTCTATAGTAGAGTAAGAAATACACCTTATTTCTTTAATGCTTACACATAGCACTCCCACATGTAGTGATTATCTAACTAGACATAGATATCATCACTCACATCAATAATAGAATCAAACTTAAATATTATATATTATAGATATTCATCACAATTGAGTACTTTCTAGTGATCAACCTCAAGTTTTTATTTATTTATTTATTTAATTTTGAAAGTCAACATACTGTGAAGGCAATGTCTAGTTTAGTTCCATACATGATGCGCAACATGTATTTAATATACTAGCAAACTTGAGCTATGCATCCACCCTTCCAGTAATCTCCTTATTTAATATTGGAATCAGAATGTCTTCGCCTCTTTAAAGATATTAAAATCTAAAAAGCAATTTCTCAACACAATAAGATAACACAATTTCCAAAAGAATGAGAAATCACTAATCTCAATATAATGAGATTACTCAAATCTCAACAAAATGAGAAAACATAAATCTTAAAATGAGATTAATATAGTGCACATCTCCACTATATTACTTTACTTGATTTTCATTCATAAAAGACTTTCATTTAATTAAGTAAGGAAATAAAAACTCACAGGTCTTTCATGCAAACTTCCTTACCAAGATCACTTTTAAGAAAGTCACTTCACATCTATATGATGCATACTCAAATTATATGTGGAGACACAATCCAATATTTCATTATTGATCCTTGAATGTTCAATTAATGTACTCACTTGTACTCTCTTATTTCACAAAGAGGTACTTTCAAAATAGGATCACAATATGTACTTGTTTAAACTCGAGACATCTACCACACATGGTTGAATTTAATCACAATAAGTTTAACATCCCTTGATGTTAATTCTCAATACCTTTATCAAGCACATCATTGATGCACATTAACATTCTTATGAGTGCATGACTCGTTTAAGGGTTATACCCCCACACTTTCTTGGAAATCATAATTCCACAATTTGAGTTTCTAAACCCCACAATTTGGGTTCTCAACCATTCCAAACTTCACATATATATATACACACACTATAATTACATATATAAAATTGTATTAATAGAATATAGTGAATTTCTTTAAAATGATATGAATGGTTTTAAAAATATCTAACTAAGAACACAAATAGTTACTAGTGTTTAGATATCAAAATTCTATCTTTTTCCCTTTGTTTCAAACCCTTTACTATTAACCTTAGACCAAAAGATTTTATATCTTATTCTAATACCCACTCACTACCAATTGGTTTTATAACTAGAGGTAGATCGATTAACACCCAATTATTAAATAATGAGTCTCTCACATCATTAATAGTTTTTACAATAGAAAGCTACATTTTTTTAGAAGCACAAAGTTTTCTCAAAATTTAGGATCACTTCCCTAAAAAATATCATGGGTATTTAATTAGGACTACACTTTTATTACCTTTAACAAGATAAACAAGAGCTTCACATGAAATAAAAATTTGGATTAAAATCATTTTTATTTCTCAAACTTTGACTCCTCCTTTATTCACTTAGTGAACCACTTTTTAATCTTTAATATCACTTAATGTGATATTTAAGATTTGAGTCATTTACTTGTGTTTAAATAGGTATTAGGGTATTCTTGAAATCATCTTTGAATTTAAACTTAGTAAATTCAATATCCTTTGATTTCACTCTTATATTAGACATTAAGTCTAATAAACTACATACCCTCAAATTTACACAAAACTTACAAATACATTTTATATAGCTCTTTGACTAATTAGTCCTCTTTCACCTATCTTTTACAAAAGGTTAAACACTCTCATAGTTTAAAATGGTAAGCATTTTGTCACATTCTCATTTCATAACACAAATGAAATACCTTTGAGATGGAACTCTATTATGCACATAGCATATACTAAGCAATGTTTCTTCCCATGGATCAGATAGGAACTTAGTTGATTGCACTCAAGTTTATGGCATTCACCATATCAAATAGAGTTCTTTCTTTTGACCAAACCATTTTATTAAGGTGTATAAGAGACTGTATTTTGGTGTATTATGACATGTTCCTCACAAAGAATAAAATACATTTTGAAATATTCCTCATTTCTAGTTAATACACCATTCAATTCAAATCATCATGCTTATATAAATTATATCATGCTTTGATATAAACTTCAAGAATTTGAAATTTAAAAGTCTCAATCTAGCATGCCACAAATAAAGAATCAACAATATAAGCACAACCAAAATATATTGATAAATAACACTCAGATAGTAGTATATCCATTGCCTACTAATATCTCATTTTTGGACAAAACCATTCTTAAATAACAAATTGGCTTTTCTTGATATTAGGTGCATGAAGATATAGCATTGGTCAAGAGAACTTCTTGCCAAAACTCAATTTCACTTCAACAATGCACTTTCTATGAACTTTTGCTTTACTGTGGATGTCCACAAGCACCTCTAGTTCTATGGAAGACTCCTCATAAGCCTTAAATTGTGCCTTGTAGTTGCACACATGCAACATTGCACCTGAATCAATACACCAATCAGAAGGATTTGTAATTACAGCCATATCAAATATAGTGATCTTTATTACATACATCACTCACCATAGAAATAATGTCCTTAATGACAATTGCTTCATTGGCATTTCCATCTTTATCCTTCTTATTCTTTAAGAACATACATTCTTAAATGTAATGGTCTTTCTTTCCACAAAGGAAACATGACATTTTACTTGTCATTGTTGGGATCCTTAGAGTTGTTTTTCTAAAATGATTCACACTCTTATTCAAATTCAAATGTTTATTGTTCTTACTAGAACTTCCAATTTTAACATTGTTCATATTCACTTTAGAATCAATGTTAGATACACCTCTAACCGGACTTTCCTCTTTAATTCAGTGATGTGGTCTGAATTGATCTAAAGTGAGATCTTTTGACATGTTTCTAATGTCTTCACATTTTTTAGAAAATCACTTAGAAAAATATTCATATACTCTTATCACTTTAAGAGTTAAATTCCCATCCTTTAGATTTTCTACTTCACTTTATAACATTTAAACATGTTAAGATTTCATTCTTATATCTTAATTCAAATAAATTCGCAACACATGTAAATATTCTAACAAAGAAACTCATCGATCAATTTGAAATTCAAATTGTCCATAAACAATAAATTCGTACCTTCAATGTTCAAACTATGAACATGGCTTTTAATGCATTCACAAAGTGAAAGAATCATCACCTTGTCTTGCCAACAAAGAAACTTGTTTCTTTAAGCCTTGTTCCATTGAATCTTCTTTATGATCAATTCATAATTTGAATTACTCTTCAAATCCAAACCAATTGCTCTTTCTACCGTGTAAAATTGGTTCCATCAAAGCGATCTAATTTCACCAAACCATAGTTCAACATCTTCAAAGTTGTACCATCATTTACTCCTTGTCTTGTAGTCAAATATTGTCTAAGATTGTTGGGGATATTACACAAAATAATAAAAGAAGAATAAGAAGAAAAATAGAAAATAGATAACTTGGAGGCACTATATCATTTTCCTTAGGCAATATTTGTCCCCACACTTTTGTTGTTAAAGAGTTATCGCAAATTTGTCCCTAGGATACAACCAACATGTTGAATTCTACAAATAGCAATTCTGGAGAATGACCACAGGATTTCTTGTGTTTCTTATATTTCTCTCCAACTTTTGAATTTTTGTGGAATTGGAATTTCAAATGAACATAAACCTCTATTTATACCCATAGGGTTATGTTTCATGAAAAGACACGTATGGAGAGTTAGTTATTTTTTCATAAAATGGTCAACAAAGATTGAAACCTCTTCAACTTTTCTGAATAGTCACCAGAAAATTCTGCAAGAAATTCTAGAAAATTCCAGAAAATTCAGATTTTCGAATTTTCACTCAGAAAGTTCTAGAACTTGAATTTTCACCTAGAAAATTCTAGAATTTGAATTTTCACTTTATAAAACCATATTCTCCAAACTCAACCATCATTATTACAACCTATCCTAACTTGTATATACCTATATATACAACAAGAGTCTCGTCCCACATCCTTAACAGCACCTCTGATTCTCCATGCATAGTTGATTACCTGTTGTAAATAGTGGACTATGAACTTTCTGTAGTCTAGAATAAAACCCATAGCACAATGACTCCAAAACTCCCTTTGCATGTTAACATCATCCTTGCGTGTTAACATCATCCGGATTAGCTTCAATAATTGGGCCATGCCTTGCAAATGGAGCTTCATCATCTTCACTGGATTGCGACAAAAGATCAGAATCATTAGCAAACGGGTCGGTACTGATATCCAACCCACTGCTTTCAGTCCATCCAAATTCCCTTGGAGTCCCATGGTCTCCAATAGTCGTAGGACCTGAGTCAGGGATTGAATAGATGGAGGGAAAGAAAAGAAAACCAAAGCCAGAAAAGAAAATTTGTAAAGAAAAGGACGAGGAGACAGATTAGTAAAGAGAAAAACAGAGGAAAAAGAGAGGTTTATAAGGAAAGAGGTTTTTTGTTTGGTTAAGCAAGGACACAAGGTAAAGGGGATGACTTCATCTAGAAGTCCTAAAAGTTAAGACTAAAGAGCAATAAGAGGTATGTGGCACGGTAAAAGAAAGGACATTATGGAAGCTAGTGAAACGATGTGTATAGAAGTGAGATGATAGGGTGAAGAAAGGGGTGCAAAAGGGTTAGGCAGGTGGCGTCTGCGTGGAAGGAAAAAGAACTCTCCCGAAGAGAGAGGTGCTCTCTTAATGAGAGAAAAACTTCATCAGACCTATTATGACTTGTGGCCAAACAAGATGGGTCCGGTTCAGACAATTAAAATCATTCTATAATTCTAAAGAGTAATTTTTTTTTTTTTTTTTTTATACAAGATAAAATTTCTACTCTAGGTTAATTTAAGTATATATATGTGTGAAACTCCTTCCTGAAGATTTAAACTCTGGCTCTTACCCTCCACACCTTACAAGCATTTATACTTGTAGAGTGACTACCGTTAAAGAGTAACATTAAAAATGTTAAAAATGTTTTATTTTTTTAATAAAAAAATCATTTATTAAATTGTTGACGTAATAGGAAAATCAATGACACTAATTGTGTATAGATAATAAAGATAATATTATATACCACATAATAAAATATTGTACCATGTAAACTTAATATTATATATGAATCATAAAAATAATTTCTTACTAGTTATGTTAAAATGAATCTATTTAACAAACTAGTGCAGAGGCTTTTTGCTAATTATCTAAATATTAAAGGATTTTCTACATAGAGAAGATATTTATATTACATACCCTTTATTATATAGTATGTGGATTTTTCCTAACTATTCAGTAATATGTTAAAGATCCATTGCTGACCTTAAAATTATTTTAGTTCTTTATTTGTTAATGTTTCCTACTCTCTTAAAGCTAGCTAGCCATGTCTGTGTCAAAAACAGATGTTTCCTATTTCGTGTACGGCATCCCAAAATAAGAAATTGCAATTTGTAATTGTGTGTTAGTCACGCAATGATGAAAGCAATTTTTTCCATAGCCATTCTGGTTGCTACTGCCTCATTTTTCAGGTCGTATTTGTTGGAAGAAAATCAAGAAATCATCCTTTTTAGTCAAAAGATAATTACCAGTCACAGAACCATAAAATGCAGACATGGTAGTTGAGATGCCAACTAATCATATTTTTTCTCTTTGGAGGGGCATTAATCAATTGTTTCTGTTTCTTTGTTCAAACCCCTGTATACTTAATTAGATTGTTTAATTTAATTAATTAACCAAGTTGATACTTAGGTTTATTATGAGATCTAAATTAAACACAATCATATCATAAAGTGCGGAAGAAATAAAGAAGACAAGCGATATAATTATCAAGGAAAACCAATGAAACCAATAGTTTTAAGGTAAAAAACCTGAGAAAGATTTAATCTAATCTATCCTGAAAGCAACAAATTCACTATGATCGAACGCAAGTTTTACAATTGATTTTTCCCCTAAAATCTAATGCTACATCTTGTAGTACTTACTCACACGACCATGTGCAGCTTTGAATCCACGGACCCTTCTATCTGAATTTGCTAAACATAAACACTCACATTTGTAACTCTAAGATCTCACTCAAAGGTTTTAGATCACCATTGGAAGCTTATGTTTATGTAGCAACTTATCTCCACCAGTCACTACAAAAAACAAGGGCTATAGCCGCGTTTAAGAAACGCAACTATAGACCCTAAAAACGCAGCTATAGGCTATAGCTGTGTTTTTTATAGCCGCGTTTTCAAACGCAGCCTATTCAGTGCAACAATAGCCCTTGCGGGGGTCTATAGCCACGTTTTTATAAACGCGGCTAGAGGTTCCCCTATAGCTGCATTTTTTACCGCCCATAGCTGCGTTTTTCAACCCTTTATAAGCTAAGACCTATAGCTGCGTTTTGTAAAAAACGCAGCTATAGAACCGCTTTAGGCTGCGTTTAGAACGCAACTATAGGTATAGTTTTGGCTGCGTTTTAAAAATGCAGCTAAAGCCTCCTATAGCTGCGTTTTAAAAACGCAGCTATTGGTCTTTTTTAAAACAAAAAAAAAAATTTTGGGTTTTTTTTTTTCCCCCAAAAAATTCAAAATTTAAACACAAAAAATTCAAAATTAAACACAAATCCCAAAAATTAAAAATCAAACACAAACCCAAAAAATTCAAAATCAAACACAAACCTAGAAATTGCACATCAAACACAACATACTCACAAAACAAACACACCTAAAAAAATTGAAAATCAAACACAACATACGTGCTCCAACTCAAATCTAACACTAAATCCATTCAACATAAATGCACAAGCTCAAAAACACAAACCCATTTAAATATAAGTACAATATCAACAACACAATAGCACAAATTCAAGCACAGATTCAAAAAATTCAAAATCAAAACTCAAATCCAAATCAAGACATAGACACAAATATTGCTAAAATATCCACTTCATTCAAAATTTTCAGCATTTCCTCCATTTTCTTACTAACTAAACATTAAATAACAAAAAAAAATAATAATAAAAGATCTATAAAAAAAAAATAAATAAATAAAGATCTACAAAAAAAAAAAAAAAAAAAAAACACAAAAAAGCAAAAAGAGAGATAAGGGAAGGAAGAGAGGAAGGGCTAACTGGTGTGGATGGCGTTGGCGTGGCTGGAGATGGCATCATTGTGCTTGAGATGAAGAAAAAAAAAAAAGAACAAAAAAAGAAAGAAGTTTAGGTGTGTAACCTGTAGAAGAAAGAAAGAAAGAAACTAAGCTTTTTAGTTTCTAAATGAGAAAAATATAAAACATGAGAGTGGGGGTAGGTGGGAAAGTGGGGGTAGGTGAGGAAGTCATTCGGTCCCTTTTTTTTTTTTTTTTTTTTGGTGTGTTACCTATAGCCGTGTTTTTAAAAACGCGGCTATAGGTCCTCCATAGAAAATATCTCACGCCGCCCTTGTTTTTCCCCGTGTGTTACCTATAGCCAAATAATTTTTTTTATTGAGAACCTATAGCCGCGTTTCTAAAAACGCGGCTATAGATCCTCATTATTTTGTGTTAAAGGAGGACCTATAACCGCGTTTTTATGGTAACCTATAGCTGTGGTTTTGCTTTTAAAAAACACGGCTATAGGTCGTCACTAAAAATATTTTTGTGTATTAAAGGAAGACCTATAGTCGCGTTTTTAAAAACACGGCTATAGCTAACCTGTAGCTGCATTTTTACTTTTTAAAAACGCGGCTATAGGTCCTCCTTAAAAAATATTTTAGGTCATTCCTTTTTTGTGTGTTAATGAAGGACCTATAGCCGCGTTTTTAAAAAATATTTCAGGTCATTCCTTTATAGGTTAAGCCAAATAAATTTTTTTAGGAGTATAGTTGCGTTTTATGAAAACGCGGCTATAGGTAACCTGTAGCTGCGTTTTAAAACGCAGCTATAGATCCCCCTTTAAAAAATTATTCGGCTGGACTTATTGCTGTGTTTTTTGAACACGGCTATGGAATTAACCTATAGCCGCGCTTAAAAAACGCAGCTATAGGTTAGCTATAGCTGCGTTTTTAAAAAATGCAGCTATTGTTTAAGTCTATAGCTGTGTTTTTTAGAAATGCGGCTATAGATCAGCTATAGCTGTGTTATTATAAATGCAGCTAAAAAAAACGCGGCTATAGCCCACGTTTTTTGTAGTGAGTTCTTGATTGTAAATCTAACTTCGGGTAGATACTTGTTGAGTTAAAAGGCTATAGAAACCTCACAAATCTCACAAGAATAACTTCTAATTTAAAATCTATAGAATACGACTTTCGATCGGTCAAGCTTCATAGAATCTGAACTCTTCTTTTTGCAGCTTGACTGTTCTTGAATCTTGACTTGAACAAACTTGAGCAATGTCTAACATCTAATCTAGACATATTTTTGTTCTCGGTTTGCCAACACATGTAAATTTAAAATCTAAACGTTTACCCTTAATATTTAGGTTAGAACCTAATAGTTTCCTCTTAGACAACTAGACTACAATATGTAGAAGAAACCCAATCCTGACCAAGCAATTTCTTACTTAGTAGTAGGCTAATAGGAATCTCTCCACACACCTGGCCCCCAAAGAAAATGTCAACTCTCACGAGGTTTTCAAGGCCCTGGAATATCTTGGGAATATTTCCATTTGCTGAAAAATGTTATATTTTTGTAAATTATATTTTATTAAAATTAAGAATAAAACATAACTTAATAAAGAAAATAAGTAAATATTTAATATAAATTGCAGCTCAATCTATTTAATGTTAGTATACAGTACTAAAAATAATATTCGTACTTCAGAGTTGCACCTCAACTTGGTGAGTACGTAATTTTATCAATATTTTCATGCGCAATACAAACTTTTAATAAAACTTAAGTATACAATGAAAGGGAGTCAATAAAAGAATTAAAATTTTAGAACTATGACCAATATTTCATAAAAGAAATAAATTATCTTCAAATTCATTTAACCAACTTTGGGTGCACGACAAAGTTTCCACATTCTTAGACAAAAGGCAAGATCGGTTTTGAGTTAAAATTTTACTTACAATCTTTAAATTGATTCAAATGTAATCTTTGTCATAGGAATGCTCAAGAGACTGTGTGCCATTAAAAAGAGTTATAAAAAAATGATTGTAATCCTCTTTCCATTAAGAGAAAACATTCAACCTTCAAGTAAAATAAAAAAATCAAAAAGGTTTTTTTTTTTTGAAAGTTACCTTCTTAAAAAACAAGAGGGAAGGCGGTTGACCCGCTTTTCCTTTGGTTCAAATTTGAGTCAAGTTGGGTTAACAAGTCAAGTCTATTTTTAGTGCCCAACAAATTTTAATGCTGATTTCTTTAGCTCATTTAATCTCTTTTATAGTGTCAAAAGTTAACACAAGATTATGGGATACCTTTGCATATAAACAAAATTAATACAGACTCAAGTACTAAATGTGAGCCTATGAAACATAAAAATAGCCTCACTTGCATCTATACTAGAGACATTGACTCAAAAACTTTAACCTCTTTCATGAAATCACGAACAAATTCATTAAAAACATCAGATACAGACAATTTAAAAATACACAGTTACCTATGTTTTTAATTGCAGGGGGTTACGAAACTTTAACTAAGTTAACTTCAAATGGGTAAAGTGTTAAATTTTAAACCACATGTAGATAACTTAAATTTCGGCCAAATCACAAGTGAATAAGTTGTAATTTGACATAAAAAGAAAGAGAATAATCAACTAATCAAACAATGATATCATTTAAAACCACGGAACTAGACCATACATCTAGCAGTAATCATTTGAATACAATGATCAATCAATCATGGGATTGATCGTCGGAACTTGTCTGATTCTTAACCTTTTCAACTACTTTTCTTTCACTAGCTCTTCCTCAATTTCTACTCTTTGTATCAACTCTTCATGGGCCTGTTGATTGGATTATTTGAAATTTGTGTAAGATTTGGTCCTTTTAACGATGATATAGGTATATAATCCATAATTGTCTGTTTCCACACAGCAAGATGACAAGTATTATTTCGTTGCATACTTCAAGTCTTCAACATACGTGTACAATAAAGACACAGGGTTTGGAAGAAAGAATAAAAAATAGAAAAGAACAGGCGATGTATTTTTTCTGCTTTCATTTTCCTCTCGGAAAGATTAGCACAAACAAACCGAAATTAAAAGAATGTAATGACAAAGGTTCCGATGCTATTGCAACCATTTTTGAATGACAGAACGAAGAGAAGAATGGTTAGGGAAGAATGCTATTGCAGCCATTTCTGCGTAGTGTGTCACACTTATTGTCCAGCCATCTCCCCAAAGCCCTTGCTCATTGAGAAAAACCTTGTACTGCCATCTGTAGATATTTCCTCTTGCAGCCTGGATGAGGCCACACAGGAAGTCTTCATTGATTCAAGTTCCCTGCTGACGTATGATGCAAGGTCTGGCCGGTTCTTCCGGATCCTGTCACAACACATCAAGGCCAAGTGAGCCAAGTTTTGAGCAATCTCAATTGGCCAGTCTCCAGCCAAAGGATCCAAGAGGGATGACAAAGTTCCAGCATCTAAGGCAACTTGCACGTCATTTTCCATCTTGAAAGGTGGTTTCCGGCCAGTCAATAATTGTAGTAATATGATTCCAAGTGAGTAAACATCAGATTTCCTAGTAAGCTTTCCTGTTAAAACGAACTCGGGATCTATGTAATGCCAAGTGCCCTTTGGGTCAGTATTATGACAAGATGTTGTATTGTTGCTTGAACTTATCTC
Organism: Castanopsis chinensis; assembly: GCA_032878915.1. Lineage (NCBI taxonomy): Eukaryota > Viridiplantae > Streptophyta > Magnoliopsida > Fagales > Fagaceae > Castanopsis > Castanopsis chinensis. The sequence continues at coordinate 39,650,831 of JAVQMG010000126.1, read as the reverse complement.
ATGGCATAACATACGGCAGATTCCAAAGTCACTAAGTTTACTCACAAAGTTGGCATCAAGAAGGATATTAGAGGGTTTCAAATCACCATGTACTATGCTGTGAGGTTTTCTAGAATGAAGATAAACGAGGACAGAGCACAATTCTGTGGCGATGCGTATTCGAGCTTCCCATGATAATGGAGGACTGTTGTCCTTGCACTTGAGCCGATCTTCAAGGCTTCCATTGGGGAGATACTCATAGATGAGCATAAACTGTTCCGGGCAACATCCAATTAGTTTGATAAGATTGGGATGCCTCAGCCTTCCCAACACTTGAACCTGAGAAGAAGAAGCCAAACTTTTCATCCAACTTATTCATTTTAGATAGTTAAAAAATTTTCCCTGAGCCTCAGGAATATATATATATATATATATAATCAAATTTTTTGACAGAGATGCAATATGTTTTTCCCTTACAAGTTTTATTAGAAAAGAGTTACAAACTACTACGTTATCACGCTATGCCTATTATACAAAGTTAATTACAAACACAAGCCGCATGAATTTGGGTGTGCGAAGTGCATGACCAACAAGTACCACAGTACTATAAGTAACTACGTAAGCTTGTAATTGGATGATATGAAATTTTGTAATACCTAAGCACCACGCTTCAATATTGTCTCATTCTATAGGCTACAATTCACAGATAATTCTATACTGTAACTGTAAGTATATATAGCAACATTAAATGATATTGCATGACAAAATCTAGATACAGAAAAATGCTCATGTCCATTGTACTAGAAGAAAAATTAACCAAAAAAAAGAAAAAAAAATAGGCACATGCAAGCATGCCAGATACAATATTTAAATTTATCAAGATAAGTGAATGATTATAGGCACACTCCAAATAAACAAGCATCTACATAACTCCAAATGATTTAAGAAACGGATTAAAATCTCAACATCATATATAGAAGTTGGATGCACCAAAAATGTGTGTTAATTAGACTGAAGCAAAAAGTGCAACAATTCAACAGACGCACCAAACTACAAAACTACATCAATCTCGCCCTAATATTGACATTATAGCCAAAATCCAATTAAGTAATTAACTAAATAAATTTTTCCAATTTATTTTCAAATGAGCACACAAACCTCCATTCGGAATTCTGAGGGACCTTGCGAACCATTAGACTGTAGCCTCTTTATAGCAACTTCGGTTTGAGGAAAGACACCTTTATAAACACTCCCATATCCTCCTTGTCCAATTCTGAGGGATTCATGAAAGCCTTGAGTAGCTTTATTAATCTCGGAGAACAAGAACTCAGGCATGTGTATAGAATCCTGTACTTGTTGTCTTCTCAACTCTTCAGCTTCTTTCAGTGCATTGTCAAGCTCAATCTGTAACTCATCTCTCTTTTTCTTTAACTCTTCATTTTGGCTCTTTAACAATGTTTTCTCTTCTTTGCAAATGCGGACTTCTTCTATCATTTGGTCTCTCTGATTCTTCACCTGTTCTAATTCTTCTCTCTCTCTCACTAGCGCTTCCTCAATTTTTATCCTTTGTTTCCCCTCTTCTTGGGCCTGTAATTGGATTATGGGAACCTTGAGTAAGATTTTGAACCTTTTAACATTTACATTGGTATCCTTTTCAAGCAGAGTTCATAATAGTATATACAAGGTGTGTGGTGCGTACTATCTGTTGAACATTCTACTCTGTAGCAAGTAGAAATTCTTCTTTCACCAGTTGATATTTATCTAAAGTGATGCAGGGTGTATTTAACATATTTCGTAAGAAATTATTTTATATCACATACATAATACTTATTATGTATTCAATAATATTTATTGGCTTAAATTATATTACATGTCATTACAAAGAAAGGATAATTAAGAATATGAATAACTTACTTAAGAAAGGATAATGAAAAATATGAACAACTTACTTGAGTAAATGGTTAAATATTTAATTTTCATTAATTTAAACATATAAATATCTATTTTATTCCTCTTTTTTTTTTTTTTTTGAGAAACTATTTTATTCCTCTTTAAAATAATATCTTCTACATTTCTTCAATCCGTATAATTAAATTGATTTTATTTTTTGTTGCTGTACTTAGTTTCAACTGTTGTAAAACTATTTAATTGAGAAATAATGTCTTTTTCCAAACCAATTGATTCTTATATAAAAATAGAGAAGTGTTATTTTTACAATATTTTCACAATAAATCATAAGTGGTAAGTTGTTATTGGTTATAATTTAAACCTACTACTGAAATTATTATTTGGCCCACTTATAACAACTTACCATTTATAATTTGTTATAAAAGTGTTGTGAAAATATTGTAAATATAAAATTTCTCATAAAGATATCCCAAAAATTCAGTTTACATATAATAATTAATGCACTGCCTATAAATTATCAATACATGAGATTAAATGTATTTGCCCTATTAATACTATGTTCAAATAATTATGCCACTTTAGTGTGTGTCTATATAAATATATCATGTGATGTCATGAGAAGGATTTGAAATGATGAATTATTATGATTACTATAATTTAAAAACATGAACATTTCACTTTAAATAATTCACAAATATTTAATTATTTCAATAATTTTAGCATATATATATAGGAAATTCTAGCATTTTGCCCCTATTTTGTAAAAAATTTGGCAATATGCCTTTGTTTTGAAATTATTTAGGTCCATGCCTCTATTTTGAAACTCGATTTACTCAAAATTGAGTTCAGCGTTACTATAGGTCTTTAAAACGTCGCTATAGGCAAAAAAAAAAAAAAAAAAAAAATTGCATGGAACTCGATTTAGGGAAAATCGAGTTTCAAAACATTGCTATAGGTCCTTAAAATATCGCTATAGAGCTCCTTAAAACGTTACTATAGGGCTAAACTCGATTTAGAAAAAATCGAGTTTCAAAACAGGAGCATGGACCTAAATAGTTTGGAAACAGAGGTATATTGCCAAATTTTTTATAAAATAGAGGCAAAATGCTAGAATCTCCTATATATATTGTTTTTTTTTTTTTTTTTTCCTTTTGATGGTTCTATTTGAATTGTTACCAAAACAACTAAATATGACAATGTCATATTCCAACTAAAATTTATTTATTTTTTCTCTTGGATAATAAGCATTCTTATATAATGATTTTTAGATATAAAACCCATTAGAAAGAATACACCAGAAATAAAAAATCATAGACATAATAGGGCCTTGAACGCCCTCAAAATGCTATGAGGCTTAATTTGAAAAAAATAACTATTTAAATAATTAGTATATCATTTATGGATAATTAATACATAAATGTGACAATTAATTAAAAGTGATGATAGGGATAGTGCAAATTTTATTACATAACCATTACAAACTTAAGTGTTCCCCATTGTAATAAAGTAATTCTAACATTAATTTATTGCCACATTAGTTTTTTTTTTTTTTTTTTTTTTTTTTGAGGAAGTGTCACATTAGTTTGTAAAAGTGATATAGAAATAAAATTTGTATTAATTAATACACTACATATATAGATGTAAACATCTTCTTAAAAAAAAAGACAGATGCAAACTTTCGATTTTGATTAAGTGGAGTGCTAAATAAAGAGTAGGTCACGGATGAAAATATTATAAAGAAAACAAAATCCATTTCTATTATGTGGAAATGTCTAAATTAATATTTAATAGTGTGAAAGAAAATCTCCACAAATGGACAAGGTTCAAGAAGTTCTAAAAACTTTACCATATTCAGAGCCTCAAAATAATCTCTCTCTGCTTTCAGACGCATGCGTGTCTCCTTTTCAGCGTTTGTCTTATCTTTCTGAAGTTCTCTGTGGTTTGCTTTCAGAATATTCTGTGCTTCCTTTTCATCCAAACCCCGATCCTAATATCATCAATTAAACGTTTAAATTTCATTCGAAGCCTCTTCATAAGTTTCAACTTACAAATTAAAATGTCCACATGCTCCTTAACACACACACATATATACACCACAAGTGAAGCTTTTGCGCATGCCACAACACTGCGTGATCCATTAGAAGAGCATTTTGGTATGGTACTCACCCTTGGATTAATCAATGTCGACGAAGATGCCGAAGAACGTTTTGGAGAGAAGACGTTTAATTCATTCCTATTCGTATTCTCGCCAGTCCATGCTTTTAGAGTTACACCTGACAATCCTCTAGAGGGGCTTGTTGACCCATATGAACGTGATTCATCGTTATTGTGCCGCAAAGTATCAACAGATAATGATCTCTGCAAGTTTAATGGTCCAGCTTCCATGCTTTCCCTGTTTCGACTTGAACTTACAGACTGTGATCTCAAGGGGTGTTTAACTTCATCCCTAATTTGATATGGTCATTGCATCAGTAACAATAGGATTAATGCATAGTTGAGTTTATATGTTTTAGAGGTAGCCATCATCAAGCCACAGCTACTTAAACAACAAAAGATCATCAAGTGGGCATCAAGTACATCGGCAATTTTAAATGTACAATGTTCTTGATTATAAATTAATCATGATATGCGAAGAATGTATTGACCCATTTGGTAAATTAAATCAATTAATTAGCTAAGTAAATTAATTAAGTCAATTTAACAAGTAATACACGTGGTAGCATAAACAAATCACCAAATAACTAAATGCAGTGAAAATTAAATTTGACACAAGTGATATGTTTATGAATGGAGAAAACCACCGAGGCAAAACCCTACCGAATAAATTTAAAGTTACCATTCCTAAGAATCCACTATTATTAAAACAAGCGGTTACAAGTAAAAGAATCTCAGTACCTTATACTAACCTATAATTGAACTCTTACCCCAATACACAATTGGACTTGTAATGTAGTAATAATCTCTCTTTTCAATGCACGGCTCCCAGTATGTGACTAACCAATCGATGCGCAGATTCCAGTACTCGGCTTACACACCAACTTGAGAAAGATGCTGGCTACAAAGTTCTTCAATTCACCCACACAATGAAGATCAAGAAGCTCCTTGATTACAAAACTTTACGGCGTACAAACGCAGCAACTTCTTCAAGAGAAAAATGAACTAGGGCAAATTGTCTCCTATTACAATTTGAGTGAATAATCACTTTGTATTAAGTTGCGTCCGGTTCTATCACCCTGGATGGCTCTTAAAATAATCTTTATATATATCTAGGGTTGTGAGAAAAGAAACCCTACACAAATAGCTTGGATATGCATGAAAAACAGATCTGAAAATCTGATTTTCGTAAATCTCGATAGATAGGCTATCTGTCAAACTGTTATTGAGCTTCAGACTAAAAGCTTCTTTTAAACCACGATAGATACAATTTGTCAAGCTATCTGTCGAGTTTTAAAATATAGAACTTCTTCACTTGATTCTTGAATAAACTTGCATGGCTTTAACTCTTGACTTGAACATAATGTTACTTAAAGACTTAAACTATTCTAGATCTACCTAATTACAAGTAAATTGAGTTTTGTCAAAAGATTAGCCAATTCTAAATGACATGTTCATAACAAGTTCCACATTTACCCTAACAAATCAAGCATTTCGTAACCTTCAGTATCAATCACACAGTTTTAAAAGTCTCATAAAGCATACTAGAGTTCCATGTGTGTGTGTGTGTGTGTGTGTGTGTGTGTGTGTATTTATTTATTTTCACTTTTATATATATTGTTAGGGACATATTTTCTGTAATTGGCAAATCCTTTGACAAAATGCACTTGTAATTAGGTAGATTTAGGATGGGTTTAGAACTTCAAGAAACACGTTGTTCAAGTCAAGTGTTAAAGCCTTGAAGATTTGACCAAACAAAAAGTGAAGAAAAACTGTTCATTAAATCTTGACGGCAATCTCGACAGAAAGACTTCAATCGAGGTTTATAGTCGAAGCTTAACACAAGCTGTTTCTGTCGAGATCTACGAAATCAAAATTTCCAAATCTGATTTTTGGCTCATGTTGACATGTATGTGTACGGTTTATTTTCTCACAACCCTAGACATATATAAGACTTATTTTAAAGACCGTTACATATGGACAACACATGCAAAAAGTGACCTAGTGCCTTATTCTCTTTGCAAGAAGTTACTGCATCTTTTGCGCCTTAAGGTTTTGTAACAAAGTACTTCTTGATCTTTATTATTGATGAAATGAAAAAATTTACAACCAACAACCTTCTTCAAGTTGCTGGAGTTAGTCACGTACTAGGGTTCGTGCATCATTAGTTAGTCATGTACTGAGATCCGTGCAAAAGAGTGGCATTCATATATTAAAGAGTTCAGAGGTTCTAAAGTGGTAGAAGACTTTTGTTGTAAGTTCATTTAAGGGGATTGTAAAGTTTAGGGGCAAAGGTTTTGTACTAGATTTGAAACTTCTCTTTACTATAGTGGATTGCTTTTTGGGAAGGTTTTCCCCCAGGTTTTTTATTGTAAAACTAATTTGTTTCATTGGTTTTCCTAGGTCATCATATATTGTCTTATTTACTTTTTTGTTGTGCATGATATTGATGTTTATTTGTTTTAACAAGATTTATTCATAATAAATCTTATTAACAACTTGGATTTAAAACTTGTTAATTCTATCAACTAGAGTCTAAATTTCCTAACATATATAAGGTTGTGTAAGGCTGAATTTATTCAACCATTTGTTAGCTTTATTCTGTGCCAAATTTGCTTATATTTCAACAATTAGATACCTTGTATTTAGGGGGAATCATGTAAGGGTTGTATGAGAGAGAGTGTGAACAATTTAAGTGTGTGTGCAATAAAGAGGATTCTCGCGACTAGATCTCGCGAGTGACTTGCAAGTAGTAACTTGCCAGAAGGCCACACGTGTGAAGCATGCAGGAAGTTGAAGGGTTATGACAGCTAGAGCACTACAAGACAAAAAGTACAGTCCAGTCAGTTTGTTATTTTGTGACTGAAACTCACAACTAGTCCCAATCACGAGTTAGTCACCAAAACCCCTAGATATGCAGAAAAATAAATTTTCACATTCCTTCTCATACCATATTATAAATACCCTTATACCCACGAAATGTAAAGAGCTTCTAGAAAGAATTTTGAGAGAGAAACCTTAGAGAAAATAAGATTGACTCATCCATAATCTTATATCTTTGATTCTCAAATTCTTCTACCCTCACCCTCTTCATTAACATACCCTTAAGAGGACCTTTAACTAATTCCTTATCTCACCATACCCATATCAGTGAGAAGGTAATTTGGTCCTTGGGAAGCAATTCAGAGAGGACCAATTCATTTGGTTGATGCAAAGGACTTGTTGCGGGATCTGATAAGCCATAAAAGATAAGGTTAGGCTTAACCCTGTTGAAGTAAGAAGCTTGGAGGGCTTAGGTGCATTGGGCATATTAGGCTTGGAGGGTCTATTGCTATTCATGTATCCCAACTAATTTTTTAGTGGATCATTTTACCGCTTGGAGGGTGGCGGAGAGGTTTTTTGCCAAGTTCTTCTGTTTTCTCTTCGATAACACATGCCGGTGTTATCTTGTGTTTGCATCTCTTTAACCCTTACTCTTTGCCTTTAATTATTATTTTGTTTTGTTTTAATTATGGCTTAGAGTAGTTTACTTGTTTGGGTATAGCTTATATCTATTATTCCGCACATACATTGTTTGAATATAAGCTTGTGCTATTAATTTTGAAATTGAGGGTCTAAATATTTACTAGTTTTTTATACACCAAGTGAACTTTCAATTGGTATCAGAGCAGGTACACTTTGTTGGATTTCTAAATCCTAATTGTGATCCTTGACCCTAAGATGGATAGGGCTCAATCTCTACATGCACCTCCTTTCTTTGATGGGAGTAATTACGCCTTTTGGAAAGTGCTTATGTGTGCATTCTTGTGCTCTATTGATGAGATCATATGGGATGCTGTTGAGAGTGGTTGGACTAGCTCAGACTCAGCCAAATCCACTTGGGATAAGGCAGCCCTTGCAGCAGCCAATGCTAATAGTAAAGCTTTAAATGCTATATTTTGTGGTGACACACTCGATGAATTCCACAAGATCTCCCATGTGATTGTTGCCAAGGAAGCATGGCAAATCTTGGAGACCACTTATGAAGGCACCAAGAAGGTGAAAGACATCAAGTTACAAATGCTCACCACTCATTTTAAAGAACTAAAAATGAGCAAAGATGAATCGTTCGCAGCCAAATCCACTAGGGATAAGGCAACCCTTGTAGCAGCCAATGCTAATAGTAAATCTTTAAATGCTATATTTTGTAGTGTTTCACCCGATGAATTCCACACGATCTATGTGACAATTGCCAAGGAAGCATGGCAAATCTTAGAGACCACTTATGAAGGCACCAAGAAGGTGAAAGACACCAAGTTACAAATGCTCACCACTCATTTTGAAGAACTAAAAATGAGAGAAGAATCGTTTGATTCCTTCTATGGGAAGTTGAATGAAGTGGTGATTGGAAAATTCAACTTGAGTGAAAAGACGGAGGACTCCAAGGTTGTTAGGAAGATCCTACGATCACTGCCGGAGAGCTTCCGTGCCAATGTCAGCCCAATTAAAGAGAGCAAAGACCTTGATGAGATCAAAATTCAAGAACTCATTGGTTCTCTTCAAACTTATGAGCTATCTCCACCATCACAAAGGAAGATCAAATCTCTTACTCTTAAGACAATAAATGAGAAAGTCGAAGCTCAAGATTCCTCGGATGAGGATGAGGTTGAAAAGGAGGTAGCGTACCTTGCAAAGAACTTTCGTAAGTTCTTAAAACTCAAGAAGGATGGAAAGACTTTTGAGAAAGGAAAATTCTCAAATTTCAAAAGGGATAAGAAGGACTCCAAAGAATCCGCTTCATCTCAAGCAGTCACGTGCTATGAGTGTAGAAGGCATGACCATGTGAAGAAAGAATGCCCCACTTATTTGAAGGCAAGGGGTAAAGTCTTTGCTACTACCCTTAGTGACTCAGATAGCTCAATCTCAGATTCAGAAGAAATTTGTGAAGGAGTTGGAAATTACAATGCCTTTATGACTATTGCACCCATGGACTCTTCGAATGATGAGCACTTTAGTGAGAGCTTGGTGAGCACACCAAAGTAGAGTCTATAGGGGTTGGAGAGGAATCTGATGATAAAAATGAAAGGGCAAGGGGATTGCAAGAATCCTATAATTCTCTTCTTGAGAAGACCGAAAAGTATGCTAGAATGGCTAAGGCAACTATTAGAAAAATGAAGAAAGCTTAACAGGATTACAAGAGCATACTTGTGAGGTATCAAGAGACAAAATGGGAAGTTGAGGCTCTAAATGAAGAGCTAACGAATGCCTATTCTAGGATCAAGTTTCCTGAGCTTAAGGTTATTCAAACTAATGCCAAAGTGGAGCGGGTTGCTTCAAAGAAACTTGATGAGATGCTTGCTTATCAAAAGCCATTTTTCGATAAAAGTGGTTTGGGATACACCGGAGAAAGTAGCTCAAGCGCTAATGTATCTAAAGAGATGAAGTTTGTTAAAGCCAAGGAACCAATTGTACCAACTCCACCTGTTGAGAAAGTGAAGGTTGAGAATAAGCCAAATGTGATTGCTTAAAAAGTTTTGACAAAGCCTCCAAATCCATTTGTGGCCAAACCTGAGACAAAAGGGAAGCATTTTTCAAAGGCACAAAGAGGTCTTCAAACTTAACACTTTTGCCACCATTGTAGATCCAAGGACATACTAGGCCAAATTACCACAAACTTCAATCCTGGAAGAATGCCAGTCCTCATAGGCAAAGAAGGTAAGGAAAGGGGAATTGGAACCCCAAGCAATCTAAAGGGCGAGAAGTTGATCCCGTTGTTGGTGAGGTGATGAAGATGATAGACACCATCACTTCATGTTTGGCAAACTTCACCCTAAGGTTTGAGAATTGCAACTCAAGTACCTAATCCTTTAAGGATATCACCTCAAACGTACGTGCTGTATGGGTGAAGAATGGTATTCATGCATAAGCATTATAACATGTCCATGCATCAATTCTTTCAATATGTTATGACATTGTTGGTTGTTTGCTTATGTTTTTCATTCTAGCATGTTTTTACTGTTTTTGTTGTTTTTAAAGTTTTGAATGTTTGTTTCTTTTTTATCATTCTTTACTTGCTTTTTGTGTCAAAAAATTCAAAAACATATAAAAAGTAGAAAATCCAAAAAGTTTGATCGGCATTTTTGTGTATTGTCACACGCATGTTTAACCTTGTGCCATCTTTCAAATGGCTTTATGCATTGATGAGCTTAACTTGTTATTTTTGTACTCATATTGTTGTGGAAAAAATCTTGACATCTATGTGATTGTTGTAAATAGATCTTCAACCTTGTCATGAATGATAAACTAATAGTTTTGTTGATCTTGAAACATGCATAGACTTGTGCTTATATATCTTCTCACTCTTTTATGTTTTTGCTTTATAACTCAACAAATGTAAAATCTCAAAAAGAGATAATGAGCTGTAAAAGTCATCGCACATACTAGTATTTGACTAGGAAAAAGGGAAAGTGACTTGTATCAAAATATATGGTGCCCAAAAAGCCAAAAGCTTGTTCATAAAATTGAAATATAAAAAATTTCAAGCATCAATCTCAAAATGAGAAGTAATGAATAGTAAGAAGCCAAATGAAAAGTTTCAAAGTTTTGTAATCAAGTTTTTGTGGGAGGTCATATATGCTCATTTTTATAATTGAAATTGGTCACTCTACTTAGTGCTAATTGTGTATGCCTTGGTTGAATTGATCATTGAAGTTTTATGTTAGACTAAAGACTATCTCACTTTGGCACCCATCCACATCACACATGTCTATGTACATTGAATGCTTTATTCATTTGTGTGATTGTACTTGATTAAATGTGTTGTACATACTCAATCATATGTTGGTCAAACACAAAAATATTTTTGAGTATTTTAATTGTTTTTGGAAAGTGTTTTTGTTTTGAAAAATTATAAAAAATCCAGTCGCGAGTCATGCCAGTTATGAGGCCCCACTCACGAGCTTACTCGAAAGCTCTTGCGACTCCTTGGCGAGTGAGTCCCCCAGTCATGAAAAATAGTATTTCAAAATTTCTGGGTTTTTGCCATTTTCACGAGCGGAAGCTCCAGTCACGAGCTTATACACAAGCTTCCGTGACTCACTCACGGGTGGATCTCCCAGTCGCGAAAAAGACTTAGACAAAATTCTCAAAATTTTGTTGAAGGGTTTTTGGCGACTCATTTTCTCAACTTGCTCACGTGTCATTTGAGTCACAAAAATCATGTGTTTTACTCAAATAAGGTTAAGTTTCAAACAGTTTTCAAAAACTTTTCAGTTTCCCTCGCATCACGTGCATAGCCATTTGTCTTCTCTGCCTTCCCCTCTACCAAAACCATCATTTTCACTAAAAAAAAACTCCATTTTCTTCTTCAATCCTTCATCAATCTTCATGAAAATGTATGGGTTTCCTCTTATTTTTACTGTATTTCAAGGTTTAGCTCAAATTTAAATTTGGATTTTGTGTAGATGTTCAAAAACTGTTCAATTTCCCTATGATTGTTGCATATTTGTCTTTTGTTGATGTTTTGTTGAGTATGATATATGGATATGGGTTTTGTTCTCCATTTTCTTCTTCAATCCTTCATCAATCTTCATAAAAAGGTATGGGTTTCCTCTTATTTTCACTGTATTTCAAGGTACTAGCTCTAGTTTTCTTGGATTTTGTGTATATGTTGAGATGTTGAAATATGGTTGTTAAATATGGTTTTGTTGATGTTTTGTTGAGTATGATATATGGGTTTTGTTGGTTTTGTTAGTATAATGCCTTTTGTACATGTTTTCATGTTTGCTCTTCATTTTTATGCATTATACTATGATTTGTGTTGTGTTGTGCATACCATGTTCATGATAAAATGTCTCTTAGATGTTTTTGTGTGTATCTTTGGACTCCATTGAGTACAAAGATTGTGGGGATAATCATGTTTTTTTTTTTTTTTTTGGAAACATCAAATGATTATGTGTTTTCACACTTTGCCCTAATTTGCACACTTTTACATATGATGCACAAGCACACACCCTTTGACATGTTGAGTGAATAATGCCAATGATTCTATCATGATGTGATGTTTGGCATCTTCACATGTCAATTTTCTTGTGAATTGCCCTTTAAATTCTAGTTTTTAGGGTTTTAATTCATAGATTATTTTGCTTTGGTACTAACTTGTTAGTGATCAAGTTTGTTACTGGCTATTATGCTCTGTTTTGTGGTATCTGTAGCTCTATTTTTGTAAATGGCTCCATGAAAAACCACTGCTCAGTGTGGTGACAATAGTAAACGCATGGACAATGACTTGTTTCGATCCTGTCATCACTTTGAGTGATACTCCAAGTAGTTTGAAAAGGCTCCAATCATTTAGGAGAGAAATGTGGATTTTGTTGACCGCAAGGATTCCTTCGTCCCTAGCTGTTTTGAAGGACGAAGTTGGGAAAAGCTCCTTGGTGATCTCCCTTTAGTTTGTGAACCTCTGATTAGAGAATTTTATGCAAATGCTACACTCAAAGAAAGTTTCATAGAATGCTGGGTTAGAGGTCATGCATTCACTCTTGACGTGGGGGACATTGATGAGATCCTTGGGCATGGAGAAATAGATCATAAAGATTTCATTCCTTACAAGGACAAAATGGTCTCTACAGAAATGGTACAATCTCGTATCGATGGCACTAGAAAAGGAAAAATTCTCAACACAAGCACTTTTCCTTTGGATTTGAGATGCCTTGCCTACATCATGATGGCCAACTTGTACCCTGTAAGGAAGTTGACCACCATAAAAAATGCTAGAGCCATCTTCCTCATGCAGCTTCGTGAGAAAATCACATCGACATTGGTGCTAATTTGTACACAACTTTTGTTGAAGCTACAAGGACTTTCTCAAGGCCAAAGGTCATTCTCCCAAGTCTAATTATGAGGATCCTTTATAAGAATGGTTTGGACTCTCCATAGGAAATAAGCATAATGAGTGTGCCTCCTTCCATCGACTCTCAAACAATCACAAGGGTCAAAGTTCATCTTCTGGGTGATGAACAAGCTGAAGAACCTAAACAAGCTCCTCCTGCGGACATAGAAACTAAAGTGGAAAGACAACAACCTCCTCCAAGAAAAGGTGATGGTTAAGGTAGGAGCGGGGCTTCGTCGTCTTCATCAGTGCCTCCAGATGCTTTTCAGATCATTATTGAGAGGATCAATGGTCTAAGAGATGTCCATACTGAGCACTCCAACAGGCTTGCCACTATTCAAAACCAAATCAACTTGCTCACAGCCAAGTTTGATATCTTCTCGAACCAGACATAGCCCTTTGGCCATTCCGATCAAAAAGGGGGAGTAGTATGGAGTAACTCTTGAGGAGGAGCCTATCTTAAAGGGAAGAACTTTTTATAAGTTTTATAGCTTTTATAAGTTTTTCATAGTTATTATGGTTTTCATAGCACTTATTCTAGTACTCTATGGTTTTAGTACTTCGGTTTTAAAATACTTGGATATTGTGTGCTATGGATGCTTTAATATGTTAGCTTTTTAAACTATTCTTTATACTTTATGTTAGGACATATGTAGTTCAAGTTTGTTAACATATGTCGCTATTTTATGTAGTTGGCTAATCCTTTGACAAAACGCACTTTACTTGTATTTGGATAGATCTAGGATGTGTTTAATACTTCAAAGAACATGTTGTTCAAGTTTAGTATTAAAACCATGAAGATTGGACCAAGAAACAAGTGAAGAAAAAGTGTGTACTAAAGCTGGACACCTGGTGGACACCTGGCGGATAGCTGCTGGACACCTGCGGACAGATAGCTATCTATCGAGCTATCTATCGAGGTATCTATCGAGATTTAATGAGGCTCGACAGCTGCCCGATCGATCGAGGTATCTATCGAGGTTACGGGAATTGAGATTTCCAGATCTGATTTTTGGGCCAGGCTTTTGTATTTGTGTAGGGTTTCTTTTCTCACAACCCTAGGCATATATAAAGCATATTTTTGAGGCCGTCACAGAAGAGAATACAAGGAGAACACATGCAAAAGGTGACCGAAGCCTAATTCTCTCAGAAAGAAGCTACTGCGTCTTTGCGCCTTAGGGTTTTGTAACCAAGTGCTTCTTGATCTTCATCGTGTGTATGAAGTGAAGAACTTTGCAGCCAACATTCTTCTTCCTCAAGTTGGTGAGTGAGTCACGTACTGGGATTCGTGCAAAGGTGTTAGTCACGTATTGGGATCCGTGCATCAAAGGGTGGCATTCATATATTGAAGAGTTCAGAGGTTCTGAAGCAGTAGAAGGTTTCTGCTGTGAGTTCATCTACGGGGATTGTAGAGTCTAGGGACAAAGGTTTTGTAGTAGATCTGAAGCTTCTCTTTACTATAGTGAATTGCTTTTCGGGAAGGTTTCCCCCCAGGTTTTTTATTGTGAAACTGGTTGGTTTCATTGGTTTTCCTGGGTCATCATATCTTGTCTTATTTATTTTTCCGCTGCACTTAGTTTTGACATGATATTGATGTTTGTTTGTTTTAACAAGTTTTATGTATAATAAATCTAATTAACAACTTGGATTTAAAACTTGTTAATTCTATCAATCGGGGTCTAAATTGCCCAACACTTTACACCTTTGCTTATGTAGCTTAGTACTTTTAGTTAATGTTTTGCATTTTCTTTAGTACTTCACTCTTGTGCCCTTGTTGGATCTTGTATCCTTGATACAATTGCTTTAGTGGTATTGCATCGATTTAGTGCTGGACATGCAAATGATACTTTGCATTGAGCTTATTAGCTTGCATGTCGAATGTTCATTCATCGTGTGAATATTCATTATGGTCACTATTTATAGTGACTGTTCTTGTTTGGTCAAGCCATGTTTAATTGTCATATTCGTACTTGCTTGATCGCATTGTGCTTGCTCTATATGTATTCCAAGATTTTTGCTTACAATGAACTTTTTGTGATATTGTTTTCAAGAAAACTTGTTTGTATAGTTCAAGAGCTTCACAGAATCTAGAATTAAGCATGAGTGAGTTTTGGCAACTATTCCCAACTCACATTGTAAGTCTAGAGTCTGATTTAGGATTTTTTCATGAAATAGCCAAAGGGGGAGGTTGTAAGGTTGAATTTATTCAACCATTTGTTGGCTTTATTCCGTGCCAAATTTGCTTGTATTTTAACAATTAAATACTCTGTATTTAGGTGGGAATCATGTAAGTATTGTATGTGAGAGAGTGTGAAGAATCCAAGTATGTGTGCAATCAAGAGGATTCTCGCAACTAGATCTCACGAGTGGTGACTCGCTAGAAGGCCAGATGTGTGAAGCATGCAAGAAGTTAAAGGGTCATGACAGCTAGAGCACTACAGAGCAAAAAGTATAGTCTAACCAGTTAGTTATTTCGTGACAAAAATTGGCAACTAGTCACAATCGCGAGTCGGTCGCCAGAACCCCCTGTTATATAGAAAAATGACTTTTCACATCCCTTCTCATACTCTACTATAAATACCCTTATACCCACGAAATGTAGAGAGCTTGCAGAGAGAATTTTGAGAGAGAAACCCTAGAGAAAAACAAGATTGACTCATTTACAATCTTATATCTTTGATTCTCAAATTCCTCTATTCTCCACCTCTCCATTGACATACCCTTGAGAGGACCTTTAGTCAAATCCTTATCTCATCATACCCATATCAGTGAGAAGGTTATTTGGTGCTTGGGAAACAGTTCAGAGAGGACCAATTCATTGGTTGATGCAATGGGCTTACTGTGGGATCCATTAAGTTAAAGAAGACAAGATTAGGCTTAAACTTGTTGAAGCAAGAAACTTGGAGAGCTTATGTGCATCGGGTAGATTAGGCTTGGAGGGTCTATTGCTATTCATGTATCCCAACTGATTTTCTAGTGGATCATTTTACTGCTTGGAGGGCGGCAAAAAGGTTTTTTGCCAAGTTCTTTGACTTCCTCTTTGATAACACGTGCTAGTGTTATCTTGTATTTGCATCTCTCTAACCCTTACTCTTTGCCTTTAATTATTGCTGTGTTGTGTTTTAATTATGGCTTAGAGTAGTTTACTTATTTGGGTATAGCTTATATTTATTATTCCGCACACACATTGTTTGAATATAAGCTTGTGTTGTTAATTTTGAAATTAGGAGTCTAAATATTCACTAGTGTTTTACACACCAAGTGAACTTTCAGGTTAGGTTCATGTTATACATATACTGTAATTCTAAATTATGTTACAACACTTAATATTTTTTTTATTTGATGCAAATTTTAATAAATTTACTGTTAGATAAGATTTATTCGTTCATACACTTCACATGCTTGCAAATTTTTAATATGATATGAAATCAATAGCTTTATCATCAATTAAAAGATTGAATTTTTACTTTTTTTGTATTTAAAATTGTGCATAAAAGATGAATTTATAGATTGAATAGTTAATAGCATCCAATTGACACAAAATTTGGTATACATTTTTAAGAGTATATAATAAAAAAAAAATGTAATGCAATGGTAGAAATTTTGAAATATTAATCTAATAAAAAATTATAGGATAACCTGGTATAGATGAGGTGGCTGTTGCAGATAAATTGTATGCGACAGGAATGAGGTGCTTGAATGCGCACATATATAGCTTTCCTAGACCTGGGCTCCTGCATATTTCTGCATCATGGAGTAATCTTAAATTAATACTTGTGACGGTATTCTGAGCTTTCCAAGATCACATAGAAATTGTTGATCAAAAAACACAAAAACTTAGATCATCAGCTACATAACAAATTGTTGCTGACAAAGATAACAATCTGAAGCCGTAATTTAAACAAATCTTGAAGCAGATTGCAAAACACCCCATTTGACAGTTGGCACTATCAACAATAAAGCCATCTTTTGAAGGAGTTCAATTAACTAACTGAACCTATATATCAATCAGTACAGTCCCATTCGGCCTTGATGAAAGAGAGACATCAAATTGAATGGTACCGTGTACCTATTCCTGATTTCTTTCTTTATTTATTTATTAGTTTATATATTTTTCAGTCAAACTTATGATATAGCTGTGCTGCTAAGGTATATTTTTTTCTTCAGTTCCTCCACTGCTCTCGTGGTCTAAACATTGGCCTTCTCCTCATAATCTAGACATCATATTATAGTTAGGACCTGTTAACCATGTGTGCATTCTAAGGCAACCTTTTTTTTAATTATTAAAAGGAACGATAGAACATAAAAAAAGAAACGAACACCAAAAGACGGAAAGATTCTTATGCGGTTTGTACTCTCTATAACGGTGGTCTGCCGCTGCTCCCATTACAAGATTCCTTATCCCACGTTGAGAAATGAGAGCTACAATTCCCTTCTTAATACTGTCTGTTTCAATATGAAGTTTATCTGCTTGTACCTAGATTTAAAAAACAGCAATGTCAATAAAAATCAGAAAACTAACTCAGCAGTCTGAAAAGAAACTTACACTGGACCCTTAAATTTATCGATACCAATCTTGGAAGTTATGACAACCTGGTAACCTATATTTTTATACGTGTACACAGAAAAATCTGTTTTCAATCCTAT
Source organism: Castanopsis chinensis (assembly GCA_032878915.1). Classification (NCBI taxonomy): domain Eukaryota; kingdom Viridiplantae; phylum Streptophyta; class Magnoliopsida; order Fagales; family Fagaceae; genus Castanopsis; species Castanopsis chinensis. Next base: position 39,633,274 of record JAVQMG010000126.1, on the reverse strand, counting down.
GTGTTCTAAAAGCTCTAATACCACTTGAAAAATCAATTGATGCAATCCAAATTTGATATGTCTTGGCGCTAGGATTTGCCAACACATCTATGAACTCTAACAATGTCCCCCTTAAGCAACTCGGTGACAAAACATCACAATACAACAGCTCAATTAAACATAAAGTAAACCTATAAACCATAGACAAAAACTAGGACTACTTCTGAGACTTCAAACATAAACTAACACATTTACATTATCAAAAAATACATATAAAAATGCAGCTTACATTAAAATTGAAGTCTATAACAGATTGCTATATAAAAATAAATAAATAAATAAAAAAGCTTTAGTTACAATTCCAATTTAGCATCAATTAAGTAGCAAAAACACGCAAAAATCTATTTTACCCTCTTTTTTCTTTTCTTCTTGTCATGAAATGACAAAGAAACGAAGTCTTTGAACTTTAAAGAAAACAAATTTATGACTCCCCTCAATATCGACCCTTTATAATTTTTCCCATATGAGAAATATATTTTTATTTCAAAAAACACATTTGGAAAAACATTTTGGGGGAAAAACTCACTGAAAGTTAATTAAAGCAATGGAATTTCATATATAATATTAATACTCTTACTTTCATTATATGCATTTTTGACACCATGTAATCCTTGTGCGTGTGTTAAAATATATTGAAAGCTCAATTAGTGTGAAAACAATAATGCTTGTTTAGACCCCCTTCCAATATCAATCGAAAATCATACTTGACTTCATTCAGTGACTCCGCGATTGCCCACTGAATGATCAAAATAAGGTAAAGCTTGAAGACAAGTTTTGTACTCTATTAATTTCTCAGTCCTTCTAGTCGGGTGGGCGTCGGCCTGTCTTTCGACTAGATCCCCCTAAAAACCGTACGTGCGGGTCTCCCCGCATGCGGCTCACGCCATTCGAGGTGGCCCAGCCCAGCATTCATTCGCAAATCCTGTAGTGAAAAATGGAGACTGCTTGACCTCAGTAGCTAATTCGTGAGTCTAAATATCAATTGAAAATCTATTTGACCCCTAAGTCCTATTAGAATTATGATTAAGTGATTAAATTCACAATTTCCTAAAAGTTTAAGTTTTTGGAAGAACTAGTAGTTTAACATGGTATGAAAGCAGGGACAGACCCAAGTGGGGGGCCCAAGGGGGCCCAGGCCTCCCTTGGATCCAAAACTTTTTTTTTTTTTTATATAGTTATTATATATATTTTATTTTTTTTAGTTGGACCTCCTTTAATTTTCACAATAAATCTAGCTAGTCTTACCCAAATAGCAACTATCTAACCCAAAAACTTAACAAAAACATTCACAATGGTGTTTGTATTTTAGATTAAAAAACAAAATTATTTTACCACCAAAGAACAAAAAAATCATGTGTTATTGGAGTAGTTAAAGCTAAATTTTTTGCAACTATAGTAAACTGTAATAAATATCAGTTGACTATAGTAAGTTGTTAAAAATAAAATACAATATTTTATTAAGATTATATCTCTTTTCCTTCAATTAAAAAACTCAAATTCTCTCTCTTACTTAATTATTTTAATGAGTTGTGTATATTATTTTAAGTGAAGTAATAAAAAGAAATAGAACATTTGACATCGGGTATTGTAAAGTGGGGTGGTAAAATATATAAAGTAATCTTTTAGAATGCTAAAAGCTAAAATTTTTAGCACCACCACTGTGATTGCTCTAACTTCAAAAAAAAAAAAATTCCTAGCCAGCCTAGTATTTAAAAAAAAGAAAACATTATTTTGTTTTTGTTTTTGTTTTTGTCTTTGTTGGTAAATAATATCATCTTAATCTATTTAGAAACAACGAATTTGTGTATTTATACTTTTTTAGTATTATATGGATGTCTATTTAGAGTTTTTTTTTTTTTTTTTATACTCCTGTCCCCGCTAACTTAAAATCCTAGGTCCATCCCTGTATCTTGAGTTTGATCTTTATTTTCACTCTATCTCCTATTTAAAATATTAAATTCTCACATATTTGGTCAATTACTTATTAAGGAAAAGTTTAAGCCCACATGTGAAGAGGAGGATCGAGGTGTTAGAATTATGGTTAAGTAATTAAATTTAAAATTTCCTAAATACTTAAAATTTTGGAAGAATCAGTAGTTTAACAGTCCTATATGTTTAAAAAGCTATGAAATACTTTAAAACTGATATAATTCAACCCTAATATATTTTGGCGTTAGGATTTGACAGTACATCTATAATGACTACTTTGTTATGCATAACCATTAAAAATTAAAAATGGATGTTATATTTTTTTTAATAAAAAAAGGATGTTATTGATGCAGGTGCAAGGATTTATACCCGATTTTCACGACATATAGTAAGGTATTTTTCTAGGATCTCATTCATCCTTTGTCTTTCAGTTTCCCGATGACCGCTTACACTCTTTTCGCTCCATAGTTTTGTCACTGCAAAGCAAGAAAAGATTAAATAAGTATCACTTCAGAATATTGAGAAAACTTGAAAGGGGACAAATTATTGAAAGCAATGCAAAAAGAGTTATATGTGCAATTCTCCATAATAAACAATGTTAGGTTTTAAGGCCTTAGGGACTAATGTATTAGAACTTCAATATGTAATGTGTTAGCAAACCATGATCAAAACATAGAGTTTAGGTTTAGGCTTTTTCAAAGTGTATTTAATTGTAGAATTGGAACCAAGTGATTGTAGAAATTATTGGACAAAATCTACAAGACTTGATCGATCAAAAATTAAACTCGATCAATCAAATCTTGAGTAGATTTATTTTTCTACAAAATTTTCAATTCAGCCTAAGCCCTTTTGACGTGTAGGGTTTTATATTTTACTTCAAATATAAAAGAAAAAACCCCAGCTATGTTTTAGAAGTCTTTTTTTGAGTGGTGTGTGGTGAATCTTTTGTGAGATCTAGAGGTATTTACCTTCATACACACACACACAAGGTTATCAAGATCAAGATTTGTATCATGAGCTTGATGATCATTTCAGTTGCTGCTTAAAGAACTTAAAAAAGATCTGAAACCTTTGAGTGGAGTTTCAAAGTCACAAGTAGGAGAACTTGTGTTTGCAGTAGATCAAAAAAAGAAGTAGTCTGTGGACTTGGAGCTATCACATAGTCGTGGTAGTAAGTTTTCTACTAGAGGTAGCAATAGGATGTTAATGATCTAAGTTTTATTATACAAACTTCAATTCTTTCTTGGTAGATCTATTTTTATCTTGAGGATAGTTAGGTTAAATCCTCCCTAGATTTTTTACAGGTTAGGTTTTTTTAGGTTTTCATATCGTTGTGTTCTTTATATTTCTACATTATTTACATGATATGATTTATATGTATTAACCTAGAATTGAATAATTTATCTAAGTAATCACTTGGCTAAATAACTAGGTTAAACATCTTGTGTTTAAGGAGTCTAAAACTTTGCAAACAATTTTTTAAGTTGGCATTGTAAATCGATTGGTTGGTTCATTGCAAGTTAGTCTCACCCAGTATGCGAGAATCAACACATTTTTTCTCAACTTTATTTTAATCCACAATGAAAGCTCAAATAATGTAAAATACTATAGCTAGTTTAGACTCCCAATTTTAAATTATGGCATAATTACTTGTACTCTAACTTAACTAAGTATGGAACTAGAGTAAATAGATCGTAATAAAACCGAAACACTACTCTAAGGGATAAGCGTGTACAACACACAATAAATGTAAATCTTAAAGAGTAGGGAAGAGAGATGCAAACACAAGATAACACCAAGACGTGTTATTGAAGAGATAATTGAAGTACTTGGTGAAAAACCTCTCTGCGGCCCTCCAAGTCGAAATCAATCCACTAATGGATAAAGTTGGAGTACATGAATATCAAAAAGACTCTTCAAGCCTAATTTACCTAATGTACTTGAACCCTCCAACTTCCAGCTACCAATGGGCTTCGTGGAGCCATGTCTTCACTAGTTATCTAGATCCCACAATTAGCTCCAAATTGCACCCACCAACAAATGGCTTCTTTCAATGCTTCCCATACACACCAAAACTTCTCTCAACACTTAGATTGGGTGAGGTAAGTGTTTGGACTAGGAACTTCTCAAGGATGTGTAGATGCAGAAGTAGGAGTAGAGGAAAACTTTAGATATATGGTGTATATGATTATGGGTATACAATCTCTAACTCTCAAATGTATAGGTAGGGTTTTCTCTTTCAAAAGTTTCTTAGAAAAACTCCTTACAATTTCAGGATTAATGTGGGCTTATATAGTATTAGTAAATGATAGGCTAAGAAAGTATTTAACCCCTTGGGTAAATAAACCAATTCATTAGCCAAGTAAATTACTTAAGTCAATTTAACATGAAATAGGCATGGTAGCACAATAAAATCACCAACTAAATTAAATGCAGCAAAAAATAAGTTTGACATAGGTGATTTGTTTACGAATGGAGAAAACCACCTAGGTAAAACCCCACAGGTTGAATTTAAGGTCACTACTCCCAAGAATCCACTATTATCAAAACAAGCGGTTACAAGTAAAAGAATTTTAGTACCTTATACAAACCTACAGTTTAACCCTTACCCCAATACATAATGGGACTTGTAATGTAGTGACAATATTCCCTTTCAATACACAAATCCTAGTATGTGACTAACCAATCAATGCCCAGATCCCAGTACGTGGCTTACACACTAACTTGAGAAAGATGTTGGTTGCAAAATTCTTCATTTCATCCGCACGATGAAGATCAAGAAGCTCATTGGTTACAAAACTCTACAGTGTACAAACACAATAACTTCTTCAACAGAAAGATAAACTAGGGCAAATTGTTTTCGATTAAAATATACATGTAACAACAAGTGCAACAACCCTAAGACAACTCTTAAAATAATCCTTATATATGTCTAGGGTTGTGAGAAAGAAAACCGTACACAAATAGCTTGGATATGTGTAAAAAACAGATCTGAAAATCTGATTTTTGTAAATCTTAATAGATAGGCTATCTGTCAAGATGCTGTCAAGTTTCGGGCTAAAAGGTCCTTTTAAACTTGGATAGATTCAATCTATCGAGCTATCTGTCGAGCTTTAAAATACAGCAATTCTTCACTTGTTTCTTGAACAGATTTACATTGATTTAACTCTTGACTTGAACACAAAGTTGTTTGAAGACTTAAACTATCCCAGATCTACCCAAATACAAGTGCATTTTGTTAAAGGATTAGCCAATTCTAAATAACATATGTTCATAACAAGTTCCACATATGTCCTAACAATAAAGGTATGAGAAAAAGCACACTTAAAAAGCTCCAAGTAGTGAGTTTCGCAAATCACTTGTGACTTAGCCTAAGTCGCGAAGTGACTCGCAAAATCCAACCTAGCATAACACTCTTCAAATTCTTGTATGTGCTTCTCACGTGACCTTTTACGAGTTGTCAGTCATGAGCCAGTCACGAATTCTCTTTCTTCACTAATCTTCACCAAACTCTCACACACAACCCTTACATTAAATCCCACAATAAATACAGGAAAATGATTGAATAAAATACAATCAAATTTAATATAGAATTAAAGCTAACATAAAAATATAGATGTAAATTACAACTTTACAATCTCCCCTTTTGTCTATTCCACAACAAAACCCCTAAACATACTCTAGACTTAAAAAGTGAGTTTAGGAACAGGGGCAAAACTCACTCACACCTAAATCTAAAACTAGTGAAGAATTTTACCACACTTTCTCAACCAAGGGCTCTATTCTTGCTTGATCTTTACAAGAAGAAAGAGATTGACATATGTGCTCACATTTATCATCTTCTTGCACAGTGTGTTTGTAAGAAGAAATCTCGGATGGCTCTACCATTCCCAGAGTTGATCATGTCCATCCTTCATAGAGAAAGGGTGAATTTTCCAACGTCTTGGAAAGCTTTGAGGAGAGAAGATCCTATCTCGGCTCAAACAATGATTAGGAGCAAAGCTCGCCTTCAAGGTCCCAAGAAGGAAGCTCAAGAAAGAGCTGAAGGTGGCAACATTGATGATGAGATAGATAACTTCACTCTTGGTCCAGAAGATATGGAAGCTTCACCTTAACAGGCTCAGCCTCGAGAGCTTGTTCATGCCTTGATCATGCATTGCACATGCACGCTTGATGCACACACCCTATCACACTTGACATGTCATGCATATTTTTATACTCTTTGTCTAAATAGAATTCTAACATTGTTATCATGTCTTTATGTCCTTGTTTATACTTTTTTAACCTTGTGTTTAAAGTTACTAATTTGTTTTTTTACTAACTTGCATCTAATCAAGTTTGTTGCCATTTTGTGTATGGTTTGGGTTTGTTTCTTCTTTTTAGATGTCTCAAAGGTCCTTACGTGGGAAAGAACCTATCATTGATCTATGTGAATCTCCTATATCAACAAGGACTCGAAAGGCATCGGCTGCCTTCGATAACAAACGGTTTAAGGCTTTGTTAGACTTCTAAACCTTCAATAATCTCTTCAAGAATGCATCATCTGTGGTGGAAAGAACTGTGCAGTTCAAGTCATTGAGTTCAACCTTTATTCTAGGAATCCTTGATGATGAAGATTAGGCTAATTTGTTTGGAGCATTCGATGATCCTTGTGTGGAACTAATCAAAGAATTCTTTTCGAATGCCTGGTTAACAAGTGCTAAATTGAAGTGTTGGGTTCAAGGGAAGGAGTTCACTTTCACACTGAAATATTTGGCTAAAATTCTTCTTAGAACTCATCTGAGGAATGTTGATATATCTCCATATGATGACAAAGTGGGACATCTTGATTCCATTTGTGAAACTCTTGGATTTGATCTTGAAATCTCTTACATGGGTACATCTATTGGCACCAGAAGGTTCTCTCCTGAAGTCAAGACTCTTACCTTGATCATGCACTCAAATCTATATCCTTTGACCAATACGGGTTTCATCAAACTTGGTTGTGCAAGATTCCTTTGTGACCTCATCAATGGTGCTCAAATTGACATTTATTCCCACACTTTCCAAATTTTAGGAAAGACAGAAAGCCGATCAACTGCTAGAACATGTCTCCCATTTTGCAGTCTTATCATGAAGATTCTGCTTCTTAAGGGGATTCATCGTCCCAAGAATGGAATTGTCCTCCCTCATCAAGGCCCAATTTCCATTCATTCTTTGTAAAGCAACATAGTTCATTCATCTGTGGAAAGGGCAAACAAGAGTGTCTCCAGAGCTCTAAAGAATGAGTCTAAAACTCTTACCCTTTTCACACCCATTGGCAAATGTTCTACTGCTCCCAGCTTCTCCCAAATAGCTTGAAGCTAAAGCACCATCTCTTCAACCTTTAGTGCTTAAGCCTTCTCAAACTCGTCCTCCATCTCCATCATTTATTCCTTTGCTGGATCAGATGATGCCTATGATTGAAGGGCTTCATGATTGCATTTCAAGCATATCTACTATCATGTATGCTCCCAACAATTAATTGCAGCTTCACTTGACTGCACTTGAGACGCAAGTCTGATACCAATTGAAAACTCAAATAGTGTAAAACATTGTAGCTAGTTTAGAACCCCAATTTTAAATTACGGCTTAATTACTTTTACTCTAACTTAACTAAGTGCAGAACAAGTGTAAATAGATCATAATAAAATTGGAACATTGCTCTAAGGCATAAGCATGTACAATAAAAAATAAATGTAAAGCTTAAAAAATAGAGAAGAGAGATGCAAACACAAGATAATACTGAGACATGTTATCGAAGAGAAAACCAAAGTACTTGGTGAAAAACTTCTCTGCAACCCTCCAAGCTAATATCGATCCATCAATGAATAAAGTTGAAGTACACGGATATCAAAATTACCCTTCAAACCTAATCTACCCAATGTACTTGAACCCTCCAAGTTCCATCTACCATCAGGCTTCACAGAGCCATGTCTTTACTAGTTATTCGAATCCTGCAATTAGCTCCAAATAGCATCCGCCAATCAATGGCTTTTTCCAATGCTTTCCATATGCACCAAAACTTCTCTCAACACTTAGATTGGGCGAGGTAAGTGTTTGGGCTAAGAATCTCTCAAGGAAGTGTAGATGGAGAGGTAAGAGTAGAGGAAAACTTTAGAGATATAATGTAGATGATTGTGGGTATACAATCTCTAACTCTTAAGTGTATAGCTAGGGTTTTCTCTCTCAAAAGTTCCCTAGAAAAACTCCATACAATTTTATGGGTAATGTGGGCTTATATAGTGTTGGTAAAGGTATGAGAAAAAACACACTTAAAAAGCTTCAGGCGGTGAGTTTCGCAGGTCACTCACGACTTGGTCTGAGTTGCAAAGTGACTCACGAAATCCAGTCTGACAATAGATTCTTTAGATTCCAACATGTGCTTCTCACGTGGCCTTTCGTGGGTTGTCGCTCGCAAGCCAATTGCAAATTCTCTTTCTTTACTGATCTTCACCAAACTCTCACACATTAACCTTACATTAAATCTGACAGGCCAAGAATGTATTGACCCATTTGGTAACTTAATCAATTAATTTAGCCAAGTGAAATTAATTAGATTCAATTACATGTCATAAGCGTGGCAGCACAAACAAATCACTAAATAATTAAATGCAGTAGAAAATAAATTTGACACAGGTGATTTGTTTACGAATGGGGAAAATCATCGAGACAAAATACCACCAAGTGAATTTAAGGTCACCATTCTCGAGAATCCACTATTATCAAAATAAATGGTTACAAGTAAAGAAATCTCAATACCTTATACCAACTTACAGTTAAACCCTTACCCCAATACCCAATTGGACTTGTAATGTAGTGACAATCTCTCCTTTCGATACACGGCTCCAAGTACATAACTAATCAATCAATGCATAGATCCCAATACGTAACTTGCTCCTTTGTATGAATCCCAATACGTGACTAACACACCAACTTGAGAAAGATGTTGGCTGCAAAGTTTTTCAGTTCATCCAAACGATAAAGATTAAGAAGCTCTTTGGTTGCAAAACCCTTGGCGCATAAAGGCAGTAGCTTCTTCAAAGAATATAATAAACTAGGGCAATTTGTCTCCAGTCACAATATTTGTGAACAATAAATTGCAACAATCTTTGCATCATTTAAGATGACCCTTAAAATAATCCTTATATATGTCTAGAGTTTTGAGAAAAGAAACCCTACACAAATACACTTGGATATGCTTGAAAACAGATCTGGAAATCTGAATTTCGTAATTCTTGATAGATACTATTTCTATTGAGCTGCTATCGAGCACACACATTAAACCTCGATAGATAATATCTGTTGAGCTTTAATGAACAACACTTTCTATACTTGTTTTTTGGACAGTTCTGCATAGCTTCAATACTAGACTTAAATTCTTGTTCCTTGAAGTATTAAACCCATCCTAGATCTATCCAATTACAAGTAAAGTGCGTTTTGTCAAAGGATTAGCCAATATACGATGACATATGTTCTAACAAGTTCCATATATGTCTTAACAAAATCCCACAATAAATACAGGGAAATGATTGAACAAAAATACAATCAAAATTGATACGAAATTAAAGCCAACATAAAAATATAGTTGTAAATTCATAACATTATAAAATTTTTGAAAGGAATTTTTTTCACGTGTAAAACTTTCATTGTTTTGGATATAATTTAATTTATTACCTGATTACTTTATATATATATATGCCACATGCCTAATGGGGGGAAATTGATGATTACAGGTTCAACTGTTATAAAAAAATGGCCAAAATTCTTTTCGGTCAAAAATTTCCTTTTAGCTAAAATTACCCAAAATTGACCAGAATGCCCATTATTAGCCAAAACAGGCCAGAATTTGATTAGAGGTCAAATAGAGAGTGTTCTCATTCCAGTTTGCATACTAGTACAAGAAATTCCATTCATTCCAACTAAAATGGAACAAAATTCATAACATTAATTTTAACTAAGTTTTTTCCACTTAAAACTTAGGCATTGTTTTTGGGATGGAAGAGTACGTTAGTTTGGGAGTTTACGTCTTCACAAGATATGCCATATTTCTAGTGGGAGGAAATTGATGATTAGGCTTCTGCTATTATATATAGTAATAGATGTATGAATTTTCCTCTTGGATATAAATTTTTTTGAGAAACTCTTGGATATAAAACTTGATTCTTATTCATGTTTATTTTTAAATAAATTTTAGGTCTAATGCTATACGGATTTAATAGATTCGTAATGATTTACCTAAGCTCTCTATGCATACAAATTTTTAGGAACATAAAGCTCCATGTATACTCAAAGAGTTTTTTTTTTTTTAAAGAAATTTAAATATATATATATATATATATATATAATATTTATATAAATATATGACACCAATTAGTTTTAGGTGTCAAAAATTGAATCACAATCTTTTATTTAACCATCAAAGGTGTACACATTGAAACGGTATAAACAACTTTTATAATCTTCTATCAAATATATGGTGACTACATAGCACTTATATATATTTATGTATACATTTATTGCACTTTTATGTAAAAACAATCACAATCATTTAAGTACACCGGAGGTGTACACAAGAAACGGTATAATCAACTTTTGTAATCTTCTATCAAGTATATGGTCACTACATAGCACTTATATATATATTTATGTATGCATGTATATTACTTTTATGTAGATGCATGGGTTTGAAAGTTGTAACTAGTGATTTTTAATTATTTGGGAAAAAGAAAGGATTCGAACTAGGGTCATTAAACGAACTGAAAATATAACAACGAAAATAAGTGGAATAGTTTTGGGTAATTTAGGAAAAACAGGTCAATTTAACTAATATGTAAACTTTGGCTGCGATTCTAGACTTTTTTTTTTTTTTTTTTTGAGAGAGAATTTCAATATGTGGTGTCCGCTCCTAATAATAGCTCTTTTATTATTAGCCAATCAATTTTTGGTATAAGCAGAGATTGAACCCTATATTCCTTATTCAAACATCAGAAACTTTACTAGTTGAATTAACTGGAATCCACAGCTATGATTCTAGACTTAAGTGTAAACTATTTAATCATTTTTGAGTCGTAAAACATACATATGCATGATGCGCTAGATTGAGTAATAGATTACATTTTACCAAGTCACTCTTTTTTGATAAAATGACAAAGTTTGGCTAAAAATTTTGTTGTATCTTGATAGTACAATTTCACTCAATATTTTTTTTTGGATATAAATTTTAGCGTATCCACGATTAGATTACATTTTCTTTAATAGTCATATCATCAATCAAATGTTTAAATTGCAAGTTTTTATAGCCTAAAATTATATGTAAAAAATAAGTTTATAGATCATATAATAGATAACATCTGATTGACACAAAATTTGACATGTGTGTTAAGATTGTAAAGAATATTCAATTCAACAGTTAGATTTTTAAATTATGTAGCAATGTTAATTTAAAAAAAAATAAAAAACCCGTCATCTTAGCTAGGCTAAAACCAAATTTGAAGCCAAATTTTTTCATTAATAAAATTCAATCTACTCATTTTAAAATCACTCTACTCTTTTTAAATTATTTTAAAATGAATTAGTAAGAAATATTTTAAGAACTAATGCATCAGAGTTACCCTAAAGGTCCGTTTGGTTGGAGATATGAAAAAGTGTGAAGATAGAAAATGAAAAGATAATAAAAAAAGTAGGATGATAGAAAATATAAGTTCTCTCTCATGGTACTATTTGGTTGGGAGAATAGAAAAGTGAAAGGATAAAATATATATTTCGTATAGATTTATTTTTATGTCCCTGTTTTATAACATAAGAAATAATATTTTTAATTATTAAATAATAAAAATAATAATTTTCCATTATATTACATATATTTTTGAATTAAAAGTGAAACCACCCTTTAATTAAAAAACACACTATTAATTAAGAAAAGAAGGGGGAAAAAAAGGCATGGTTGATTTTAAATTAAAAAATCCAAAACCAAAAACCCATAGATTTAAAAAGCATGATGAGAGGAAAAGAACACCAAAAAAAAAAAAAAACAACAAAAACATGTTAACAGGAAGAAAAGGGAAATAGAAGGGTGAGAGGCATAAACAAACAAAAAAAAGATGTTGACAGGTAAAAAATTTCAATTGCATCGAAAAATCAATTTTTGGCAGAGGGAAAATGTGAGAGACATATCTGGTTGTGCTTATCAAACAGCTAAAAATCTGCATACAAATTGTTTTCAAAATTTTTTTTTTGAGAATATAAAGAAAAAATAATTTTCTTGAGGTTGGTGAAATTAAAAAGAGGTTTTTTGAAATAAAAAATAAAAAATACTAGAATATGTTTCAATTTGAACATAATAAGCTTGGAGAAATTCAAAATTTTTTTTTATTGGTTTAGGGCATATTTTCAGTTTCCTTTACAAATTGAGTTTTGAAAATAATGTTAAACCTACCAAAAAAATCCTTTTACTTTCCTAAAAAATTGTTTTTGAAAACCAAACAGCTCAAAAAAAGCTTACAAAACATATCCTTTATGTTCTTCCCTATTTAATCTCCTTTGTTTTCTATCATTCATATTTCACCTCCAACCATATTCAGAATCCAGTGAACGCTTCATATATGCGTGGCGTGGGTGGGTGTTTGTGTGTACACTACATGATACAATATGGGGACTTACATAAGGGCAGCCGCTTAGCCGGCTGATGCACGTGAAGAATGCAAATCTTGTCTCCTCCACGGTGTTGTATAGCCCATAACAGTATTGATCTGCACTTCTTCACATCTTTTCCCACTGCAACGTATAATGTATCTCCGGTCACGCGTGCCATCAAATCCTCTGCTAAAGTCTCATTCCTCCATGCCATACTTCCCGGAACCCCAGTATTATAGATTCCAGGCACAAGAGGACTCACAACTCACCGCAATACTAGTATCGAAAAAAGCAACTAAAAGTAAAATGAAATCACAGTTTCTCGGCAACAGACTTCTGCACATCCAAAACGTCAAAACTCGGTCAACCTTTTTAATATCCAGCCGCCTAGTTGGAAAAGTCTGAACCACAAAACCTTTTTTAAATTCTTGCTATACCATTTCTATGGTCTAAACAGAGTTCAAATTTTTTATCCCATTTTTCTTATTCCACTCTATACTTCACCAATAAAAATTTGTCACGTGTTCACTTAATTAATTAAATACTACTGTTAATTAATAATGGTAGCGTTAATAAGTCAATAATTAGATAAATACGTGGCAAGTTTTTATTGGTAGAGTATAGGGTAGAACAGGAAAAGTGAGATAGAAGATCTGGACTCGTCTAAACCTTAGATTTGTAATTGACCTAATGGTTAAAAAAATAGCATTAAATATTAATTGACTTACATCTCATTCACTTAATTAATAGCAATTTTGTTTTTCTCTCCTTATTTATTATTTAAAACCTCTTACATATATTCCTTTTTTCTGCCAATGACTTTACAAATATTTTTGCATTTTTTTTTTTTTAGTTCATACTACTCTTTTTTTTTCTTCTTTTAAGCCGGTCATACTTTTATTTTTTGGTTATTGTTATGCAAAAAAGGGACGTAAAAAAGGGATGAACTAATAGGAAGAAGAATAGTTTTTTTTTTTTTTTTTTCTGGAGAATAGGGGGAAGAAAAGTTTAAATAGAGAAAAGAAAATATAGAAAATAAATGGATGATGTGACTCAACAGAATAAAAACAATTTCCGAAAAAATAAACTTGAAACTAGTTTTCAGATAATAATTTTTATATTATACTTGTTTGGTTCTCACTTTTAATAACAATTTTCAAATTACTAAAAACAAAAAATAATTTTTTGGGAAACCATTTCTATTTTTGAGATTTTTTATCAAAAATATTTACAAAAAGTAATGTGTAGAATCTGTAGATTATTTTTTTGTGAATAATGATAAGGGAATAGAGCTCATCATGTTTTTTTTTTTTTTAAATGATAAGTACATTCAAATTTGAATTGTGAGAATTCTTTTTATGGTAAAGATAAGCTCCTTAATTTAAGAGATAAAAAATTTTGGACAAATATGTGGGATTCACTATTTTCAATTTATTTACAACTATGTTATTTAAAACATTTTATGTATCTTGAAAACACCCTCTTAGCCGTTTCCAAAATCCTGTTCTAAATTAGGAAAATAGGATGCAGTTTTTTGAAAACTATATTTAGAAAATATTAGCCAAACAATAAATTCAAATGTGAGAGCTACCATTTTATGGATTACAAAACAAAAAATTATATTTAAATAGTCTTACCAAATAGGCCCTAAAAAACCATAAACAACATTAATTTCTTTTTTTTTTCTATTAAAGTTTCTAAAATTATTTCCTAACCCAATGCTCTTAAGGCATCCAATAACTTTTTCCCTTTTCTTATTCATTTATTTGTGGCTATTAAAAAAGTTATGGTGACTATCATAAGATCAAAACAATTTGCAATGTTTGGAGAGATGCAAAATTTATTTGACCACATGAATGGAGGCAATTCTTGACCAAATTCATATCCAAGAATTTTTGGCCACATCAATGGATTTGAAATTGAGGCATTTCAAAACTATTGATTTAATTAAAATCCATATCCATAATCAAGTTTCAAACACAACTTGCAATTAGATGACCTTTCTAATTTCTTGTTAGATAATAATTACAAGAGAAAAATATTCAAACAAGACGGTAGGAGGACCTAGTCGTGAATTAATGAATGTCATTATATTTGCAATTAGACATTCAAGACAATGCAAAAAGTCTACAAATATACTTTTCATTATAGCTAAGCATTAATTCAGTTATCACCCTTGATGTAATCTTCCTCTAGGGACTTGTCTAGTTGATTGTTATGGCCTAACCATTATATTGTCAATATCTTTCTTAAAAAGAAACCAGCATACCACGCTAATGTAGAAGTCTTGATTCTTTCTTTATATCGCTGGAGGAATCAGCTGGCAACATAAAGGAGTCTATCTCAATCTTAGAGCATATTATCTGGTTGGGACTCCAGTAGGGGCTGTTGTGGACTTTGTTGAACCCTTAAAAGTCCTTTGAATTGAATTTAGAGACGGTCTATTGTCCAAGTTTATTAATTTATTTTGCAAAAATGTACAAGCATTTATGTTTGTTCATGGAACAAGTTTCACAAATTTGCAAATTAAAAGCAAATTATTAGTACAAAAGGTTTTTCCTTCTACAAAATTGACTCCCCCTTCCCCCGTTTTCTTCGTCTAATTTTTCTTCTTTATACTGCTACTTTATCATATAGCATGAAGTTTTAAAACCTTCTAACTATTTCAAACTAGAATAATCGGTGTCGAATCTATATTTTGTTAAAATTAGTGGCAATTGAAACGTGCTAGGCTTGTAGATTAGGCAAGTTTTAAATGCTTACTTAAAATTTTATTGATGTTTCAGGTTTTTAAAGCTAGAGAGAGGATATATGAGGGAGACTCTTTTGAGTCCAAATCTTCTGTACCATTTTTTATGTACCACTCTATGTTCTGGATCCAGATTCTCTCCATTTCCCTTTGAAATGGAGAGTGTCCAGTTCACGGACAGGATCATTTTGAAAACTATCAAGGTTAAAAAACATGTCACGTCGATTAAAATGTAAACACACACTTAACTGGGGTTAAACACTTAAACTAGAGGGTTTTTTAACTTAACCGGACAAATTCTACTGAAAAAAAAAAAAAAAAAAAAAAAAAAAAAAAAAAAAAAAACACCTTTTTGGAGGGAAAAAGTGAAACAGAGGTATATCCGTGCACATTCAAAGCTTCACAGATTTTAACCAAAAAAAAAAAAAAAAAGCTTCACAAAGGTTCAGACAACAAGTTCAGAGCACATCTCTGTTTCTATCTTGCCAAAACAGAGGTATATATATCCGTAAAACTTGTTTATGCTTATCTTATTTGATGTTTGATCATTTTTCTGCATTTATATTATTGTCTTGGTGAGTTTATATTGTTGTTTTGATGGCTGGATGCAAGTTAGAGTTTATCTGAACTTTTATTTTTAATTTTTTGAGATAAAGATTGAATTTTTATAATGGCTGGATGATTCTTGGAGTATCTTTTTTATTTTTTTGAGATAAAGATTGAATCTTTTTTTTTTTTTTTTGAGATAAAGATTGAATCTTTATTAGTATATGGCATATTTGATTGCCTGGTCTATCCACACCAATGGTCCCTGTTCTGCCTGGTCTATTTCCCATTTGATTGCTGACATTCAAGACTTGGCTATGTCTTTTGTTTCTTGCAAATTTAGTTGGATTAGTAGATGTCGTAACTCTACTGCTCATTCAACAGCCAAATTTTCCCTTGCTTCCAATGACTCTTTCATTTTTACTCTAGCTACTCTTTCATTTTTATTCTGTCTCATTTTTTTTTACATCATCTCTGTTTTGAAAACAAATGATAGGTGAAAGTTATAATAAATTTATGGTCAATTTTTTCTAGGAATAATGATGGGAATACATGTTCCTTCTAATGTGCCCATGGAATCTACCCCATTTAAAAGGATGGAGTTTGAAGCAGATGAGTTTGCACATGATTTTTATAATGAATATGGCAGAAAGGCTGGTTTTAGTATTAGAAAAGAGTATGTAAATAAATGTAAAAAGACTGGAGCGGTTACTTCAAGGAGATTTGTGTGAGCGAAGGAGGGAGTTCGAGGCAAAGACAAAAGAGATCAGAATATAAAGAATCCATGAGCAGAAACAAGATGTGGTTGTGAAGCACGTTTGGTTATTGTACTTAATCGAGATAGTAAAAAATATGTGGTGAATGAAATTATTGTTGAGCATAACCATTATCTCCACCTCCCATCAACTGTGCACATGATGCCATCACAACGGAAAGTGGCTACAACTCATGCCATTGAAATTGATTTGGCACATGAATCGGGATTAAGATTAAAGCAATCTTATGAGCTTCTTAGTAAGCTAGTTGGTGGATATGATAATCTTGGTTTTACCAAGCAAGATCATAAAAACTACTTACGCACTAAGCAACAGAGAGACATGGAGCATGGGGAAGCTGCTAGCTTGGGAATATATTTCAGCCGTCAACTTAAGGAAAATCTTTCATATTATTTCGCTACTCAATTGGACTGTGAAGAGTTGATTACTAATATCTTTTGGGCCAATGCAAGAATGATCATTGACTATAGCCACTTCGGTGATGTAATAACGTTTGATACAACGTATAGTACAAATAGAGATGCAAGGCCACTTGGAGTATTTTTGGGTCTCAATCACCATAGAGAAACTATTGTATTTGGAGGTGCACTTTTATATGATGAAACAATTGAATCTTTTGCATAGTTATTTGAGACCTTCTTAGAAGCAATGTCTGAAAAGAAGCCAATCACTATTTTCACAGATCAAGATGCAGTAATGTCAACTGCAATAAAAGTAGTCATGCCTAAGACATATCATGCATTGTGTAATCGGCATATGTGGTAGAATGCTGAGAAACACTTGGGTCATTTACTCAAAAATGAGTCTCAATTTAACGATGATTTCTTAGCATGTATCTATGAGTATGATGGTGAAGAAAAGTTTCTTACAGAAATTGGAATGAAATGCTGGATAAGTACGATATTCATGAAAATAAATGGCTAATTGATCTATTTAAATTGAAGGAAAAATGGGTCCAAGCATATGTTAAGAGAACTTTCACAGTAGGAATGAAGACAACCCAGCTTAGTAAGAGTTTCAATGCTGACTTGAAGGATTGCTTGTGTACTGATCTCAATATAGTAGAGTTTTTCGCTCATTTTGAAAGAGTTGTCAATCAAAAGCGGGATAAGGAGTTAGAAGCAGAATACAGCTCTAGACATAAATTTTCAAGATTAAAGCTCAAAAGCTTTCCTATGCTTAACTAAGTAGCAACAATGTACATGCCTACGTTGTTTGATTTATTTCAGACAGAAGTTGAAGAGGTAATGGCACTTTCCATCCTAGAAAGCAATGTGAGTCAAACACATAGTTATGTGGTTGGAGCTTTCAATCAATATGGAAAATATGAAGTCATGTGAAATCCATTAGATGAGACTCTATGTTGTAGTTGCAGAAAGTTTGAGTCATTTGGTATTTTATGTAGGCATGGTTTGAAAGTTCTTGATGTATTGGATATCAAGTTGATTCCTAATAGATATATCATGAAGAGGTGGAGAGGAGATACAAAAGATGGAAGCGGAAAAAATTGCACAACACATAACATTAAGTCGGATACTCGACTGGAATATGTAGATCGGTATCGAGATTTATGTCCAAAATATATTCAATTGGTGAATGAGGCATGTGAAACTAAAGAAGGCCATAATATTCTAAGCTTAACAATTGCATATTTGAAAAAATAAAAAATAAAAAAATAACTTTGTGACCTTAGGAATTGCAAAGCTAATGTAGAAGAAGACATCATTAGGCCTTCCACCAATTTTGCAGACAAAGAAGATCAATTATGTGTTTCAATTACGATTGTACCAGAAGGGATAAAGAAAAGGGAGATTTATCGTAATAAAAAGCGTAGGACAAAATCATGGATAGAAAAGATGTCGAAACCAAAGGAAGACACATCAAAGAAGCAAACAAAGAAAAGAAAAGCGCATGAGGTAATCTTCTAAATTATCCTTATTTTCACCATTCTATTTTATTTTTACACATTAATATAGTATACTATTATTGTTGCTAAACTAGTACAATTTTTACAGGAAATATACGCACATGACATCATGGCACAAAAGAAAACTGAGGATATCTCTTCTGGAGATATTATTAGTTTTACACAACTTAATGGTAAAGATATTTACAATTATATATTTTACTTTGATATTAATAATAGTTTAGATGCATGATTTGATAATTTTAATGCTAAGCTTGTGATATGTGTTAGGACATATGTGATTCAATGTTAGGAACATATGTTACTATTTTATATAATTGGGTAATCCTTTGACAAAACGCACTTTACTTGTAATTGGGTATATTTAGGATGTGTTTAATATTTCAAGAAACCTTGTTTAATACTTCAAGAAACCTTGTTTCAAGATCAAATATTGGAGCCACACAAGTCTGTCCAAGATTCAAGTATGAAAAGTGTTGTTCATTAAAGATCAACAGCTAACTCGACAGCTAGCATCTATCGAGACTTGAAGAGCTGTTCCAACCCGTGGCTCGACAGTAGCTCGACAAATAGGGTATCTTTCAAGGTTTATGTAATTTAGTTTTTCTAGACTGTTTTTCATTCAATTTGTGATTATATGTTTGAGCTTTCTTTTCTCACAACCCTAGACGTATAAAAGGATTATTTGAAGAGCCGTAAAAGGTTACAGAGCCAAAAGCTCAATTGCACAAGAGCAAATTGTGACCGAAGACCTAGTTTGCTCTAGTTCATCTTTCTTGTGAAGAAGCTACTGTGTTTGTGCACCGTAGGGTTTCGTAACCAAGGAGCTTCTCAATCTTCATCATGTGATGAACTGAAAAACTTTGCAGCCAACAATCCTTCTCTAGTTGGTGATTAAAGTCACGTACTAGGATCCACATAATTGGTTAGTTACGTACTGGGAGCTGTGCATCAAAAGGAGAAATTGTCACTACAGAATGAGTCCAATTGGATATTGGGATAAGGGTTTAACTATAAGTTGGTATAAGGTACTGTGATTCCTTTACTTGTAACCGTTTGTTTTGATAATAGTGGATTCTCGGGAGAAGTGACTTTAAAATCATTCGGTGGGGTTTTTGCCATGTTGGTTTTCCCCATTCGTAAAAAAAATCACCATGTCAATTTATTGGTGATTTGTTTGTGCTACCATACGTTTGCATGTTAATTTGATTAATTAATAAACTTGGCTAATTAATCAATTAATTTATTAAAAGGGGGTCAATACATTTTGGCCTATCAATATGTGTAATGTGTAATTGGTTTTTTTGTAGTCGGCTTCTACAAGTTCTGCATCACATCAGGGAGGCTCATCAGCAAGTGTTGCATTAGCATCACATTTAGAGAGTATATCAAGTGTCGTAGGCTCCAACGACAAAATTAAGGGTGCTAGAGGTCTCTTGACTCAAGGAAGTGTTGCAAGTGGAGGTCCCATGACTTAAGAAAGTGTTACAAGTGGATGGAATGAGATGTTTCATAAAGTCAAGCCATTTTTCTAGTTTAGGATCATGTTTTATAATCTATGACACATGTTGAGATTAAGTGCTCTTTTTTTGTAATTTTCCTAGTTTAGGACTGGAGTTTTAATGGTCCAAAACTTAGTCACATTTGGTCACATTCAAATGTTCAAACTTAGTCACATTTGTGACCAAGTGTTCTAGTTTTGTAATTTTCTTACTTTAAGATTGAAGTTATGATGATCCATAAATTTCCTTTTGTTACCAACTGACAGTGATCTGCATGTCTGATGTATCTCTACATGGTGTTAATTTCTGCATAATTATTTGTTGCCGCATAAATTTTTATGTTTTTCTGCATAATTACTGTTTCTACAGATTGTACATTCTGCAGATTGTAATTTTTGCATAATTATTGTTTCTTCATAATTACTGTTTGTGTTTCTACATAGTTGTTGTTTTCTGCAGAAGGTTTCGGATGTATTAGGAGTGGATCAGTTTCCCTCTTTGTTGCAAATAGTGTTCAGTTTTTGTCTAAGCAGGAGTTGTTGCAATATATTTTGTAATTATTGTGGTACATCAAAAACTGGCATTGGTGTTAATTAGTGATCATTAATATTTACAAGTGATGATGTGTTTCTGTGTTCATTAGTATTTACCCTTTCTCCCATTGAAACACTCTTCATATCATATAGTCAACCTGTGCAGATTGTACCATCTCTTTTGGATCAAGCTTCTTTTATTTTTGAGTGTATTATATAGTCAACCTGCATATTCAGTTTGAGTGTATTAATGGTTTAGGTTCCATTTTGTTGATTGGCAGACACACATGATGATTCTGCAGTCTCAAATTGCTGTCTAAAACAAGACATTTAAAAGACCATTTACTTGAACATTGTTTGAGTTTTTATGCTGTATGCATACAACTGAGGAGTTAATTTGCTTCCTTCTAATGGTTCCCAATAATATCACAAACAAGTCTTTTAAGGTACAGTTCAAACTGCTTTGATGTTGAGTGCACACAAGGCACAAACACTTCACAACAATGCAATAAATTAGTATACAAGTCATAGATTAATTAAAAATACCATGTTCCATTGCTAAAGTCTCAAATTACAGAGACAATTACACCAAAATTCAGGCCTTTTCCCACTAATACATACCAACACAAATTCAGGCCAACACATACCAACATAAACTATTTGCCAAAACCTACCAACATACACCAAAATTATGGCCTTTTCCCACTAATACCTACCCACCTAATGACTCATTCTCCCCCCACCTATTTAACCAACCAAAAGAAGCATCAAGCAAAGTAGCATCCCACTTATCACCAGAGATAGCCCTAGGCAAATGAGCAGCATCTTCTCTCTCTTCCTACAGCCTCTGCTCTATTGCCTCTTCAACCAAAATCATGAAAAACAACAACAAAAAGTATTAGCAAAATCTGGTCATAGCCAATCCAACACTTGTATTAGCAAAATACTAAAATCCTTGAAACTAAAAACGGCCAACTAAAGAAATAGCTAGAAAATAAAAACCCTTGTGCACTTGGATCTTCCAAAACTACAAAGCATTTGCACCCTTGTGCTATCACATAAACAACATACATTGAAGAAAAACCAATTGCACTCCATAGATCAATTTCCTCTTGAATCAATATAACAAGAAAAAAACCAAGAACCAAAAGTAAGAAACAAACAACTCTAATAAAGGCAAATTTATGTACTCAAACCACTCTTCGGCCCCTTGAAATGCTTATGATTCCAACCACAACACATGTTACAAAAGAAGCACCACCTAGTACTGTATTAAGGCCAACATCACATATACCTTCACCTATACTTCACCTATAAACGAGATGATGCTTGAAAAGAAATTAGGAGCACCATAGCCAAGAGAAAGCAGAGTAACCCAGCAATTTTAGGAGACAATTTTAGTAAACTTGATAAGCTTTCAAGTGAAGAACAAAAGTACTCAGAAACCCAGAAACCCAAAAACTGAAAAGAAATTTAAAAACTTTACAAAGAAATTTAAAAATCCAAAAACTTACCCAGAAATTTGGAAACCTGTAGTGTGAGGTGAGCAAGGAACTGAGTTCGTGGGTGAGGGATCGAGCTTGAATCCATGAGAGCAAGGAGCTGAGTTCGTGGGTTAGGCATTTCAATCTGTGTGGTGAGCAAGGAACTGAGCAAGGGATTGAGTTCAAAGCTTGATCAAATCGTAGCCTTGGCGTAAGTGGTACTGGTGGCACCGTGACGATGGGGCGAGAGAGAAAGTCAAACCTTGGAGAAGAGAGTGAGAAAGAGAGTTTGAAATATTCAGATGGGTTTGGTGAGAGAGAAACTGTGGTTTGTCCGGTTAAGTTAAAGAGCCTCTAGTTTAAGTGTTTAACCATAGTTAAGTGTGGTTTGGGTTAAGTTATGATATGGCATGTTTTTGACCCTTGATAGTTTTCAAAATGATCCTGTCCGTGAACTGGAAACTCTCCATTTCAAAGGGAAATCAAGAGGATCCGAATCCCTATGTTCCACCAATCACTACTTGCCATGTTCTCATTTTACTTTCCTTATAAAATAACTGGAGTTTAAAATAGAAAGTAATCATACACATGGTAAGTAGTGATTAGTGGAACATAGAGTGATACACAAAAAGTGGTATAGAGGATTTGCAATTGACTCTTGTAGTTGTAGCAGGTAACATAATTCAAAGAAGTTTATGTTTATTTATTTTAAAATGATCCTATAATTCATTGGTCTATTCTTATATAAAAATTATGACAAAATGTAATGATATTTATTTGATGATTAAAAGATCTAGTGAGCATTGGTCCCTTTCCCAGTGACTTGTAATGATGAAGCAAGTATATAGGTGCTGCGGGCTTTTATACCTGAGCAATCAGGATTGTGGCGATTGAATGATGTCTTAAATGATTGTGAACTGCAGAAGTTCGAGTACATTTCAAAATCTAGCATTATCATTTAAGCAGGTACCATAACGACAGTACCTTTTGATATAAGATTTAGTTAAACACGAATCATTATAAATTGGAAAAAAATATAAAAGCCAGTGATTTGGCCAAGATTCTTAGTTATACAAGAAAATGATGAGCGGTGGCTCTAAGATTTTTTTCTAGGAAGTCAACAAGAAGATATA
Organism: Castanopsis chinensis; assembly: GCA_032878915.1. NCBI lineage: Eukaryota > Viridiplantae > Streptophyta > Magnoliopsida > Fagales > Fagaceae > Castanopsis > Castanopsis chinensis. The sequence continues at coordinate 39,610,003 of JAVQMG010000126.1, read as the reverse complement.
TCTTAAGTAAAATATGAATCTTACGGTCTAAATAGTTTTCTTATTACAAACTTGTCTATAGTACGTACTAGTAATAGAATAAAAAATAAAATATAGGTTCATTTGACATATTTTTCTTAATATAATAAACATGTTAATTGTTGTTGTTAAGTGAATTTAAATTATTACTGCTAAAATATTTTTATTTATTAGTTTATGACGATTGTATGTTTACATTATACTATCAATGTAAGATTTATATTATAAATAATTATACTATACACATTTGCAAAAACTATACAATATTGTACACAGTTGTTTAGAAACAATGTAAATATTACAATGATAGTACAATGTAAACTATGAATTTTTTATTAGTTTAATTCAAATTCATTAAGATCTAAATGGGTTTTTTAAAACGATTTTAGATGAAAAAAAAAATTACTTTGTTGTTGGGTTACTATTTCTCCCAAATTTTAGATAAAATTAAATTGTTGTTAGGTATTTTTTTTGTATTTAAAAAGATCAAAATATTGTTAAGATGATCATAATTAAACTTATTTCAAATGGGTTTTAAAAAAATTTAGAGTCAGAGTGTTCAAATTTTTATTTAATTAGGAGGGTCAAATAAGAAAAACAAAATATATTATATTTAAAAAAAAAAATCGCTAGCTCAGGATCACTCGTTATCACTTATCAATACTTTAATTAACAAAGACTTTGACTAGCCCAAACAAACAGTTTCTAATTACCCAAAGAAATAGTATAATTTCGGCATGGTTATTTCATCAGTCCATTAATGGATCTTTTTTCCACACCTAAACCGGTAAACATGCACGGCGTTAAGACTTTTAGTTGCCAGTCGTTAAACAAACTGAAAATCTCCAGGCTTCAGAACGTGGCTTAATCAGTAGCATAAGAGACAGCATAAGAAATAGTATAAATGAATTAAAATTATGACACGTGCAGCTGTATGACACTATTCTTCCCACATACACTATGGCTAAGGCTAAGGATGTTCACAGGTCGGGTCGAATCGGTTTTGGACCCAACCCAGACTCGACCAGCCAGCGTCGGGTGGAGGGCGGAGGAACCCGAAACCGACCATTGGAAAAATCGATTGAGTTAGTTTCTGGAGAGGGTGAGCGTCGATCGGGCTGGGTGGGTCGCCGGAATAAAAAAAGCATCAAAATCTTTAAAAAAATGTTGCCAAAATCTGGAAAAACTCGCCGGATTCTAGAAATTATTGCCGGATTCTGCATTTTCTCGCCGAATTTTACATTTTTTCCCTGAAAATTGCTGGGATTTGGCCAGATATCCTCGAATCTAAGCTTGATCTCATTAGATCTCCTCAAATATAAGCTTGATATCGCCAAATCTCCTCGAATCTAAGCTCGATCTTACCAAATACGGTCGAGTTCTCTTTAGATCTCCTCAAATCTAAGCTTGACCTTGTTGGAGTTGGCCGGATTTGTATATAACATCAGTCGAATTAGGTGGCTCGGGTTTTGGAGAAGAAAACCCACCACTCAACCCACCAGCGTCAGGTCTTGGGCGCGGAAACCCGTAACTAACCCACAGGAGCGTTGGTTCGGGCTGAAATCCGGTGGAGATCAAGTGGTTTGGTAGGTCTGGCGGGTGTGGGTCGGGTTTAAACACCCTTTACTATGGCTTTCAATTTGCCTCAACAACTGTGTAAAAAGGTGTTAACGTATTTTAGTGTTGTCAGCTTTAGCCCCACCTAGATTACTTGTATAGTACTACACTCTTATTTGTACTTCACACATCTGCCTCCTATATAAAGGCACTCACTCATGTATATTCTTTTACTTTGAAATACAATACTATTAAATTCAGTATTTCTAACATAGTATCAGAGTCACTGCTCTAACCTTTTCTTAGTAATCTTATCTTTATTGGTGTTACTTCATTCTTAACATCGCTTCCGTCATCACAGCAGCCTTTCGCCATTGAACCTCTAACGTTTTTTAGCCGTCATCCTTGGATTTCAAACCTATAGCCGCCACCATTGAGGAGTTCCACACCATAAAGAACACTGCTCTTTTCATCACTGCTGCGAATATTGCTCCGATCAATCTTCTACAGGTACCACTAAGATCGTCTTGCGCCAATCTACACACTCGTAAAGGCTTTGAAGCCATCAGAGACCACACGCACCCTCACGCGCCGCTCAAAGGTTCTGCATTGTAGCCCATATGGATTCGGAACACTTCCATTTCCTCCATCTCCAATCTATTGGGCAACTTTGATGATGCAAAATGGGCATGGGATATGTTGGCCAAAAGATACTCCACTACTCACGGATCCATTAAATATCAGTTAGTGGTTGAATTGCATCAACTCAAGCAAGAACCAAGGCAATTCATCAATGACTACTATGATCAGCATTGCTTCATTTAGGACCAAATTGACCTTTCTGATCCAACTTGGGCATGCTCAAAAGATGCTCAGCACTATGCTACCGTTAGAGATGAGTTTCATCTCTATGAATTCCTAATGTCACTTTACAAGGACTATGAGTCCATCCGAGATCAAATTCTTAATCGTAGTCCTCCTCCCTCTCTTGATACTACTGTAAATGAGTTGGTTGGAAAAGAAGCTCGTCTTGCAAACCTTCAAGCCCAGAATAAGCTTAATGTTCTGGCCATTGCTCCTTTTGCTCCACCCATAGAGCAACCTCTACAATCAGGGTTTGATTACTCTAGCTCTAGCAATCGTCGCAAGTAGACCAACAAAAAGTTTTGCAACTATTGCAAGCATCCTGGCCACACTATTGAGACTTGTTACTGTCGCAACAAATCTACTACTGTTGTTGCTAATACTAAGTCCACCCTGCCGATGCCTTCCATTTCAGCTGAGTCCCAATCTTTTGGATCCACTATCAACCTTTCCCCTACTGAACTACAAGACATCATAGCTCAGGTTTTTCATATGGCTGGTAATATATCTCTTTCCACTGCTCTCTCAGTTTTACCCGGTAAATCTCACACTTGGCTTTTTTATTCTACCTGTTGCAATCACATGACACCTCACTCGTCCTTATTCTCCAAGCTTGACCCTGCACCAAATCCTCTTAATATTCATATAGCCGATGGTTCCACCATGCATGGAAATAGTCTAGGTTTTGTTTCGACCTCCAACCTCTTTGTTCCTGTGGTCTTCCATGTACCTAACCTTTCCTATAATTTATGCTCTGTGGGACAATTATCTGAACTAGGATATCGCCTTATTTTTTACTATTCTAAGTGTACTGTGTAGGCTCCGAGGACGTGGCATGAGTTTGGGACCGATCCTAGAGTTGGACGTATGTTTCTTGTGGACAATCTTCATCTTCCACCAGTTGCTCATGTTTCTGTTACTGTTGCAATTGCTGTGGTTTCCTCCTTACCTACTCTCGCTCTTTGGCATTCTCATCTTGGTCATGCACCCTCTTCTCGGGTACAACAGTTAGCTTCTAAGGATCTGTTAGGTTCTGTGTCTAAAGACACTTCTGATTGTACTTCATGCCAGTTAGGACACAACCAGCTTTACCTTGCAATAATGGTGAATCTATCTCTAAAATTATTTTTAAGTTAATTCATTTTGATGTTTAGGGACCTTCTCATGTTGCTAGTATTGGTGGATCTCAATATTTTGTTATTTTTATTGATGATTATTCTCGTTATAATAGGATTTTTTCTATGAAATCTCGTTCTGAAATTTTACCAATCTACAGTGACTTTGCAAAAATGGTTGAAACACAATTCTCCAAACGTATCAAAATTTTACAATCTAATAATGCTTTTGAATAGACTCAATATGCTTTTCAAGCTCTGTTGCATTCCTATGGCACTATACATCATCTAACTTGTCTAAGTACCTCTTAACAAAATGGTCGAGCCGAATGAAAACTTTGTCATATTCTTGACACTGTTCGTGCTCTTTTTTTCTCTGCCAAAGTTCCTACCCCATTTTGGAGTGAAACTGCTCTTCATGCTATTAATCGCATTTTGAGCACTGTCATTCATAATCAAACTTCATATGAACGCCTTTTTGGCTCACCCCCTGGCTATCATCACCTTCACTCCTTTAGATCTGCTTGTTTCGTTCTTCTTCAGCCCCATGAGCACAACAAACTTAATCCTTGATCTAGACTTTGTTGTTTCCTTGGCTATGGCAAAACTCAAAAGGGGTGTCAGTGTTATGATCCTGTTTCTCATCATCTTCGTGTTTCCCATAATGTTGTCTTCTGGGAACACTGCTTGTTTGTTGAACTCTCTCACTTTCGCTCTTCCCTAACTACCTCCTCTGTTTTAGAAATATTTATAGACGAGTCTCATGTTCCTTCTACAAATACTCTTGATCCTCCTTTGGACTTCTCTATCCAACCTCCAGATATTTTTTATACTTCTCCTAGACAGGTGGAAGATGAGCAGGTTGGTGACGAACTACCCCACTTTAAGCTTGGGTCCCTTGCTCCTGCTCCGCCTGAAAATATTCCACAAGACATTCCACCTCATCACTCAACCCGGGTAAGATCCATTCCCACACATTTACCTGGCTATCATTGTTACACTGCAATTGCTACACTCCACAAGCCTCACACCTATCGTGAGGCCTCCACTGACCCTTTAAGGCAAATTGCGATAAAAGAAGAACTTGATGCATTATCCAAAAACTATACTTGGGATTTGATTACCCTCCCTCCTAGACAGTCTGTAGTTAGTTTTAAGTGGATCTATAAGATCAAGACTCGCTCTAATGGGTCCATTGAGTGCTATGAGGCTCGTCTTATTGCAAAAGGTTTTACACAGGAGTATGGGATTGATTATGAAGAGACCTGCTCTGGTTGCTCATATCTCATCTGTTCGTACCCTCTTAGCTGTTGCCGCTGCTAATAAATCAGACCTTTTTCAAATGGATGTTAAAAATGTCTTCCTTAATGGGGATTTGAGTGAAGAAGTTTATATGCAACCTCTTCATAGTCTCTCTGTTGAATCAAACAAGGTTTGTCGCCTTCGACGTGCACTTTATGATCTTAAACAAGCTTCACGTGCTTGGTTTGCCAAGTTCAGCTCCACCATTTTTTGCTTGGGTTACACTACCAGTCCTTATGATTTTGCCTTATTTCTTCGTCGCACTGACAAATGCACCATTTTGCTTCTCCTGTATGTGGATGATATGATCATAATTGGTGATAACTTTAGTGGCATTCAAGAATTCAAGGATTTATCAGTCAACAGTTTGAGATGAAAGATCTTGGACATCTCAGCTATTTCTTGGGCCTTGAAATCACTCATTCCATAAGTGGTCTTTATATTACTTAAGACAAGTATGCTTCTAAACTTTTGTCTTGAGTTGGACTCACTGACTGCAAGACTGTTGACATTCTAGTTGAACTTAATGTGCATCTGACTCCCTCTAGGGGGGGAGGGGGGGAACCATTGTCTAATCCTTCTCTTTACAGACGATTGGTTGGCAACCTAGTTATCTCACTGTTACTCGTCCAAACATTTCCTATGATGTTCATCAGGTGAGCCAGTATCTATCTGCTCCATGATCGACTTACTATGCTGTTGTTTTGCGCATTCTTCGATACTTGAAGGGCACTTTCTTCCATGACCTTTTCTACTCAGCTCAGTCTCCTCTTGTTCTCTGTGCATTCTCTAATGCAAATTAGGCAGGAGATCTCATTGATCGCAGGTCCACCACTAGTTATTACATTCTCCTTGGTTCTTCTTTGATTTCTTGGCAAAGCAAGAAACAAACTCTTGTGGCCTACTCCAATACTGAAGCATAATATTGTGCCTTTGCTGATACCACATCTAAGCTCCTTTGGCTACGATGGCTTTTTAAGGACTTAGATGTGTCCACATCCTCTGCTACTCCTCTTTATTGTGACAACCAGAGTGCCATTCATATTGCTCACAATGATATCTTCCATGGACGGACTAAATACATCAAGATTGCTTGTCATTTTATCCATTATCATCTTGTTCATGGTGCTCTCAAGCTCTTCTCAGTCTCCTCCAAAGATCAACTTTACAGATATCTTCACCAAGTCACATCCTAAGGGACGTCTTCATACTTTAGTTGACAACCTCAAGTTGGTCTAACATTCACCTTGAGTTTTAGGGGGGCTGTTAACATGTTTTAGTGTTACGGGCTTTAGGCCCACCTAGATTACTTGTATAGCACTATACTCTTACTTGTACTACACACTTCTACCTCCTATATAAAGACACTCACTCATGTATATTCTTTTATTGTGAAATACAATACTATTGAATTCAGTATTTCTAACAAAAAGAAAAGAATGCTATTGTCAGAAAATTTTGATGGAAGCCTGTTGTAGCAAATGGCAAGTACGTTGCTTGGAAAACATGAGATTTATTTTGCCAACCTAAGCAACATGGAAGATTCGGTTTCAGAAAGTTCAAAGAATTTAATCAAGTCATGATTGCCAAACTAGGCTGGATGGTTGCTTCTAACCAACACATCCTTTGTTTCAAGTGTTGTGTCAAGAGGCAAGTATGGACATTATAACAAGGAGTGGCTAAAGTCATGAAGGTTAGAGGTGATCAATTGCATGCCATGTAGTAGGTCATGCCAATAGCATTGATGTGTGGGAAGATCTTTGGATTGGACGGATCCAGGGATTTAAAGCCAAACCAAATATTGATTTATCTGCTAAGGAGTCTAGCTACTTTTATTAACCATATGATGCTTAAGGTTGGGATTAGGCATTACTTAGCAATGCTATTTATTTACTAATGAGTCAAAGGAGGCTTTCTGCAGCTGCTAGTACTAGAAATTCCTAAGCCAGAGAAGCTGATCTGGATAGTTGAGGGGGAAAAAAAAAAGTCTGTTTTTTCAGTACACTATATAGTAGAGTGGAGGAAAGGATCCGAAAGTGTTACCCGCGAGTTCCCCAAACTCGATAAAACTGGAGCAGTGTGAGACAATACATTATACATGTAAGATGAGTTTAGGATGAGTTTGGGATGAGCTTATTTCCTTCAACTTATATTTAGTTTTTAGCTTCTTTTTGGTACTATTCATAAATCTCATTGCATTTTTTGATATTATTCATGGATCTCATTATTCTACTCAGCTAACTTTTAACAAGTTATCCTTTTGTTTCTTTGGGGAGAGGGTTAGCTAAGAGATATGTCAATAAATTAAGTTTGGTAATGTTGTAAAATATCAAAAGCTCAAAATTATCAAGATTGATTGTGAAAATATTTTAGGCTTGAGAAAATTCTCCAAACAAACAATAGGAAAGAAAAAAATTAATCCAAAAGAAAATAGACACAAAACACTAAGAATTATGTGGTTCGGCAATAGCCTACATCCACGGAGGCACTTTCACAAGCCCAAATCCCAAATACACCCAATAGCTCTCGCTCACAAATTCAAACCAAACAACCAAAGGTTTACAAATACCAAACATGCACAAACCAAACAGAGAGTCACAAATCAAATCCAAAACTTGCAACACACCAAGAGAGAGCAAATCACTATGTCGTAGAACCAAAACCAAGCAGCAACAAACCTCTCTCACTATTCCAAACTGCAGCCCACAAATATCAAAAACCAAACAAGAGAGACTATTTATATCACACCTCTCTCTCTAATTTTTCCGTAGCACCACTACGCTTATATAAGAGACTTGAGTCAGCTAGTATATCCAAAACTAAGAAAGACTAGACTTCTTTTCCACGCACAAAAAGAGAGTCACTCCTATTCCAAATAAAACTCAAAATCAAGTAGTAGACAAAACTTTTAACAGAGCTTGATAACTTCAAACAACAGTAACCCAAAAGAATAAAATTCCTCTATTATCCAAATCCAACAAGAAATCGAACTCCAAATTCAAGCCATATTTAGTTCACCCCAGAATTTAACCATTCCAATAGAGTGGCAGGTTAAGCCATAATTCCTTGTTAAGGTGGTTGAGATATTTCTATAATTCCATTTATTAAAGATGAAATGGTTAACGTTTCCCATAGGATTAAATTAAAATTGGCAGGTTAAACCCAACACAAATATATAATGCCAAGAATATTGGCTGTAACAAGGATTTTTCTAAGATTACCTCCTAAAATATTTCATCATGTGAGATTAGCTTATATGCGTTGCGTCGTTGACCAGACGATAAATTATGTTCCATCCTTGAGTTATTCTTGTGTTGATAAATGTTAAATACGTTATTTAATATTTTATGTTCGTACTATGTTTGTTGATTATTCATTCTTTTATTAATAGGTAAATATAAACAACATCAACATATTTAATCACTTCATCTCAAAAATATATACTAAATCCAGGGACGGCACCACCTTAAGGCCAGGGTGGGCCCAAGACCACCCTGATCTGAAAAAAAAAATTATATATAATAATTTTAAAAAAAATTTATTTGTCTACCCTTAAAAGAATTTTGAGAACACCCCCAGTTTTTTTTTTTTTTTTTTTTTGCCAATAAAATTAAATTTTGCTCCATAGCTTGTTCTACATTCAATGGATGAATGATTGCTTGGTTGTGTACATTGAAAGACAGTGACGGACCTATCAAGGGGCTGGGGGGGGCCATGGCCCCCCTCAATTTTTGAAAAAATATATATTAGTATATAAATTTACACAAAATTTTAGATCTTGACCCTTAATATTTATTCTGGCCCCCCTCACTTGGCACCCGTGCGAACCGCGGTCGGTCCGTGAACCGTGAACCTCCTCGCGGTTGAACAAAAGTTTTACAAATTGACGAATGAAAACCAACAAAATGACAAAAATTTACGCAAAAGTGATTATTGTGTCTGCTTTGATGAGTTCTCTAAACTTCTCTCTATTTTGTTACTGTAGTAGTATTTTTTTAAGTTGTTGTGGGCTTTGTGAAGTTTAGACTTGTCTTTATTTGTATATGTGATAAGCACTTGAAAAGGAAAATAAAATGATGCAAAAAAGTTTATTTGTGGCTGTTACTAATTGATGGAAAACAGTTTTCCAAAAAAAAAAACTTTTTTAGAAATGTGAGCTAGACTGATGAAAAACATTTATTATGTAATTATTTAGTATAAGTGTATAAATTTCCCCTTATCATTTTTTTTTTTTTTACTAATTTAATATTTTTAAAGAAAAGATAGACTTACCCCTTATCATTTGATTGCTTGAGAGCTATTGTCGTTATCATTAGATTTTTGGATATGCAACTAACTTTTTAAATATCTCTCCTCTTATGCTATTAATTAGCCAATATTTTAGCAGATATATTGATTTAGTAGTTGATATGGGTTTAAACTTTGAAATGTAATTATTAATATATAGCATTATAAAAGGTTTGGGATAGAATAATATGAAAAGAATAAAGCCAAATTTTTATGTATTTATAATGTTAAATATATAATTATAATAGTTATGATGTCACTATTTTAACTAAAAAACAAAGAACTACTCATTTTTTATTCTTTGTCCAATCTAGTTTTCAAAACTATAATAAATTCCTATAGTTACTATGACTTTAATTTGATTTGTAGATTATGGGAAAGTATAGTTTTTTTCAAAAATAAATTTTGAAAACCCAATAATGATATTGTCACCTTGCCTTCTTTAGCATTGATATCCCAATTTCTAAAATCCTCAAACAAAAGAAGTTGGCCCACCCCCCTCAAGTTCATAGTACAAATCTGGCTTCAGCAAAACTCACAACTCCCTGTTGAAAGAGATGTAGCTTGATACTATCTCCATTGATAATGAAACTATCTCAAAATGAAAGCCACGTCAACAAAACATATATCAATGATTTCAAAATATGAAAACTCGTAGAAGGCAATTGTAAATTTTATCTATTTGCATGTTTTTTTATTGTTGTTGATGTCAATCCAGAGAAATATTCCTAGAGATAAATCAACTATTACATTACATTTTATAATATGATAATATATAATGAGCGTACCCGTGCAAGTGTGCAACGTTCAGGTTGTCATCAACTTGTTGCAGGCAACGTTATCTCACCCATTTCAATTGCATTGGATTTATTTAAGATTCTTGTCATTCTTGTATACTGTCATTCCAGAAGCTTTAGAAATCTTTGAGTTAAAAAATAAGATGTGCTACGTCCACAATATTTTATAACATTTTCACAACAAATTATTGGTGGTTAGTTGTTTTTGGTTTAAATTTGAACATAATACTAAGATTACTTTTTTGCTCCAATAATAACAACTAGTAACAACCTGTCACTAAGATTACTTTTTTGCCCCAACAGTAACAACCAATAACAACCTGTCACTTAAGATTTATTGTGAAAATATTATGGATATATTATTTCTCCTAAAGAATAGGATTTTCTCCATATTTGTTTGCAGCAATTGTTGCATACAAGAAAGGAGTTGATAAATAATAAGATAACAATAAAATTAGAGAAGTTGTAGAAATGAAACTGCCTAATTTAATTAGAATCAGTTTATTGAATATCAATTATCAAACCTAATTAAATGTTACTTTGGGAAGTGTATCTACACAGTAGTCGCATTCATTCAAAAAAAAGTTGATAAATAGTAAGTTAACAATATATAACATAACCCACAAACAGAACACAAACATGACACTGATTTTGCAAGCTAAGGTTTGGTGTGAATAGGAATGGCAAAGGGTCAAATTTGAGACAATAAAAGTTTCTTCAAACTCAAACCTATAACTATTTTACATGTCAAATCTTATCAAATTTTAGGAATTCTACCCCAAACTCATCCCTTTTATATTTGAAACACTAAAACCAACTTTTTTTTAATATTATCATAAGTTATGTCAGACAAGAAACACCAAAACCAATTTTTTTATATTATCATAAGTTAGGTCAAATTGGTTAAATCAAGTCGAGCTGATTTTAAATTTGACATTTAAAATTTTATTTAACAAATTCGAGCATTAGAAACACTTTTACACAAGCATTAAGTAATATTTTAAGAAAGAGTTTCACACTTACTGAGTTACTTCTATTATAGAAACCTTATTTCTTTATGTAAATAAAATTAAAAATACAGGTATTTTCAAAAATTATAATGGGTATGAGCTTAGGTACCTAATGTAAAAACCCAAACCATAGCTAGCGGATTTTAAAATATTAATAAAACCCATTTGAAAAATCCCTAAGTATAAATGGGTTCATGTTAAAGTGGGTGGACCTGCCTTGACAATATTAATATCCCGCTTTGACAATTAATAGATGGACCAATCTCATGTTAACCTACTTAACTCGAAATCAACCCAAATATGTTAGCTTGCAAGGCAAAACAAATTGCACCCGGTTCGTAATTTTCTGTGGCATGCGTGCTCAACTATTCTGCAGGGGTAGCATTACCTTAAGGCCAAGGGATTCAAATGAACCCCCTGACCTGGCCAAAATATTATATATATATATATATATATATATATATATATATAGTTTTGACCTCCTAGAATAAAAATTTAAACACCCTAATTCTATATTTTGTTTAGACTCAACTAAAAGGAGTTTGAATATGATCAATTTAATGCTACTTACACAATAGTTTAACAATAAAAGTTAAGTGGCAAGTTGTAACTAGTTTTTATCTGGACTCATAAATAACATCACTTTTTTACCTACTTTAACAACTTGCCACCTATATTTTATTGTAAAAATTTTGTGAAAGTGTTGTGTTTGTAGCACTACTTAAAACATTTAATTTTATAAGGGAAAATTGTTTCAAATCTTTGCTCCTTCAAAAAAAAAATTGAAAATTCTTTTCAAGACTCTAGCTTACTTTGCCGTCAATAGCAAAATTAGGTTGTTTTTCCCTACATTTTTCTTCTTCATTAGTAAAAACTTACACTATAATTTTAACCAATAGATCTGTATTTACATCTATGATTCTTTCCTTATTCTCTCATTCTTCCTTATATGTTTTCCTAGTTTTTCTCTCTATTTGATAAAGCAGTTTGATAAATGCTCTATAGATTTCCAAGTCCAAAAGATCTTTTAGTGCTTACTCCAATTCCAAAATAGTAACCACGTGTATGGTTAAAAAATCATACACTTCAAAAATAAAAACTTATATCAATTATTATTTTTTCCTTAGTTTCACATTTACTCATAGTCCAACTCTTAAGTGTGTTACTATTCTTCTTCACCATTTATTTTATTTAATTGATATTACAAATGAATATATAAATTATTATTAATCTGACAAAAATGTATTATTAGTTACTTAATTATATATTTTTATGCATTTAATTGTTATTGTCTTGCTGGTCTTTAAACTATTAACAACTTTTTTAGAGTACAATATATATAATTGTATCGTATACTAAATTATATTTAGAATAGTATTTTAGATTATTGTATAATGTATATAATATGGAAGTTATATTTACAAAAAAAAAAAAATTATCATTTTATTTTTTACTCTTGACAAAATTCTGGCACTGTCATTGCTAACCTGTCAGAAAAAAATCCTGGAGCTAAAAAAAAAAAAAAAGGGTTAGCTGCCTCTAATGGGCTTTGACATGTAAGAGATCCCCCTTAGATCTAATACTTAATGCATCTAGTTCAACACTTCAACCATCAAATAAGAGATCCCCCTTGGATCCATTGGAAATAAGTTTTGTATTAAAGCCGTGTAGACAAAGAATACCATGCTTGTGGTTGTGGGTGAGGGTGGAAAATGGACAGGTTGGGTCATAAACGGGTTGGATGTGTAATTACCCATTTATCTATTTATGACCTGTTTATATATACTTTAATTATCTATTACCAACCCAACCCATTTAATTAATAACAAACCCATTTAACCCAATATGACTCAAATACCTCTAAAACTACTTGAATACCCTATTAACCTCCAAAATTACCAAAATACACTTAAATACCTAAAATGACCCAAATACCCCTACACTTTCAAAATTACCAATATACCCTTGGACATCCAAAATTATTCCCAAAATTTCAAAAATGAGCATAATATTGCCAAAATCTCAAAAACGAGCAAAATACCTATAAAACCTCTAAAATAATCAAAATACCCCCGATATTTCTAAAATTACCAAATATGCTCAAAAACCACTAAAATGACCAGAATATCCCCAAAATCTCTAAAATGAGAAAGATACCCATAAAACCTCTAAAATGATCAAAATTCCTCTGATATCTCTAAAATCATCAAATATGCTCAAAAACCACCAAAATCACCCAAAATACCTTCAAAATCTCTAAATTGAGCAAAATAGCCCCTAAAAACCTCGAAAATGTCCAAAATATCCATGAATCCTAAAAATGACTAAAATATCCCAAAAACCTAAAAATGACCAAAATACCCCATAAATCTAAAAAATGACCAAAATACCCCATAAACCTAAAAAATGACTGAAATACCGTTAAAATCTAAAAATTACCGAAATACTCCTAAAATCTAAAAGATGACCAAAATACCTTTGAAACCTAAAAAATTACCAAATTAGCCCATAACCTAGAAAATGACCTAAATACCCCCCTCCGAAAACCTATAAAATGACCAAAATACCCCCATCACTTGTGGGCTTTTAATAATAGAAGATTATACGTCACTCTAAAAATATGCATATTAATCCCCACGTCACTTGTTAGAGCATTTGCATCCCATTATTCTATCCTATTCAATTTTAGCATCTCAAAAAGCTACTTTATCAATTATACCTTACCATTTTACAACACTCCCAACATTCCAAATTTTATTTTACAATATAGCATATTAAAATAATATTTTTACACAATAAAATAATATATCCTAAAACCCAAATAAAAACAAAAACCCAAATAAAGAGAGAGAAAAAGTTAGATTGAATAAAAAACTATTATTTAGTTTTACCATTGTGCTACAGTGTGATTCTAAATGCAATTCTACATTTAGAATCGCACTAACACAATTGCAGATTTTTTTGTAATAGTCTACATTTACAAGTCCAGATGCAGTGAATGCTCTTACTCTACCAACCTTGTCTCGGACCCAAAAAGAATTATTATGGGCCTGTTTGATCCAAGATCCAGCCAATAATACAAACCGAATCCAAAAAGCCCAGCAACCCCTTTTTCCGCCCGCGTTTTGCATATACTATAACCCTCGAATTTCACCTTCTCACTCGTAAATCTCTGTCTCTCTCTCGCTCTCTCTGGAATTCGAAGAAATTCAAACTCTCTGAAACCGATTGCCTCAATTCACAGATCACCTAGCGTTTCAACCAAATAGTCACAGCACAATTTGGCCTCTCAAAAGACCTGTTCAAATCTCTGAATCAAGCAAATGAAGTTGAAGATTAACAAAGCTTGCGATATTAGCTAGAATGCACGGACGCGGCTCGGAGGGTGCCGCACCCGAGTCCGACGCGGCGCGATGCGGGACGCGGCGTCCGACGCGGTTGCCCGCGCGTTGGTGCCGCGTCTGACTTTTTTTTTTTTTTTTTTTCACGGATTCGCGCCAACACGGCTTCGATTCGGGCCGATTCACGCGGAACCGGTCATTTCCGGCCAAAAACATGCCGTATCGACCGTATCGGCCAGCGACCAAAACGGCTGATACAGGCCGAAACGGCCGAAATCGGCCAAAACATGCCAAAATTAGCCTTGAATGATACCGGAATGGCCGAAATATGCTTTGAATGAGTCCCAAACACCCTAAATTTTTCCTTCCTTAATTTTATTTTGAATATTTATTGCTCCTTTTGTGTTTTCTTTTTGGTTTTGTGTTTTGTTTTGTGTTTCTTGCCTCCTCCTTTCTTTGTTTTGTGAATTAAGACATAATAATATGTTTTTTAAAAATATTTTAATAGTTCAAATATATAAAAAATATAAATAAAAATATTTTTAATAATTTTTTAATTGCCGAGTCTCGCCGCACCCGCACCCACATTTTTCAAAAATTGCCGAGTCCCGCACCCGCACCCGCACCCGCACCCGAGTCTCGAAACGCACCCGTGCTTCTTAGGATATCAGCTCCATCTCCGTCTTTCCTCCTCATGCCAGGTTTGAATTTTCCTTCACAAACTCGTTCTGTTTGGTTTCCGAGAATATGCAGGAAATTTTTAAGCATCAAAATTTTGAAATGTTTAAACTAATGAACAGATTCTTCATATTCTGTTTCAGTTTTGATTGTTTACTTTGGTTCTTAATGCTTTGGATGAGATCAAGCGCTTTTTATATTTCATTACAAAGGATCCGTTTGGTTTCTGAGAAAATTATGGAATTAAATCAAAATTCAATCTCAAATTCTTTTTCTTTCATCCGTTTCTCTCAGAAACCAAAGAGAGCGAAAGAGTATTCGTAACTGCCTGCAAATCTGTTTCCATATCTGACTTTTATGGTTACTTCGAGAACATAGGAAAATGACAGATTAACAATGTTTGAATCATAAATTATCATATACTTTAGAATTTCAAAAGTAAATTTTCGCTCAACTAAAGCTAAATAAGCTATTTGCCTCAGTTTGATTTAGTTTTGAACAAATGAGATTGTTCTTTGCTTTAATTCATTCTTCACTATTTGTGCATTAACTTATATTTTGGAAACGATCTGAATTAGGAGATCAAGTGCGGTACCAACTGGACCTAATGCTCAAGCATCACAACTCCAATCGCAACAGTCGCAGCAATCATTTTCACAGGGACTTTCATCTCAGCATGGCATGTTTTCTCAGCTCTCTCAGAACTCTCTCAATGAGGTTCTGACAAATGACCAGGTTTGAATTTTCCGGTACTGTGCACTTGTTTGGTTTTGCTGAAGAAATTGAAAACAGGAAAAAGAGAAGAATTATTGAGTCTTATGGATCTTTAGTCTTGCAGGAAATTGTTGAAAGATAAGTCTAAAGCGAAATAAAATATAATCGATTAATCAGGCTATTTTGAAATTCTGTTAGTCGCCTTGAACTTACTGCTAGTTTAAAGTTTAACCTCTAATAGCTGAAACTTTTTTTTTTTTTAGAGTGCAATAGTCATATGCATAGGGATTGAATTTTTCATTGTGAATAGTATGGCTGTATTTAAGAATGGCCACTATTTGTACATGGCTTTCTGTAATTTCCAAATGGTAGAAGCTATCATGATTCATATTTATCTACAATCATTGCAGAGGTCACCATTCACCAACTTATGGATTTATATAAACTGTGAGCTCTATATGTTCACTTCCCACATAGTTTTGTATATATTTACATGTCTTACTTGATTGCATATAAATACAAAGAGATGTGGTGTTCTCATTGTTGAATGATATCTGGATAGTTTGGAATGGAGACACGAGGTTGATTGAGTTTTTAGCTCTCTAGAACGGTTTTTTGGTTCTTTTATATGGAATGATCTCTTTGTAAAATTCCTTTTTGCCAAACCTAATACATAGAATGGTTTTCTCATGTAATGATTTTGAGAGGAAAAGGCTTAAAATGTGCTTGCGTAAAACTGCTATTTTGAGTAGCTTATTTTGTTTCCTTTTTTTGTGGCTGGAAAATGAACTCTGTGAATGGTATGTATACGTGTCTTAGTTTAGTTTTTCAGTTCTTTCATAGATTTGGTTCTCAAGAACGAGAAAACACTGTAAAAAAGATTTCTTGCTTGCCTCAACCAATTTAATGCGGAAATGGAATGCCTCAACCAAAAGATTTCTTTCCTGTGAGTCAAATGCAAATCTCAAGATCTTCAGCCAATTTAATGCGGAAATGGAATTCTGCTATGTTACAGATCATAGATGTAAGTTCAACACTTACCTTTGTTTTCTTGAAATTGTTTAAGTATCTCTGTATATACTTCAAAAATTTCATTAAAACTGTGGTTTCCTTTCTTCACGGTTATGCGAAAGTAGGCTTGTCAATTAAGATTTTGTTCTTGCACGCATATGTATGTATATCCATGGATATTGAACTTTTTGTTTGCCTGAGCAGGTCAGATTAGTGAAGAACTTCAACATCAAATTAAATTAATGGAAACCTCATTAACCAGGTTTGGAATGATCCTGGATTCTTCTCAGAGCGATGTCATGCAAGTAAACAAAGGAACAAAAGAAGTTTCATTGGAGAGTGAGTAATCTAGTCCAAGAATCAATACATTAAAAAGCATGATCTTAAGTGAAACTATATAACTCAATCTTTAAAACAATTTAGGGCTATAAAAAAAATATTTTATCTATTTTACTACTTCACTTTACAAAACATCCAATATCAGTGGATTTATTTTAACATTCAACACAATAAAACAATATATCTACTACAATAAACAATCACCACCACTACCAACACAATAAAATAATACTAGTCTCATCACACATTTCGTGGATGCGATGAGACTTTTTTTTTTTTTTTTAGTGGTCATAGCAAAAAAAAAATCTGTGTTTTTTTTTAAAAGGAAAAAAATAGAAGCAAACGTGGGTTGTTTAACTTATTTTTCTATTTAAAAAAAAAAAAAAAACAATAAACGTATATTTACTTTGAAAAAGTGAGTTAGTGGAAAAGTGTTCTTATGTTTTAGGCAATGTTTTAATGCAAGTTAAACATGTATTTTTACCGAACTATCTGTTGGTTTTGTCTCTACTTAAATCTAGGGGTGGAAAGATATTTTGGAATAAAAAATAATCCAATCCAAACAGGGGCAGCCCCTTAAATAATAATATAGATATCTTTTAATAATAAAATTTTTTTTACCATCTTAGCTACAATGCACAACCATCTTTGGCTATGCACTGTAGCTCAACAACTCCACTGATACAACCTACTTTTGCTATATTTTGATGGTAAATTTAGCATTTTAGCAAAATTCCTACACCAATAGTAATGCAGAGACTTGTGACATAAAAACCAGGAAATATACACTACTTTCAGACGAATTAAGTTCACTTTTCTGATTTTGTCGAAGGTAAAGACTAGTAAATATTTCATATATATATATATATATATATATATTTTTTAATACAAGATAGAATTCTACTCTAACCTAATCTAAGTGTATATGTATGTGAAGCTCCCTCCTAGAGACTTGAACCTTAGCTTTTGCCCCCCAACACCCCACAAGCAATTATACTTGTGAAGTGAACATCGCACTAAGGGTATGCCGTGGTCATATTATTAAGTTCCAAGGTGTTTTTTCTTTTTCTTCTCTTTTTCCTTCGCCTATATTACCAGGTAGAAGATTCTTTGTATTATGGCAGTTAAAGCCTACTTTCTACATAAAATTTGATGTTGACATGTGGCTTATGGACCTTTCAAGTTAAATATACCTTTGGATTTTGGGATAAGCCCCTCACATATGAGAACTTTTCTTTTATCCCAATATCTTAGGGTATGCCATAACTTTTAAGTCCTCCTTCAGTTTTTACATCTTTTATTCAACCTTTAAGATTAGGTGAACACAAGGTATAAGGTTGAACAAGCAGGAGATATAAAGGGTACCTATACCCTTTCAAGAATAGGATCTAGGATCTAGGATCTCTCTAAGTGTAGGTAAGCTCCCTAAAGATAAAAGGACAGATCAGTAGGTCACACATAACTAGGTAGGTCATGATTCCAACCAAGAGGCTAAGTGGACCTTTGTGGATTGGTGGCAAACCATTAACATGCTTAAAACCCATCATAGGCAATGGTACAGATTGTAAGTAAGTGGGATGAACTTCGAAAGACTTTAGCCTGAATGGAGCGTACTTGTCTTTCCACTCATCACCAACCAAGGTAAAAGGGACAAAAGAACCAAGTAAAGTGTGTGCAAACAAGTATTGAACAAGCCTTTGTTAAGATTAAGAAATAGGATATATTGGAATTAAACTTTTTATCCCTAGTGGAAACACCACTGTGGGTGCAAGGGAGTACGCCTCGGCCAAATGGAACAAGGTGGAGAAAAGATATTGCAGTCGCCACCTAGTTTTATGGCCTAGGAACCATATATATAGCGCCTTTACTTTGACAGGTTGATCTTACTACCAGGGTATAGGTTCAGAGTTTAGGTACGGCTTGGGAAGGTATTAGGCACGGCTTGGGAAGGTATTAGGCACCCAAGACCGCCCGTCCTGTGGGTTGACTTCCATTCATTGTGTCTTACGTCTTAATCTTATTAAAGGCATATACAACATTGCATTCTAAACTCACAAACACACACTAACATACATCTAAGCATTCAACATGTCATTTTCATCTCAAACCCTAGCATACATCTATTATGGCATATCATATCATCATAAACCCTAGCATACTCCTATCATGGCATATCATATCATCATAAACCCTAGCATACTCCTATCACATCATATGAAAGGCAGCAAACAAAACATGGTAGAAACACAAACATGGCAAGATCAAAATAAATATGTAATTGCATCTAAACATCAAGAACAACTCATTCAAGCAAACATATTCATACTCATCATCAAACAAATATTCTTGATGCATGCTCGTGTGAATGCATGACTTACCTCACTTATCTTGCTGTACCACAACACCTACGCATCAATGCATGATCATATCGGTACATGTTCATGGTATATCAAATCAAGAAATGGAAAGAAATCCTAATTTAGCATGTTAAAGGCAAACAAACAATCAAACAAAGAAATGGAGACTCAAAAGCATAAGAAATGATTAAAACAGAGGCATCTTTTAAGAAAAATTAAAGAAACATAAGTAGAAAACTCAAATTAGGATTTCTAGGCACGAGTATACGTATACATATATAGGCCTGTGTACGCAATTCAATTGTATGCATACGCATACACACCCTAAGAACCCTTACCCAAAAACTAGAAATGCAGAAAACAGAGCAGGATTTAAAACAATAAATCTAACAACCTAATCATGCTTTAAACATAATTTTTATTTTTGTTGCAACTAAAAATATGCAATTATGGAAGGATCATTCAACCATAATATTGTTGAAACTAGGCTTTGCAACAATATGGAAGATGATTTTACCCGATTGGGAGTCAGAGGATCCATAGTACCTGCAGCCCCACAAACTTTTTTTTACAAAATATTTGATCTTGTATTATAGAAAGGAAATTGCAATTTAGTTCAAAATTAATTATGTATAAATGATTTTGAAGATTTAACGGAATATTGAATTCTATGATGTAGATGATTGAGTTGAAATGTATTAAGGAACAATTATTTTGTATTTTGATAGTACTAAATATAGGTAGGGTTTCTATTTATGTATTTATTTAGTTTTAATTTTTAATATATTTTTTATTCTTCAGTAATGAATCATCAAATTTCTTTTTCGTGCTTTGACCCAAGGATAAAATCATGGCTGGTCCACTGCAGCCTACCTATAATGGCATCTGTCTTTAACTTAACAAAGATGGATGAAATATTTCAACTATAATGCAGAGCTGTTAAATCTAATTTTATAATATTTTAAATAAAAATTATTAAATCTAATCTTTATATATATATTTTATATATATAACCGAAGCCTCTGAAGCTCTCACAATTTTTCACATCATCATTTTAATTTATAAAAAATTTTAATTTTTTAAACTTAATAGTGAGAGAGTCCTAGCAGAAGTCTATCTCTCTCTTTTTTCCTCATCATTTTAATTTATAAAAAAAAATTAACTTTTTATACTAAATAGTGAGAGAGTCCTAATAGGAGTCTCTCTCTCTCTTTTCCTTAATCCTAAAGTTTTTTTTTCTTATTTTTACGTGAGTCTTTTTTTTAAAACCTAAAGTGAGTCCTTTTTAAAAAAAAAAAAAAAAAATTCTAACATGAGGTCTAATTAAAAGAAATTATAATTATTTTTTTTATCCTAATTCTAACACAAGTCTCTCAAAAAGTCAAAATTTTTAGTTTTATATTATATATAGATAATAATAATGATGTGACAAGCTCTAAAAATATGAGAATGCAATTTATGGATCTACTATCAAGATAACATAGATTAGATTGGTGGTGGATAGTAAATTTAATTGCAGTTGAATATTATGTGAAGTCATCACCATAGAATAGTCCATGCCAGAATGTGTTATGTGAAACCAATGATATGAAAGAAAAAAAAAAATCTAAATCATTATATTGAACAAAAAGTTATTTATTTTCATTTATTTTTAAGTTATATATTTTTTAAAGTTAAGTCATAAACCTTTAAGTAAAATAAGTACTTTTAATTTTTATTTAACTATCCCGTGCATCGCACGGGTTAACGACTAGTTAAATCAAATAATATGATTTCAACTATATATAATCCAGTTATTAATTACGAATAGATTTTTGAATGGTTAAAGCTTAAAATTCTGGAGGCGTTGGAACCCAACCTGATGGATGCAAACACTTGTACTAGAACAAGGACTCGAATTCTACCACCAATTAGGATTCTAAATGATTACCAAGCACGATAGAGAAACCGGATTGAATATTGGACTCGAGACATGAGGATTAGGTGACGAATTTAGAGTCTAGTATGAAACGATAATAAAATTGACAACATTGATCCAAAATGATGAATCTACTAAAATTCCTTCCCATTAAGCTTCAATCATGTGACTATTTTTCTTCTTTAGGATCTATCACATGCATGTTTGGTATACCTTAAATCCATAGTTGTCTTTGTGTAAAAAATGATAAATAAATAAAACTCATAATTGTTTGTTCTACACAACAACAAGATGATTATGTCGTTGCATCCTTCAACCGTTCAACGTACAACGAAGGAACAAAGTGTGAAATAATGAAGAGAAAACAAACTGACAATGTCTTTTTACCTAAAGATTGGCACAAACATTTTGTTTTGTAAAATCGAAATTAAAAGAAAGAAACGTAAAAGCTAAGACCTTCGATCTCAAAAGCTGCTGGATTGCAGCCATTTCTGAAAGATAGCGAAGCTGACGAGATCAGGCTGAAGAGAATGGCATGGGGCTCAAGTTAAGAAGACTCCTATAAGGACAAGGATTCTAGAAGATGCGTAAGATCCAAGAGTTACTCTCCTAAAAGGAAAAGAACTTCTTGACCAAGGCATAAATTTCAGCCTTACGCTACTATAAATACCACAAAACCATCTCAAGGTACATACAATTCACCTCAGCTCTAGCACTTTAGAATTGTAAACAAGAGATTTCTCTAACTTGACCGTCGAAGGGTGATTGGCCGGTACCACACGGGTATCCTTTCTTAGGTCTTCACCTTTTGGGGGTCATCAAGCAGTGCAGACTATGTAGCTTAACATCATCAAAAAATGTTAAAAGAAAGAATAAAAAATTCCAAATTGCACCAAAGTAAAACAAAAAAGTTTATAAAAACCAAAACTAACATCTACTCAAGTTTTGTTGAATTTCATCACAATTATTAACATTATGATCTCATATTTTCACAATTTAGACCGAATACTAATTTAATTGGTGGTAATTTTTTGGAATTTTGTTTGAAAATTTTCATGAATTGGGACATCAATACTAGAGGCAATGTTGCATTATTAGCTTCAGATTTTTTGTAATTTTTTTCTCTTTAAAAAAATCAAATATTATAGATAACTTTCCCATCATCAACAATTCAAGTAAAAGTTTCGTTATTTCCATATTATATAGCTCTATCGTTTCAAAATTTAGTCCAAAAAATAAACCAAACAAACAAGCTACAACAACATTAATGTTAATAAAATATTTTCTAAAAATAGTTAATATTCATAAAAATAAACCTACAAACAAGTATTAGTATCCACAGCACATATTTGATCATGGTTCCCACGGACTTCATATTTTTTAATCAATACGTAATAGGCAAAAGGATGTTGCAATTTCCTTTTTAGTTTTCATGAGTTAAAATGTAAAGATTTTGAAAGAAGAGAGGGCCAAAAATATATTTTTTAAGAAAAATTTTTGTACATAGTACTATATATTTTTTTTCAAAATTGGAGGAGCAGTGGGGCACGGACCCTCTGCCCTAACATGTGTCCGTCCCTGAGATTATTTATAGTGTGTCATCCTGCCGGAAGTGTTAGGCCTACTGTCCAACCGTCAACTCAAAGCGTCTGCTTGATGAGAAAAAACTTGTACTAGAGTCAACCTCTGCTTGATGCAGCTACACATGAATTTCTCATTGATTCAAGTACCTTCTTGACCTCTGAGCTAAGGTCTGGCCGGTTCTTTCGATACCTGTCACAGCACCTCAAGGCCAAGTGAGCCAAGTTTTGAGCAATCTCAATTGGCCAATTCCCAGCCAAAGGATCCAACAGGGATGACAACTTTCCAGCATCTAAGGCAACTTGCACGTCATTTTCCATCATGAAGGGTGGTCTCAGGCCAGTCAACAATTGTAGTAATATGACTCCAAATGAGTAAACGTCTGACTTCGTAGTAAGCTTTCTTGTTTCATAGGAGTCAGGATCTATGTAATGGAAAGTGCCCTTTGGGTTAGTAAAATGACACACTGTTGTATCGTTGGTTGATCTTCTTTCATGGCATAATATACGGCAGATTCCAAAGTCACTAAGTTTACTCTTAAAGTTGGTATCAAGAAGGATATTAGAGGGTTTCAAGTCACCATGTACTATGCTGTGAGGTTTTCTAGAATGAAGATAAATGAGGACAGAGCACAACTCTGTCATAATTTGTATTCGAGTTTGCCATGATAATGGAGTACTTCTGTTCTTGCAATAGAGCCGATCTTCAAGGCTTCCATTGGGGAGATACTCATAGACGAGCACAAAAGCTTCCGAACAACAACCAATAAGTCTGACTATATTGGGATGCGTCAGCTGACTCAATGCACGAACCTGATATACAACCAACTAATCAGAAAGAATGCCAAACTTTTGATCCAACTTATTCTTTTTAGGTAGTGAACACAAAACTTCCCCGAGCCTCGTGATTATATAATCAATTTTTTCGATAGAGAAGTGCTTCAGATATTACTAGCTTGTTTTAATACAGAAAAGAGTTACAAACTAATAATTAAGTTGTCACCTTATGCATATTATACAAACACAAGCCATGATTTTACGAGTGCAAATTGCATGAAAAACAAGTAGCGCAGTACGTACTATTATACTATAACTTCGTAAGGTTTTGATTGGATTGTAAGAATTTTTGTACTACCTGAGCACCACTCTTCAATATTGTCACATTCTATAGGCTACAATCTTCTAATAATTCTGTAACGTAATTATATACACCAACATAACATAATAAATTAATAATGCATGAAAAAATGTAGTTACAGATAAAATGCTTAATGAATTGTACTTAAAAGAGTCAAAAGTCAAACTTTTTTTGGGTTTAGAGATAGGTTTAGAAGATAATAAATGATAGTAATTAATTAAATTCTAATCATAATATTTGTAATAATTGTAGTCTTTTTTTAACCGTTGGATCTACTTAAATTCAATAGTTTAAAAAATGTATAACGAGTTAGACCAGGTGTAACTTAAACATATATCTGTGTGTGTGTGTGTTTATCCTAATGTTCTAGAATGCAGAGAGAAATTGCATGCAAACATGTCAGATATTGTGGTTAAATTTATCAACATAAATGAATGATTATAGACACTTTCCAAATAAACAAGCATTTACATAATTCCAAATTATTTAAGCAACAGATCATCATATATAGAAGATCGAATTGGATATGCACCAAAATTATGTTCCAATTTTTCTTCAAATTTGACATTCTTTTAGTTGAGATATCAATTAAGATTAGAATATAGTAAACAGCTTAACAAATGCACCAAACTAGAAAACTATACTAATCTCACCCTAATATTGACATCATATCCAAAGGCCAAATAAATATTTATATAACTAAATAAATTATTCAACTGATTTTCAAACGAACACACAAACCTCCATTTCAAATTCTGAGGAGCCTTGTGAGCCATTAGATTTTAGCCTCTTTATAGCAACTTCAGTTTGATGCAGGAGACCTTTATAAACGTTCCCATATCCTCCTCGTCCAATTATAAGGGATTCATCAAAGAGGTGAGTAGCTTCTTCAATCTCGGAGAGCAAGAACTCAGGCATTTGTCTAGAGGCCTCTGCTTGTTTTTTTCTTAACCCTTCAGCTTCTTGCAGTGCATTGTCGCGCTCAATCTCGAACTCATCTCTCTTTTTTTGTAGCTCTTCATTTTGCCTCTTTAATAATGTTTTTTCTTCTTTGGAAATCCGAAGTTCTTCCATCATTTGGTCTTTCAGATTCTTCAACTTTTGAAGTTCTTCTCTCTCTTTCACTAGAGCTTCCTCAATTTCTTTCCTTTGTTTCACCTCTTCTTGGACCTGTTGATTGGATTGTTGAAAACTTTGAGTACGATTTTAAACCTTTTAACGTTTACAATTGTATAATTTTCAAGCATATGTTTCATATGATAGCATATTGTGTGAGTTGTGTATTACATGTTGAGTATTCTACATTTTTCTACTCGGCGGCAAGAAGAAATTCTTGATGCACATTTTTTAAAATATTGTAAGAAATCATTTTATGTACCATGTATCCCACTTATTATGCACGATAATATTTATAACTTCAAATATATTATACGCTATTAGTGAGAGAGAATAATCAACTAAATTTGAACAAGAATATTGTGTTCCAAATTAATTGTTTCTTATATAAATCTTATATAAAGATTTAAATAATTTAACTAAATTGTTAAGAATTATATAATTAAAATTATAAATCTTAGATCACTAAGAATTAGAGTTCCTACTTTACACATAAATAGTAGTCGGTATCTCTACTTTTTTTTTTCTTTCTTTTTTTTGTTTAAATATGATATTTAATAATTATTAATAGACATTTTCAAGTTCTTTTTGTATTGCCCATGTTTACTTAAATTCATTTCTTTTTTTCCTCTCTTCTTAGGCTTGTTGATTGGATTATTGGAAATTTGTGTAAGATTTTGGACCTTTTGACGTTTACATTGATATACTTTTCAAGCACAGTACATAGTCAACTACAGTGTCTAATTGACCTTGTTGTGCAATTATTTAAAATCCTTTTTTTATCCTATTCACAAATTCAAAAGTTTAATGAGCAACTTCCAAACTTTGCCATAGCAACTTCCATAAAACCCATGGATTAGCTCAAAAACTTTTAACAAATTAACAAAAAATGCAACCAACTAAATTTGAATCTAAAATCTTTACCTCGCATATGGCCTCAATCAAATCTCTTTGGGCTTGCCGGCGTAGTTGTGCCTCCATTTCAGCCTCTGACATCGCTTGTTGAAGTTTCTCATAAAGAGAACTTCCATCCTGCTAGGTTTTATAGTGATTGAGCATGTGAATAATTTTGAAGTGATTTTAGGAAAGGGCTATGTTTATGACACATTGTCTGTTATACACACAAAACACAACATTGTCTGTTATACACACAAAACACAACATTGCAAATGAATGCTTTGCACATACCACAACACTGCGAGCTCCATTACATGTGCATGTTGATATTGTACTGGCACTTGAAGTCAATGTTGGACTTGGTTTCAATAACGAAGATGCAACAGGGCTTTTTGAATTAGCTGAAGCTGGAGAAATTGAGCTTAAGTCTAACCCAATCTCATTCCAAGAAGTTAAAGTTGCATCAACCACTTTTTTGGGAGAGAATGTTGAGTAAGTAGGACCAGGACTAATAGATGATTCATCCCATTCACTAGAACTCCTAGTCCCTTCTACCTTTACATTTAACCTGCTCTTTGGATATGAACGCTCTTCAATATTTTGTTCGAAAGGAATATCCATTATTCTTTTTCCACCATTGTCCCTTTCATAACCCAGTGTAACAGAATTTGATCTCAAACAGTTAGATGGTCTAGCTTCAGTGATGTCCCGATTGTGTCCCAACGTTACAGATTTTGACCTGGAGTTTAATGCTGCAGATTCAGCATTGTCCCTATCGTGCCCCAAAGTAACAGACCGTGATATCAAGTGCTTTGCTCCAGTTTCAGTGTACGAACTTGCCTCCCTATTTTGATAGTTGCATTAGTAACAAAATCAAGCTACTACAACAAAATGTATACTCGGTGACAAAAATATTCGTCGCTAATAGTCCAGTTTTTCGTCACTAAGGACCTTTAGCGACGAAATCTACTAATTAGCGACGAAATTCATTTTGTCGCTAAAACCCCATCGCTGAAAGTCCCAGCGACAAAAAATTTCGTCACTAAAAGTCCAATTTGTTAAAAAAAAAAAAAACTTTTAGCGATAAAAACGTTTCGTCGCTAAATATTTTCCTCGCTATCGAGCTATCATTACTTATGATAAAAAGAAAGAACATATGTGTTCAATGTGGTTCAGTCACTAAGGCCTACGTCCGCCCCACCAAAGGCCAAATGGCTGTATCTTGCATTCACTAGATTGATAATACATTACAAGACCCATATTTATAATGGGATTTATAAAATTTAAAAGTAAGTCAACTATGTTTATTACATGGATATTTTGATTTTGAATTTCATATCAATATAATTGATTGTCCAATCCCTTAATTCACTCTAAGCAATCAATTCCTTGATTTATGTCTTCAATTTGGGGAAAGTAAGTGATACTTCCAACAATAAACTACCACATGTTCCAACAGCTTAAACTACAATGAAATAGAAAATTTAATCATTCGACTATTTTCTTAACATTATTGATTTGAGTTTATAAGCCTTACTAGTCATGATCATCAACTAACAGTTACTTTATCAGATGTAATTAACAACTCCGTCAAGCAAACCTGGTATGGATAAGGCAATATCTGCAGATAAATTGTACTCGACAAGAAAGAGGTGCTCGTTTGCACACATATTTAGCTTTCTTCGACTTGAGGTTCATCTTCCTGCATTATTGAGCGATGTTCATCGATATGCTGAGCTCTCCAATATCATAAGCAATCATTGATATAAAACCACATATAGAGGCATAGAATACTTAAATCATCACAAACATGATAATTTAAACCAAAATCTCAACAAACAAGGAAGTAGATTGGGGAACACCCCATTCGACACCTAAAACAATAAAGCCATCTTTGGAAGGAGTTATATTAACTAACTGTCCCTATTAATCAATGTAGAAAAGGAAAAAAAAAACCATATCAAAATTTCATGGTATATCTATTCATGATTTATTTCAATCTTTCCTTATTAAGAAAAAAATTTATAGACAAAGTTTAGCTACAAAATTGGTTGTAGCCTAAAACTATAACATTACTCAATAAAATAAGCATTACTACATGTTTTGAAAATCTAACTGTTGAATTGCATATTCTTTACACTCTTGATACACATATCAAATTTTGTGTCAAGTGGACATTATTTACTATAGAATCTATAACTTTATATTTTATGCATAATTCTAAACTATAAAAACTTGCAATTTAAACAATTTATTGATGACATAGTTATTGTTCTTTACTTTTCTAAAACTTTTGCAAGCATGAAAAATATAAGAAGAATATGTAATCCAATTATGGATTGTCAAAATTCATCTCCAATAAAAAAATATTGAGTAAGGTTATACTCTTAGGCTATAACCAATTTTGTAGCAAAATTTTTTCCAAGATTTATTTCATTCCTTAGTTATTAGTTTAATTATTTTTTTAGTTTAGGCATTCTTTTCATTAGTTCCCCTTTTCACTTATGGTCTAAACATTGGGCGTTTTGCATAATCCAAAACACATGTTCTACCATTAGGACCTATAAACATCTATTCTAATTCCTATAGCAATACAATTTGCCAATAGACATCCATAGTGTATTATACATAGAACAAGAATTGAACATGAAAAATTAATGGAAAGTGTTTTGTGTGGTTTGTACTCTTTATAATGCTCGTCTAATGCTCCTCCCATTACAAGCTCCTTAATCCCATAATGAGAGATGAGTTCTACAATTCCCTTCCCGATATCGTCCATTTCAATCCAAACTTTTTGTGCTTGTACCTAAATTTAAAAAAACAATAATGCATGTCATTCAGCAAAAAAAAAAAAAAAAATGTCAACATATTTGAAAACTTAGGAATTGTGTAATCTCAAAAGGAATCATCAATGGCAAAGGAATCTTGGATTTCTTTTTTTAGATGGGTAGATAGTGGGGGAAGAAGAGGTAGGATTTGAACTATAGATATGAGGCACTAGGAAAATGTGGTTACCAATGATGTAGTAAACTACCACTTGAACCCCAATATTGAAAGTTTGAACCATTAATACCCTAAATTTTTTAATTTTCAATGCTTGTAACCTATATATGGATTAACCAATAAAAATGACTGTTATTAATGCATCTTTTAAGGGATCGATTTTATTAATTTCAAATCCATTTTGGTAGAAAGAAATGTTGCAAACAATGGAAAATTATTAGGTACTCTTAGGATACGGTGATGTGGTGTTGTCTCTTCAAACACTTTATACTAATCGATGGCAAATACTAACATAAAGTCCAAATCTTTGTCAACCTCATATGATATACCTTCCATAGTTTTTTTTTTTTTTTTAACTAAGTCAAAATTCCTAATCTACCCTACATATAATGCTCTGCTTGGAGCATGAACTTGTCATCCCCCACTTGGTTCAATAGTGTCATGTGGTGCTCTCTCCTCATACACTTTAGACTAATCGTTTGTCTTCGATTTCATTTCCTGAAAATAGTAGGCCCCACTGGGTGAAATTTTGTTCAGATGAAGTTTTTGATTTCAGCTTAAAAAAAAAAAAAATCCAAATTTTGGGTATGAGAACAGACTAGGGCCCACACTAGTCTTGTTGTTTATATTAAAGTCAAATTTCTTTGTCTCATACTCCTCACTATATGTTCGTCCCTCTCTCTCTCTCTCTCTCTCTCTCTCTCTCTTGGAAAAGGTTTCTTTCTAAACTAGTTTGAAAAGAAATCCCTAAAACTTCATCTATATCTTTTTATATGATGTAAAATTTGAAAATCTAATCGTTAGATTGCATATACTATTATATCCTTCATGCTTATAAAATTTTAAAAATATTAAAAATCAATAACTATGTCATCAATCAAATATTTAAATTTCAAGTTTTTGTAGTATAAAATTATGATTAAAAAATATGTTTATTGATTGAATAATAAATAATATATGATTTAAAAAAAATTTGACATGTGTGTTAAAGACAAAAAAAAAATACAATCCAGTAATTAGATTTTCAAAATTCACATCCAATAAAAAAATATGTGAGGAGTTTAAAAAGTTTCTCTCCAAACTAATTTGGAGAGAAATCTTGTCCCTCTCTCTTAGCCTTTCTCACTCATCATTTCCCAATTTTGGGTGGTCGATCTAGGGACTTATGGGTTTATATTGTGGCGTGGTAGAACCAAGGTTTTGAAACCCGAACCAAACCGTACAATCCGACCGAAAAAACTTCGAACTACTCATTTTTGCGGTTTTTTTAGCCTCAAGAACCGCTCTATGGGAAAAAAATAGGGATCCGTGCGAACTGCGGTCAGACCTCACGGTTTTGAGAACCATGACCGGTTCTTGAGGTTCAAACGGTTTCTTTTTGCTTCAGCTTTTCCTGTGAATTTTGGGTACACTGGTATAAAGTTATGATCAGATCTAGAAGAAATGAAAAAGAAATGAAAGAACACAAAGAAGAACAAAGATCAGAAGGAGATCTGATAATTTTTTGAGGTGCTTAAGCTTCACTGATTTACAATCTTCAAATGCTGCAAAGAGAGACAAAGCTTTTTTTTTTTTTTTTTATAATCAAGAGAAGGAACTCTTTTTGATTGATAACAAAAACACAAACACAAACACGGACACAAACACAAAGAGACTGCTGATGAAAGAGCAAATTGTTGATAGTGAAGAAGAAACCCAACAACTAGATGTAGGCTACTCCAGGACGAAGACCAAGGCAGAGACAGAAAGCTCACAAAAGAACAAAAAGGAGAAAGATTGGAATAATGAATTATGGCTTCACTGCTTCAACGGCCAAAAGTAAAGTAAGAGAAGTGGTCAAGGTAGTAGGTGGGGTAGGTGGGGTAGGTGGGAGAATTTATTAGAGTTGTCATGCTTTGGTTTGCTAGTGGTTGAAGTTTTTAATTGTTTGTGTTTTACTTTTATTTTAAAGAAAATAGTTGATTCTTATATTCCTAGTGGGCGACGTTGTAGACATGCAATGCATTACAAATATCATCCGTTCATCACTTAAAAAAAAAAAAAAAAAAAAAAGATGCTACGTTCACAATATTTTTATAATATTTTCACAATAAATCATAGGTGATTAGTTGTTATTAGTCCAAATTTGAACCTAACGCTAATATTAATTTTTTGCTCTAACAATAACATCCCATAACAACTTGTCATTTAGGATTTATTGTAAAAATGTTGTGCAAATATTGTGAACATATC
Organism: Castanopsis chinensis; assembly: GCA_032878915.1. Lineage (NCBI taxonomy): Eukaryota > Viridiplantae > Streptophyta > Magnoliopsida > Fagales > Fagaceae > Castanopsis > Castanopsis chinensis. Next base: position 39,578,729 of record JAVQMG010000126.1, on the reverse strand, counting down.
ATTTCTCTAAAAAAAAATAATGCATTTGTAATTTTATAAGTGCCACATTGCGGACATGCAACACAATTACACAAATACCATTATATATATATATATATATATATTCTAATTACTATATTATTAGATATTATCACAAATTTAACTAATCAACGCAAAAAAAAATACTAGGATTTAATATTTCTTAAAGTTATGAATTATGATATAGAAAATACATTTGAAAGACAGATCTCTTTGTTTCTATATAGGAATAATAGATCTCTATATTTAATTGCACTATTTTATTTAATTTTTTTAATATTTGTACTAATTAAATATAATTATTTATATTTTAAATAATTATTAAATTAATTATGACGTCATCACAGTTCGACCCCGGTTCAACCTCGATTCGACCCCGGTTCAACCTCGGTTCGACCTCAAAAACTTTGAACCTTTCCCTTTTACGGTTCAATGAATAGTCCAAGTTTGAAAACCTTGGATAGGACCTGTTCACAACAGCGGTGGGCTTGTCAAGTTCTATTCTCAACATCAATTTCACGATCTAGGGGTTTTGATTTTTCTACTTTTTTTAAATTTTTATTCAAATGTTCTCTTTAGTTTATGATTTTGAGTTTTGATCATTGCTAGAAACTCACTTTTTGACTTTGGCGTGTGGTGGAGAAGGGAAATTGTATTTGATAGGTTGAATTGGGATTTGGATTTTGGGTTGATCTGGGACAAGCAGAGAATTTTTGTGAATCGTTCTGATGATTTGTTACATATATTCCAGTGGTGGTTATTTTGTGTTGGGGTAGTTGTGATATTTTTAAGTTAACAAATCGGGGAGGAAATGAAATGGTGCAAAGAGGAACAAAAAACGTTTATATGTGAAAACAAGCTCAAACAAAAAATGTGGTAAAATTGTTTTCTGAAAACTAGTTTCAGATTCAGCTTTCAAAATATCTTTTTCTAGATTTGAAAACAAATAACAAAACTTGGTGGCCTGACAAATGCGGTAAGTACTTTTTTTTTTTTTTAATGGGAAAACCAAACTACATTAAGAAATCAAGCCAACAATAACATCATGGAAAAGAGCTTGTTCCAGAAAATAAGGATTCTCTTCAATCCATACAGAGAAATCAACAATGCGAAGAGCATGTTTAGCTAGTAGGTGAGCAGGTCTATTACCTTGTCTTCCTACATGTGAAAAAACAACTTTCCTAAACTCATGTGATGCAGCCAAAGAGCCATAAACCAGAACAGCCACCGACACGAGGGGAGGAGCCACATCTATCAGTGCCTTAATAAGGATTTGGGAATCAAACTCAAGCACGAAGTCTCCAATGAGTGAATCTTTTGCAAACTGCAACCTGAGCTCAATGGCTTTAGCTTCAATTTCAATGGCCCCAAAGGGGAGATGTAATTTCTTACTACATGCCCCAATCAGCCTACCCCTATCATCACGGATCAAAATGCCCACCCCAACCGATTTTTTTGCAGCACAAACAGCCCCATCCATATTGATTTTATAAGTATGTAGAGGAGGAGGGGACCAAGTAACAGGGCAGTTTGATTTTTGTGTAAACTCCCTAGCTCGGCTGGACTGGTACTCTCCCAAATGATCAAGAGCACAGTGGATAATATCCCAGCCATTTTTCTTTGCCCCGCCATGCCTTACTTCATTCCTGTTATTCCACAACTTCCATGAGATCATGATAACCTTCTTCACCCTTACCTGAACCCAATTGTCAATCATGATAGCGAACCACAGCAGGTCCAGAAAGGAGAGAAAAGGGACGATCTAGTGTAGGGGGATCAGCTTTGACATTGCCCAAATTTCTCGGGCTCTTGGGCAAGACCAAAATACGTGACCCAAGGACTCCAACCCGGAATTGCAGTCGTCACAGCAACCATCAGCTAAAACCTTCCTTCTCACCAGGTTTTCTTTAGTAGGAAGGATGTTCTTACATGTTCTCCAAGTAAAATGGCGCACTTTATGAGGGACATTTAGCTTCCATATGTATTTCCAAAACTTCCAGAAATTGCTGCCATCAGATGCCTCACCATTAGCAGGACCCGAATCCAACTCCACAGCCAATATATATGCACTTTTCACACTGAAGCGCCCATTTGCAGTTGGCACCCAAACCTGTCTATCCTCAGGCAACCTAGAACTCAAAGCAATGCCTTGAATCAAATCAGCTTCATGCGGAAGAAAAATGTTTTGGACAACTTCCTTTTTCCAAACCCCTTCAGCAGCATCAATCAGCGAGTCAACAGTAGCGTCTAGAGGCCAACCGGGAGGAGGGGAGACCACTCTGTGAGATGGGGGAGTAGGCAGCCACTTATCTCTCCAAATTTGAATGCTGCTGCCATTACCTACTTGCCATCTTATACCTCGCCTCACAATATCCTGAGCAGCCAAAATACTTCGCCAAGCATAGGAGGGGTTGGACCTTATACCAACTTGTACAAAATCACAGTGAGGGAAATATCTGGCTTTGAAGACCTTGTATACCAGAGAATCACGACCCAGCTGAAGCCTCCACCCTTGCTTAGCCAGAAATGCCAAATTAAATTGTTTTAGTTGCTTAAAACCCATACCTCCACATGACTTAGGGGCACACAGTTTTTCCCAGCAAATCCACGCCATTTTACGCTCCCCACCACACTAGCCCCACCAAAAGTTCCTGATTAAACTAGTCATTTCATCGCAAAGAGAGTCAGGGATCTTGAAGCAGCTCATGGAGTAGGTAGGAATAGCCAAGGCAACAACTTTAATTAACACTTCCTTTCCAGCCTTTGACAAGAGCTTTTCCTTCCAACCAGCTAGTTTTTTTGCCAACTTCTCTTTTATATCTCGGAACGTATTCTTTTTATTCCTTCTCACCAACGATGGGAGACCCAGATACCTTTCGTGTTGTTTAATCACCTGAGCCCCAAACCTAGTTTTTATCTCTTCTTGGATGGATTCAGCCGTGTTGGGACTGAAAAAGAGCGAGGTTTTTGCTCGATTAAGCTGCTAGCCTGAAGCCCATTCATAAGTGTTCAGGACCTGTTGTAGGGCATCACACTCCTCTGCAGTAGCCTTACAAAATATAATACTATCGTCCGCAAAAAATAGGTGAGAGATACTCGGACCGCCCCGACAAATAGCAACCCCCTCCATCAAACCTACTGTTACTGCATTTTTAATCAAAGTCGAGAAGCCTTCGGCACATAGGAGAAATAAGTAGGGGGACAGAGGGTCACCTTGACGGAGGCCACGCGAGGGGGTGATCAGCGAACTTGGCTTGCCATTGATTCTAATGGCGTAGGTAACTGACATAATGCACTGCATCATTAAGCTTCTCCACCTAGAATGAAACCCCAATTTGTTCATAATTTTTTCGAGGCAAGTCCACTCCACCCTATCGAACGCTTTGCTCATATCAAGTTTCAGAGCCATCTCACCCTTCAAACCCCCTTTCCTTTGATTAATGTGATGCATTGTTTCGAATGCTACTAAGACATTGTCAGTGATTAGCCTCCCGTTCACAAAGGCGCTTTGGGATTCACTAATGACCGAAGGCAGAATTCTCTTAAGCCTATTTACCAAGGTTTTTGAAGCCAATTTGTAAATTACATTACATAAACTAATTGGCCTAAATTCAGTTACATGAGTAGGATTTTTTATTTTAGGAATCAGGACAATGTGGGTTTCATTGAACTTAAGGGGGGAGATACCCAAATTCAGGAAGTCCAAAATAGTTTTAGTCACAGTGCTACCTACTAAAGACCAAAAATGCTGGAAGAAAAGTGGAGGCATACTGTCTGGGACGGGGGCTTTCAGAGGATACATCTGTTTCAAGGCTCTGTGGACCTTTTCTGCTTTGAATTCTTTAATCAAACTGGCATTCATGGCATCAAAGACCTTGAGTTGAATAGCATTCACAATATCCTCCAAATTCGAAGGAGAAGAAGACTTAAATAAGTCCGAGTAGTAATCAACAAACACACTCACTATATCCTTCTCTTCTTCCTGCCAAACCCCATTGACATCAAAAATCCCGTCGATCTGGTTCTTCTGGGCTCGGGCAGAAGCTTTTACGTGGAAAAATTTGGTATTTCGGTCTCCATTTTGAAACCAATTCAAGCGAGCTCTCTGCTTCCACATCTCGTTTTCTTTCTCAAGCCAGCAATTGAGATTTACCCGGGTTGCTCTGAGATTTCTAATAACGTCAGGAGAGGACGGCAGCAACTCCAAACCTTCCAATTCTCTTTGTAATTGGGCGATTTTGACTCCCACATGCCCAAATTCAGCTTTATTCCACACTTCTAGCCTTTTCCTACACTCATCCAAGCAACGCACAACTAGGAAAACAGAGGAAGAGAGCAAACCATCATTCCACGTAGCAGCGACCACTTGTTCGCAACTCGCATCTCCTACCCACATGGATTCAAACCTGAATAAATTCTTTTGTTTTCCTTTTTTCGGCTTTAAGAGGAAGACAAGAAGAAGCGGGCTGTGATCAGAAACAAAAGAAAAATTGTGGTAATGCTTTGCCGAAGGGAATGAGGAGAGCCAATCTTAGGACACTAGGGCTCTATCAAGTCTCTCACGAATTTGGGTTCCATCCCTTTTCTAGTATAGCCAAGTGAAAGCCGGCCCAACAAAGCCCACTTCCCTTAAACCACAGAAATTAATGGCATTGTTGAATCTAGCCATTTGGTAGTTGGGCCTAGGAGCACCGCCCTCCTTCTCCAAAGAACTTCTTATCTCGTTAAAGTCACCCACCGCCAGCCATGGATGATGCGAGGCCAAGCTCAAATCCTTGAGTAAGTTCCATGAAGAAGTCCGCAAAGAAGTATCCGGGTTACCATAGAAGCCAGTGAGATGCCAGGGCCCAAAACCGTTACCACCTATAACCACGGCATCTATGTGTGACAAATCTGAATTTTTAACTTCAATTAAGACCTCATTCTTCCAAAACAAAGCCAGGCCACCACTAAGGCCCAAACTAGGGACAATAAAACAATACTTAAAACCACACTGATTACAAACTATATTCATCCAATCTTTATCTGATTTAGTTTCCATAAAAAAAAAAAAAAAACAATGGTGGGGTCTTCAATCCTAATTGCCTTTTTTAAGGCATTAACTGTCAAAGAGTTCCCAAGTCCTCGACAGTTCCAGCTGAGGAGACTTATTGCTCCCGGCGGGGTTGCTTCGCAACCTCCGCCAATCCCAAATGTGTAGCAAACAGCACACTTAGTTTTTTAGTTTCCTCCTCCACTTTTTGTTTTTTCTCCTTCACTGTATTGGACTCATCATGGGTCTGTAGCTCACTTGCTTTGCGTTTTGGGCGTTCAGCTACATGTATTGCTTCCTCCATTAAGTCAGAATTGGGTCGGTTTGTTATTCTAGTCCACTGACCTTTTTTTGTATCCATTTGTGAGTCGGGCTCAATTCCAATTTTTTCTTTCTCGCCCACTCTTTTAAAAACTTTGGTTTTCCCCAATTTCACGCTTTTTCTTTACTTGTCAAATGCAATCCGTCCTATTGAAAATCCCAACGAACCTACCTCACTATTCTGACTACCTACGATTTGGGAAATCTGGGCAGGTGGATGACCCACTGAGCACTCCATCTTATCCGCTGGATTTCCACTTTCCTCTTTTTTCATTTTGCTTCCTTTTCTCCACTGCACAGTATCCGTAGCACAGGGATTTGAAGGTGGCTGCATGTCTGGCGTGTCCTTTACAAACTCCTCACTAGTCACCTTGAAATCCGCCTGATTTTTTAAGGCGATGGCGTCTGACACCTCCCGAACCTCGGACCCCGAGCTAGCGACAGCAGGGATTTTGATTGTGTCTTCCTTTGCTACTGTCACTGGCTGGGTTTCTTCTCCACCACTGGGACTACCTCCCACACTGGCGAGTAGAAGTTGTCGAGAAACATCCATTTCATTCTGCTCCGTCTCCCTCCGTGGTTTGGGCTGGCTTGGCTCAAATCCCTTCACTTCGATGCTCTATCTCTTTGATGAACCAAATGGATTAGCTCTAATCCAATGACCGTATTGTTGCTGATCAATTGTAAGTGATCCTTTTCTTTTTAACCAGACTTCGCAATCCTTATCATCATGCGAGAGCATCCCACACCAGAAACAGATGTTGGGAAGTCTTTCGTAGTGGAAGGAGACCCAACATTCTAGTCCTTCCTCAAAAATAACTCTCCTTCCACGGCAAAGAGGGCGGGTTGTATTAGTTCTCACCCTGACACGCAGGAACGTCCCTCCCTTCCATTCTGACGGCTCACGTGGAAGGACGAGGGGGCCTATTGTTTCTCCGATTTCCTTCGCTGTCTCTTCCATCATATACTTGAATGGAACATCATGTATTTGAATCCAGAAAGAGGAAAACTTAAAATCAATATCTTTAAGAGCCTTGCTACCATCAAAACGCTGGACATTCACCAAGTGCCTATCGTAAGACCATGGTTCGCCAAGAAGGACCTTTTCTGCGGCAACTTCTAAATCAAAGCCAAAGAGTAAAATGTTGTTCCCGGCGTTTGTGATATGAAAACTCTCTTTTGTTCTCCAGAGAGGGCTGAAGGTGCGAGCCACCGCCTCCATGTTCAGAGCACGTTTAGTGTACAATTTGGCTGCCAAAACAAACTCCGAGACCTGGCTTTTTTTGGACAAAATCACTGACTGTCCCTCTCTTGCAGATAACGAGAGGTTGTCGCATTTGCAGGTTAACTCTTCCATCTCTAAGCTACACTGTTTCCCCTCCCCACGCACTGGGGACCCAAGCCCTACTAGTAATAGAGTTACTATAGGGAAGAAGACACTTCTTTCTCATAGAGAAAGGAAACTCTAGTACTACAGAGCAGAACTACAGAGCTCTAGCATCCGAGAACTTTTTTCCGATAAGTACTTTATGATCGTTTCTATAAATCTGGGAGTATATAAATTTTGAGATGAGTAACGTTACATGGTCACTAACATAATAATTTTCATAATACTTTTTACGTACAATTAAGTTGACAAGTTTTTATTGATAACTATCTAAGTTCACTACTAACATTATATTTTTAACCATCATTAAAATCTTATCACCTTGATAAGTATAAATATTTAATGAAATTCCTTGTGTCTCTTAAGTATTATTTTGAAATTTGCTATGTTTATATATATATATATATATATATATATATATTGAATAAAAAATAAAAAAAAATTCTTAATTGTAAGGTAAATTTGTTAAGGGGATTTGACAGATTTACCCCCTCTTGGCGACAAATAGAAAGGTATTCTTCGAGGGTCTCATTCATTATTTTCCCTTCTGTTTTCTTGTAATCACGTACAATCCTTTCGTCCAGTGAGCTTGCTGGATGGTGTCCACCCACTGCAAAATAAGAAAAATAAACTGCACTTTGAAATAATAAAAACCATGCAAGAAAAAACTAAATCTTAAAAACAAAAGTGAAATTCTCCAGATCTCCATAGTCATATTTCTTCATATTACCAGATCATGAGTTTAAAATCCCAATCAAAATTTGTACAGTAAATGTTAGATTGACCAGTTTTTCCAAAGTTACTAAATTCTCCAAATTTATTTCTCCACAACTGTGGCCAATTTTTTTCCAAAGTTTCTTTTCAATTTGTTTCACGATTCTAGCAGGGATCCTTTACTGTTCCAAGAATAATTTTTAAAAACCCTTGTAAATTTTATAACTGTAATAAATTAATAATCAAGAAGTAAATCATTAATATCAAGTTTGTCATTTGGATTTTCTCCCAAAAAAAAAAAAAAGTTTGTCATTTGGAGTTCCACAAATATTGTCAACCAAATACACTTCTAGACTAAACTACTAGAAAGTAACAAAGCCCTAAGCTAGCTTAACACAAATGATCAATTTTTATCACATCAAATACCAAATTCTCATCAAAACTTCCAAGCTTTATATAAATAGAGCGACACTTAAATACAACACTTTATGTATTGTTCCTTAGGTTCCCTCTTAAATATTTGACATTTGTCCATTTTAACAACTCAGCAAACCTTTGTGTTTTAATATTTTTTTTTCTTCCCTTGGCTCGTGAGAAAAGAGAGGTCTTTTTCTTCAATTAAGATATCTCCAACTTCTACCAAGCCCACACGTTCTCTCTCTCTCTCTCTCTAAATTCTCCTTCTTATTGTTGTTTGTCTTTTACCCTCTCCAAGAACAATCGTTCACGCTCTGATACAACAACCTCTGGTTCAAAACTTTGTTTGGTTCCCAAGAAAACAAAGGGAAAAAAAAAACAGTTCAAGGATTGTAGTTTTTAGTTTCACCGAATCTAGATTTCTTCTTAGGAGATTTAATGGGAGAAGTTAGAGAGCTTTCTTAAATTTATAAGCGATATAATGTTTGCCAAGAAGAAAAAAGAAAAGTTAACAGAAAGACAGGCGTTATTCCCATTTTACTGAGTTTTTAAAACAGATGGGTGTCAAAATTAAAAAAAAAAAATAACCTAAGGAATAGTATCTAATATATTGTATCTAAATTTTATCCAATATAAATATAATATATATGATCAATTTTTAAAAAAAAACAATACTAATAAAGAATAGAGTCTTTCTAACAGGTGCTCTAAGAGCAATGATTAACAATCTATTTAAAAATGTTTTAACATCACTTTCATAGGAAATATAAAAATTGTCAAAATATTAATTTTTTTTTTCATAAAACATGTTTTAAATAGATTATTAATCATTAGCTTATGTACATCTATTAGCATTTTTCTAAATAATAACATGATCACACACACACTTCTGTGCGTGGATCTTTGTGTATAAATGTACGAGCACAAATAGCCACACACACACAATTTTTTCAGACTTACAACCGTTGGGGATTCGCTTTGCAGGTCGATGAACATGAGCAATGCAAATCCTCTTTCCTCCAACATTGCGTAAAGCCCATAACAAGAATGATTTGCAGTCTTTCACATCGGTTCCCACTGCAACGTATACCACTTCTTCGATCACACTTGTAACCGGATCCTCTGAATTCTCATGCCCACTTGCCATAGTTGCCGATGTTCTAGAAAGCTAATATATATAATCAACTGCTCACCAACCAAAACTTATTCATAAGAATACTTTCTTTCTCTATATAGAACTCATGCTAATATTCACCACTTCCCTTCACTTTTTGAAGAGAACTTATAAAGAACCAAATTTTTCAACCGAAAAAAAGAGGAGGAGAAAATTATATAGAAGAATTGAAAAAAGTCTTTTGATGGTTTTATGAAGTTTCTGACCTCTGTATAATTACAAGTATGATTTTCATATAATTAATGATTAGAGGAGCAAAAGTCATATACTCATATTGCTCAATTCTCCGGTCTTTATGTACGAAGCATGGGCCCAAGAGTTACGGCAGCCACATTTTCATTCATTTTCAAACTACACATGTTTTATATGTTCTTTCTTATCTTTTCCTTCTCTTTTCTTTTCTTTTTTTTCTTTTTTTTTAATTTCCTTCCCTTATTCCTTATGTCCTAACTTCTAAGTATTGATCCGCTAGAGGTCTAGAGATTTGGACCCTTTTCTCATTACTTCCACAACATTTTAATTTATAATAAATCTTAAGTAATAAGTTATTATTAGATCGTATCTGAACTCACTATTAAATAAAAAAATTTCCTGCTAGTAACAATTTATCACTTAGGATGTAACAATTTATAACTTAGGATCTCTTATAAAAATATTATAAACATATCATTACTTGTGAGCGAACTAACATAGGGTCACCTATTATGGCTCATGGATGCACAACATGGTTCCGGCTCAAATAAAATAATCATATTATTTGAAAGAGTAAAGAGTAATGTTAAGAATGTTATAAATTTTTTATTCATTTAATTAAAAAAACATTGATTTGGTTTTTTTTTTTTTTAAAAAAATTGATTCATTCTGTTATGGAGAAAATTTAACTACAAAATTGGTTGTAGCCTAAAGCTAACTTTACTTAATTAAATAAACATTACTACATATTTTAAAAATTTAACTGTTGAATTGCATGTTTTTTATGCTCTTAATACACATGTCACATTTTATACCAATTGGATATTATTTACTATATAATCTATAAACTCATATTTTATGCATAATTTTAAACTACAAAAACTTGCAATTTAAATAATTTATTGATAACATAGCTATTTACTTTTAATTTTCTAGAAATTTTGCAATCATGGAGAATATAAGAAGAAAATGTGATCCGATGATAAATTTGTCAAAATTCACCTTCAATAAAAAGATATTGAATAATTTTGTAGTACGTCTTAGGCTACAACCAATTTTGTAGCTAAACTTTGTCATTTTGTTATTGAGGTAATAGTGAAAACCAATCACATTATTTATTTTTATTTTTTTTTTGGGGAAACCAATCACATTAATTGTCCCTATACAATAAGATAAATATTTTATACCACAAAATAAAATATAACATATGAGTAAAAAAAATTGTTACAAAATATATTAAATGAAAATATAAGAAACTCTATGCGGGATTTTAATTAGCTAGTTATCTTCTTTTCTTTTCTTTTCTTTTCTTTTCTTTTCTTTTTTTGGAAGAGATTTTAGCTGGTTATAAAGGATTGTCATAGAAAATATTTATTTATAGTACACTAGACTCATCACACGTGTTTTGCGCGTATAATAATGTTCTTTTTTATTTTGTATTTTGAATTTAGTGAAATAATGTTTAAAAGTGAGATAAAGACAATGTCCTAATTTTTTGAAAGCCTAAAACTAAGAACTTTTTAAAAAATAGTAAATTACTCTTTTAACCAATTTGTGTTTCTAAATTTAAAATTGTTCAACTAAAAGATATAAGTATTTTAAAAAGTTTAAGAATTTGTGTGAGGATATATTTAGTATGCAAAATGTTGAAATCGAATCAGAAAATCCTGTTAATAATAGTATAGATAACTTTTATTACAAATTATATAGAGTTTGAACCATTGCATATTCTTGGAATTTTTTGACTAGATTTTTTACTTATTCGCATGTTTCTTTTTCTTTAAAAGCTATCTAGGCTATGATATCTCCTCATCCTAAAAAATTTATTAAAAAAAAGCTAGGTTGTGTGAAAATATATATTTCCTTTTCTCGGCATCCCAATTCTTAAGTTAATAGTCTATTTGGATTAAAGAGGAGTTGAGTAGATTTAATTTAAAATTAATTTAATTTTAGTCAATTATACTCTAACTTTTCTCATTTTACCTCCTAATCTTAATGCACCATAACAAGAAATTGAAACTCGTAATTTAGACATTTTTGGCTGTTATTACCTGATTTTTCTATAGGCATTTTGGCTGCTACTGGCCCTATTTTCCAGTCGTATTTGTTGAAAAACAAATACCTGCCACAGAAATTCAGCAAAAATAAATAAATACCTGTCACAGAAGTCATCGTCATCAAATGCAGAAAATGTTGTATTTGCTTATTGGGAGGCCCCCCCCAAAAAAAGACAAAATGTCCATCATCATAAAGCCGACATAATCTATAGGGTTGTCTCTATTTAAGGGTCCATTCCGTTCGAATGAAAAATAAAGAAGAAGAAAAATAAATGAAGAAAAATAGAATAAAAAATACTGTTTTTTATTGTTTATTTGGAGAAGAAAAAAAGAAAATTGGGGAGAAAGTTTTCTCTCCGAGTCTTTTTTTTTTTTTTTCCTTCCAAATTAGAAGGAAAATCTAGATAAAAAAGTATTATGGTAGTATTTTTACAAAAATACTTTTTTTCACCTTTTTTTTTCAACATTCTCTTCTCTCTCTCTCTCTCTTTTTTCTTTTTTCTTTTTTCAACATTTCCTCTCTTTTTTTTTCACAACGTTATCTAAAGGCTAAACATTCTTTCTTTCTTTTTTCATCGTTACCTAAACATTCTCTCTTTTTTTTTTTTTTTTTTCAACGGGACCTAATCTAATTTTTACACTATAATAATAAAAATAATAATAATATAAATTTATATATATGATGTAATAAATTTTATATTATGTAATGAGTATAAATAAATCTATTTCTTACATATTATGTAACAATGGTATAATAGTCAATTTATATAAATTACATTTTTCATTCTTCCATTTTTTTCTCCAACCGAATAAAAGAGTTTTCCACCCTCACACTTTTCCACCCCTCCAACCGAACACATAAGAGGGAAAACTAAATATTTTCCATCCTCCTTCTTTTCCTTCCTCTCACAATTTTTCATCCTCTCACTTTTCCACTCCCCAAATCGAACAGACCCAAAAGCTGACTCTGGAAATCTCATCTCAAATGTTTTTATATTGGTCCGTTTGGATCAACTTATTTTGCTGAAAGTTGAAAGCTGAAAATTGAAAATTGAAAACTGAAAACATTATAGCAAAATAATTTTTAAATGTGTGAATAATGCCGTGAGACCCGCAACCAATGCATGAACAATACGTGAACAGTGCACTTTGTCTCCTACACAATGAATCCATGTGCATGAACAGTACGGTTATGAACACAGTGCGGTTACTGTTCATACGCACTAAAAAAAAAAAAAAAAAAGAAGCTAAAAATGCAAACGCAGTAGACGTGGATGCGGATCCAAAAAGATACTATATGTTACTGAAATTAGTGTGACTAGTCTCTTTGTTTTGCCACTATTAATTTGGAAATGGGTAAAATTTAAGTAAATATTTAGATACTGTTTTTTTTTTTTTTCTTAAAGGACAAAATTTAGAAATTGTTGTTTAGATTTTTCTCTTAAAATTCAGTGATGTGACTGTATTTAACTAAAAATACAATTTTATCCCATGAAAAAAAAACCACATAGTTGAATCTTAAAAGGACTAAAGAACAACACCTATATATTATACTTAAATTAAATTTTGTCCTTTGAGAAAAATGTATGCTATACGATGTAAGCAAATTTTATTATGGATTGTTAATAGGGTCATGCTAACAAACGCCGTTAGAGTAATAGTTAACAATCCATTTTATGAAAGTTTTGACACCACTATTAGAAATAAAAAATAAATAAATAAAAAAACTGTCAAAATATTAATTATTTTTTTCCTATAAAAAATTTTTTTAAATTGATTGTTAACCATTGCCCTAGGGGCATTCATTAGCATTTTCCTTGTTAATAAACCATAATAGAAAAGTTTTGACACCACTTTTCTGAAAAATATAAAAAGCTATAACATCATTTATTATTTTATATAGGGTAAACAACATAAATGGTCCATATCCCAATAAAATGTTTCTAAAAATAGCTCTTAAACTAATATCTTGCGCTTAGAGCATTGGTTGATATTTCCCTTTTTTAATAGTAAATAAGTTTTATCTAGGATAAACAACATAAATGATCCCTATTCTCTACACCGTATTTCAGACCCTGCCATTATCTCATAAATGAAAAAATTTGATGTGTCAAATGAAATAATAAATAATTAAGTTTCTTGCCACTTCAACTGCCAACTCTACAACCACATCATATCAAATATTTAAAAAATAAATAAATAAATCGACACAATTTTATTGTGGATTGTTAATAAACCATAATAAGAAAGTTTTGACACCATTTTCATAGGAAATATAAAAAGCTATCAACAACATTCATTATTTTATCATTTTCTCAATAAAATGTTTCTAAAAATAGCTGTTAAAACCTATGCTCTTAGATCATTGGTTAACATTTCCCTTTTTATAATAGTAAATAAGTTTTATTTATAAGATTTTAGGGATCACGAAAATTTATTATTGAGAATGAAATTCACCATTATGACTTATGAGCATAGTATAATTCAACTTCCAATATCATGAAACCGTTAAATATTTACTTAATTGCGCAAGTAAACGGTAAGGGCCAAAAAATCAATAACTTATCAATTTGTCTATGGAGTGATGAAAAATTATATGTCCACAACATTTTCACAACATTTATCTATGGAGTGATTGTAGTTATACCTTTTATTTTAGTTTCAATTGAAATCTGCAATTATGGAGGGAGAATTCAACCATAATATTGTTGAAACTAGGCTTTGCAACAATATGGAAGATGATTTTCTTACAAAATATTTGATCTTGTATTATAGAAAGGAAATTGTAATTTAGTTCAAAATTAATTATATATAAATGATTTTGTGGATTTAAAGGAATATTGAATTCTATTTTGATATGATATAGATGATTGAGTTGAAATGTATTAAGGAACAATTAATTTGTATTTTAATGGCACTAAATATAGGTTGGGTTTTTTTATTTATTTATATAGTTTAAATTTTTAATATATTTTTATTCTTGAATAATGAATCATCAAATTTCTTTTTCATGCTTGACCCAAGGATAAAATCATGGTTGGTCAACTGCAGCCTACCTGTAATGGCATCTGTCTTTAACTTACAAAGATGGATGAAATATTTCAACTATAATGCAGAGTTGTTAAATCTAAGTTATATAACTTTTTAAATTAAGATTATTAAATCAAATAATATGATTTCAACTATATATAATCTAGTTATTAAGTACTAACATAGATTTTTGAATGTTTAAAGCTCAAAATTCTAGAAGCGTTGGAACCAAGCTTGATGGATGCAAACACTTGTACTAGGACAAGGACCCAAATTTTACCAGCAACGAATGGCCAAGACTACACCTTCAGACTGGTCAATAATAGCTTTCCGTAAAATTGGAGCACAGACTCTTTCTCTGCATTACTCAAGACCGGAAACTCCGATCATTAATAACGAGAACGATTGGTTTACAGAGTAAAAGTAATTATAGGTATCACTATCTCCTAAGCTGAACGTAAATCTATTTTGAACTGGTATGTAGACTTGAGGTCAGCCGTACAAAGTGGTTCTGAGGTTGTTTTCAGGACAAGGTCCATCCCAGAGGGGTCTAATCTTGCAACGGCCATTGTTTCATTAAATTGGTTGATATTTATTGCCCGTTTGGATTCACAGCTGCGTTTTCTTCTTCACGTTTTCTCCTTATTCTTTTTTTTTTTTTTTTTTCAAGCCACAACTTTTTACTATTCTTCCGTGAACAGTATACCCGTGTACTGTTTACGAGTCTCACAAACTTCATTTTTCAGTAATTTTTTCATTAAAAATGGGTCTTACGATACTATTCACACATTTAAAAATTATTTTGCGACAGTGTTTTCAATTTTCAGCAATAAGTTCTATCCAAATGGACCTTTAGTACGCGAAACTCTAGTGCTTCAAATCTGATAATCAGGTATTGATTATCGCTGCAATCAAACTTGAACCCTTCAAGAACGCAATATCTAGCTCGATTATCATCATTAAAGCCACAGTTAATGGCCGGAGCCGCCTCCTGTAGGCTGTAGTGGTGGAATGAAGCCGAAAACACCCCTAGACGGAGCCCAGCCGCCTGAGGACACCACTGGACGAACCCAGCTGCCATTTGTACTATTCAACTTTTTTTTCAACTTTTTTTTTCTGTACTTTCAACAACAAGTTTTCAGTTTCAATTAAATAATTATTCCCATCGGACCCTAAATCCACATTGTGAAATCCGTGAAAAACAAACTCTAAAAGAGGGGGAGAGAGTGATCGAGATCGAGACCCAAAGGGAGAGGCTAAGAGGCAGATTGATACTATTCATGAGTCTCATTGTACTTTTTGAATAGTAGTAAAAATAAGCTAAAATTGCAAATAAGTTGAAAATTTCAGCCCATCTTAAACGAACACTTAATTTATGGTTTTTTTTTTTAATTAACTTTTTTTTTTCTAAAATTTAGAAATTAAGAAAAATTAAATATTAATTAAACTGTAAAAATTGGTCGTTTTGTGTAAATTAACGGTACAATTTAATAGATAGTAAATGGAGGACTAAATTGAGTAAGGATTTTGAGAGAAAATATCTGTTTATAATACATAACTTTTTTACACATCTCAAAATTTTCATAAAATTATTTTGTAAGGGTGGCAATTTGTGTTTACATGTCGGGTTCGTGTCATGTCAACTCATGATTATTCGACTATATGGGTCAACACTAACCCGATATGTTTATTAAATGAGTCAAGATTTCTCAACCCTAACATGAACCATTTATTAAACGGGTCAGTCGTGTCAATCAGTTTATCAGATTTTATCAAAATAAAAAAAAAATGAAAAAACAAACAAATAAGTATTTTAAATATCAAATTCAAAACTAACGAGTAATTACATCACAAATAATCATTCAAAAATAAAACATATCTCAATACTAATAATCAATCACAATATGTCAAAGAAAATAAATCACAACAACTAATAAGTTTATATACCTAGGGTGTGAAGGGAATATTGGTAAAATTTCATCTAATTAAACGGGTCAAACGGGTTCTATAGGTTGAACACTAACCTAACCAACTTATCAAACGGGTCAATTGTGTCAATTCGAATATGACACGAACTCATTAAATCTCAACTCATAACTTGCTAATTTCGTGTCGTGTCATGTTAAGTTCAAAGATCGTGTCCAATTTTGTCATCCTTGTTACTTATTTGTATGTCTTATTGGCTAAAAGCTAGCTATAGGCTATGTCAAAATAGATGTTTCCTATTTTGCAGCATCCCAAATTAAGAAAAAATTGCAATTAGTAATCTTATTAGTTAACAATGATAGCATTTTTCTTTTTCTTTTTTATATTGCCATTGTTGGGTTCTAAGACTTTAGGTTTGAATGTATTAGAACTTCAATTTGTAATGTTGGCAAACCATGATCAAAACGTTTATTCTTATTTTAGATTTGCTCAAAGTATATTTAAGTTGTAAAGTTAGAATCAAGTGTACTGCAAGATTTACTGTGTAAATCTGCTTGACTCGATCGATCGAAAATTAGACTCGATTGATCAAAGCTTGTGCAGATTGTATTTCTGCAGAATTTTCAAATTCAACCCAAGCTCATTTTGCGTGTAGGATTTTATGTTTTGCCCTAGGTATAAAAGGGAAAACCCTAGCCACGTTTTTAAGGTTGTTGCAGTTGCTCTTTATGCTGTGTGTGTGAATCTCTTGTGACATCTAGAGGTGTTTGTCTTCACATATACTTAGGGTTATCAAGATCTAGATTGATGTCAAGAGCTTGGTGATCAATTCAGTTGCAGATTCAAGAGCTTAAATATATACAAGCAGGAGTGCTTATGCTTGCTAGGAATCCAAGAAAGAAGTAGTCCATGGACTTGGAGCTGTCACGTGGTCGTGGTAGTAAGTTTCCTACTTGAGGTAGTAATAGGATGTTAGTGGTCTAAGTCGCTATCGTGTAAAATTCAATTCTTTCATAATAGATTTATTTTACCTTGAGGATAGTTAGGTTAAATTCTCCCCATGTTTTTTACCGGTTTGGTTTTCTTGGGTTATCATATTGTTGCGTTCTTTATTTTCCGCACTTTACAATAATATGATTTATATGTATTAACCTAGATCTACATAATTTACCTAAGTTAATCACTTGGCTAAATAACTAGGCTAATCTGGTTGTGTTTTAAGGGGTCGAAAAACGCACAAGTAGTATCAGAGCTGGTTAGCTCTAATGTTTTGGTCCTTTGATCTAAGAGTTAATCCTTGACCCCTGTTGTCATGGAACACAGTCACTCTCTTGTGATCCCACCTCACTTTAATGAGAATAATTATGCTTATTGGAAAGTAAAAATGAAAGCATTCCTGAAATCTATTGATGAGGGAGTTTGAAACTCCATTGAATACAGATGGGAAAAGCCCGCTACTCCAATGAGTGAGTGGCAAACTTCTCAGAAAGAAGCAGCCACTTTTAATAGCAAAGTTATGAATGTTATTTTTAATGTTGTTTCTATGAAGGAATTCAAGAGAATCTCTAAAATTGATGTTGCTCACACTGCATGGAATATTCTCCAAATTGTGCATGAAGGTACAAAGGTAGTTAAGATTAACAAACTGCAGCAGTTAACAACTAAATTTGAAAGCATTAGGATGTCTAATGATGAAAATTTTGATATACTTTATGCTAAGCTTAATGATATTGTTAATTCTGCTTATAATTTTGGTGAAATTTATGATCAATCTAAAATTGTTAGGAATATACTTAAATCTTTAACTGAAGATTTTAGACCCAAAGTAACTGTCATCACTGAAAGCAAAGATGTGGACTCCATCCTTGTTGATGAACTTGTAGGATCTCTTTAGTCCTATGAGTTGGACCTACCTAAGACTAGCAAACCCAAATCAATGGCTCTTAAGTCTATTGATGATGTTGATTTGAGTGAATTTGATGATGAGCTCTCTACTATAGAGATAACCTATATTGCCAAGAATTTTAGAAGCTTTCTTAGGAACAATAACAAAGGGCAAGAGGTAAAAACAATGTTGAACCTAGAAATTTTAGGAGGAATAAACCCACTAAGGTGAACAATAATGAGAAACCTAAAGAGAAAGCAGGTCAACCTTCTAATATTTCTATGGGTCAACAATGTTTTGGTTGTTAAGGGTATGGTCATGTCAAATCTGAATGTCCAATATTCTTAAGGTCTAAGGGTAAGACTATGACTGTAACTCTTAGTGATGATGAAGTTTCTAACAATGAATCTGGTAGTGATGAGGATGGAAACTTCATTACTTTCATTGCTACTCTGTAGTTGATGAAAGTATTGCTGTTGAAGAGAACCCTTCTGATGGGGAACTCTCTGAGAATGCAGATTTACAAGAAACCTATAATAAGCTTTGCAAAGTTGCTACAAAGGATGCTATGAGTGTTGATCTAGGCTTAAAGAAAATTGCATCTCTTGAACTTGATAAGAAAAATTTTCTTGTGAAACTATTTGATGCTAATGAATTGTTGAATGATGTGAAGACTGAGAACATGCTTTTGATTGATAAAGTTAAGAACTTGGAACATAAATTATTTGTTGCTAAAGAACAAACTAATAGGTCTACTAGTTCCAAACTTGATCATATACTGAATGTTTAAAAATCTCCTTCAGACAAAACTAGCTTAAGTTTTGTAGAAAGCATCTCTGTTCCTGAAACACATTCAACAAACTTTGTTCCTTCTTCTAAGCCCCCTGTGACTGAGATTGTCAAACCTGTAGAAGTTACACCTCCTAGGAAGATTAGGGTTGTTCTTCAAGAGTCTGAACCTAAGTCTTCTAATCCTTCTAAGGGCAAGTTGCATGATAGACCTGCATGGATTTGTCATTTTTGTGGAAAGTCTGGGTACATTCGTTCAAACTGTTTTAAGTTGCAAGCTGCTAAGCGAGCAAATAAACCAAAAATACATGTGCCTCAAGCACAAGATCCTATGGTATTTATTGGTGAGTTTGTAAAGGTTATAAACCTTTATACCAATCCTGGAGTTGCTCAGAATTCTAATGTGAATAATAACTTCAATGCTAGAGTTGCATCTAAAAAGTTTTGGATGCAAAAGGTTCAATCTAACTGAGTCTTTCTGACATGGTCCTTGTGCTTCATTGCTCTTCTCTATGTGACCATTGTTCTTTGTTGTTTTTTTTTTTCCTTTGTTATCTATTATTTGCATTGCATAACATTCATTCATTTCATTCTAGGTTGTTTTTGTTATTATTATTAAAAAAAAAAAAAAAAAAGAGGAAAGCAAAATGTGTTTTGCATTATTTTTTCTTGGATTTGAAATCAAGGTTGGCCAATTTAACTTTACATAACATGTTTATGTACCTTGTTTAGCTTGGATGAGCTTATTTATTGCACTTTACTAGTTTGAGCTTTGTAGTGCATGTTATGTAAGAAGATGTTTATAGTTTTTGATCACTTTGTCTTGATCTTAAAGTAACATGTCTTTGATTGTCGGACTTGATCTTAATGAGAAAGGCATAAATAACCATCTCACCACTGTTTACTAGCCAATCATAAACACCTCAATGCATATTGTAAGATTTTGTACTCGAGAAAGTGTAGTACATGCACAAAAAGAACATAAGGTGTAGCCTTGGTTTAAATATTAAAATTGGTGTATACATTATTGGACTATAATCAAATAAAATTAATGTGTACATTATCCCGGCTATTTGATCACATAAAATTGGTGTGTACATTTTGAGGCAAATCAAGAAACTTACATGATTGCAAGTTTGTATTCTAGGAGATGTGAAAGTTATATGATGTACCTCTTTAAGGGACAGTCTCTTTTTAAATTTATGTGATGGATTATGTAGAAACTGTGCTTGATTACTATTCACATATCACCTCACATGTATCTCAAGCTTTTGCTAGTTACACACACTACACAAATTACTCTTTGTTAAACTTTGTACATGTTATTGTGTGTGTTTTTGTTTTGGCCATCCAAGTTTGAAAATTCCTTGAGTTTAAGGCAAAACATATTTGAAGTTTGAGAATTTAAGGTGATTTGATTGAAAATCTTTATTTTTGGGAAAATTGAGTTCAAACCAAGTGTTTTTGAAAAGCATTTCATCTCATACTCATGCATTTTATTCATAAATTAATATGCTTTGAGGATTTTCTGCATAAAATTCCTTTGTTTTTCAAAAAATTGATTTTTCCAAAATTTCGATCGATCAAACCTATTTCTCGACCGATCAAAATTGCGATTAAAATTTTGGTTTGGCTCTATGTGTTTCGATCGGTGCTCGATTGCCATTCGATCAATCAAAAGCATTTTTGATCTATTGAATCTATTTTTTGATCAATCGAAAATAGTATATAGAGTTTTTTTTTTAAAACAAAGTTTTTCATGTGTTTAAACACTATTTCAAAATTTTCAAAACTCTTTCTCTCTCTATTCGATCGGTCTAAGAGTCCAAGCAAGATTTTTGTTGTTTTCCCTCAAATTTATTCAAGGGTTTTTGTCATCTAAGGCCTGTAAGACCTTTATACCTCTCCTTTTTCTTTTATTTTCATGATTACATGCATTTTTACCATGCATTAAAAGGAAATTTTGAACCGAAGGGAAATTGGGATTTTTGATGATTCAAGCTTTTTCTTTGGAAATTGATCAATGGGTTTTTGTTGTGGGATGATATAGAACTATTTTTGGTGATTTAATTTGATCAATTTGATGATTTTTGAAAAATTGAAATATCTAAGGCTTGAAACTACTCGAATTGGGGATTTTGTTCAATTGGGTTTAATTTGATGAAATTGGCTTGTTGGATTGATTAATATGATCATTATAATGTGCTATCTATCTTGTTTAATGATCAATTGGTCAATTTCTTGAAAATTGTACAAGTGGTTTTTCAAAATTTTGGGGTTTTTAATATAAACTTTATGCTCAAGCCAATTTTGTGATTCTAAAGTTAAATTGAACTTATTCTCATTGCATTAGATCATGCATCATCTGATTATACTGTTCATGCATCATATAGATTGTTATTTTTCTATATTGTTTTGTGCTAACTTGCCATATGCCCTTGGTTTTTCTTTTCTTTTGGTTCATTCTGTGTGTCTTGTCCTTTCCTTAGCACCTTGCCTAGGAAGACTAGAGCCAATAGGAAAGACCCCTCTTCTTCTGCACCTTCTTTTGAAAGTGATAGGTTTCTGAGTGAGAAAAACCAGGAAACCTATGAGACTTTGAACCTTTATCGAAAAATTTGGGCTAAGAGAAAGGTTATTTTAAATGAGCTTGATCTTGAGATTAGGAGAAACTTTGAGCGTAGGGGTTGGTTACCGTTGCTAGACATTTCACATCCCCCTCCGGCTACCTTGATTAAAGAGTTCTACTCGAACCTCTCTGTCCACTCCTATTATATCTTCGTCGCACTGATAAAGGCACCATTTTGCTTCTCCTGTATGTGGATGATATGATCACAACTAGTGATGACCTCAGTTGCATTCAAGAACTCAAGAATTTTCTCAGTCAACAATTTGAGATGAAAGATCTTGGACATCTCAACTATTTCTTGGGTCTTGAAATCACTTATTCCACAGATGGTCTTTATATTACTCAAGCCAACTATGCTTCTGAACTTTTGTCTCGAACTAGACTCACTGACAGCAAGACTGTTGACACTCCAATTGAACTTAATGCGCATCTGACTTTCTTGGAGGGAAACTATTATCTAATCCCTCTCTCAGACGATTAGTTGGCGACCTAATTTATCTCACTGTTACTTGTCCAAACATTTCCTATGTTGTTTATCAGGTGAGCCAATATTTGTCTGCTCCATGATCGACTCACTATACTGTTATTTTGCGCATTCTTTGATACTTGAAAGGCACTCTCTTCCATGGCCTTTTTCTACTTAGCTTAGTCTCCTCTTGTTTTTCATGCATTCTCTGATGCTGATCAGGCAAAAGATCCCGCTGATCACAGGTCCACCACTAGTTATTGCTTTCTCCTTGGTTCTTCTTTGATTTCTTGGCGAAGCAAGAAACAAACCCTTGTGGCCCGCTTCAGTACTGAAGCAAAATATCGTACCCTTGCTGATACCACATCTGAGCTCCTTTGGTTATGATGGCTTCTTAAGGACTTAAGTGTGTCCACATCCTCTGCTACTCCTCTTTATTGTAACAACCAGAGTGCCATTCATATTACTCACCATGATATCTTCCATGAACAAACTAAACACATCGAGATTGATTATCATTTTATCCGTTATCATCTTGTCCATAGTGCTCTCAAGCTCTTCTCAATCTCCTCCAAAGATCAATTTGCAGATATCTTCACCAAGTCACGTCCTAAAGAACGCCTTCGTGCTTTGGTTGACAACCTCAAGTTGGTATCACACCCACCTTGAGTTTGAGGGGGGCCTATTAACGTATTTTAATGTTGTGGACTTTAAGCCCACCTAGATTACTTGTATAGCACTACACTCTTAACTGCACATATCTACCTCCTATATAAAGGCACTCACTCATGTATATTCTTTTACTGTGAAATACAATACTATTGAATTCAGTAGTTCTAACAAAAAGAAAAGAATGCTATTGTCAAAAAAATTTGATGGAAGCCTGTTGTAGCAAATGGCAGGTACATTGCTTGGAAAACATGAGATTTATTTTTCCAACTTAAGCAACATGGAAGATTCGGTTTCAGAAAGTTCAAAGAATTTAATCAAGTCATGATTGGCAAACTAGGCTGAATGGTTGCTTTTGACCAAGACATCCTTTGTTTCAAGTGTTATGTCAAAAGGCAAGTATGGACATTATAACAAGGAGTGGCTAAAGTCATGAAGGTTAGAGGTGATCAATTGCATGCCATGTAGTAGGTCATGCCATTAGCATTGATGTGTAGGAAGATCTCTGGATTGGACAGATCCTGGGATTTAAAGCCAAACCAAATATTGATTTGTCTGCTAAGGAATCTAGCTACTTTTATTAACCATATGAGGCTCAAGGTTGGGATTAGGTATTACTTAGCAATGTTATTTATTTAATAATGAGTCAAAGGAGGCTTTCTGCAGCTGCTAGTACTAGAAATTCCAAAGCCAGAAAAGCTAATCTGGATAGTCGAGAAAACACTATAGAGTATAGTGAAGGAAAGGATCCAAAAGTGTTGAACACTTGAACCGTGAGTTCCCCGAACTCGACAAAACTAGAGCAGTGTGAGACAATACATTATACATGTAGGATGAGTTTGGGACGAGCTTATTTCCTTCAGCTTATATTTAGTTTTTAGCTTCTTTTTGGTACTATTCATAAATCTCATTGCATTTTTTGGTATTATTCATGGATCTCATTGTATTATTCAACTAACTTTTAACAAATTATCCTTTTTTTGTAAAATAGCGGAAGGATTAGCAAAGAGATATGTCAATTAATTAAGTTTGGTAGTGTTGTAAAATAGCGGAAGCTCACAATTATCAAGATTGATTGTGAAAATATTTTAGGCTTAGAAAATTCTCCAAAAAAACAATAGGAAAGAAAAAAATTAATCCAAAAAAAAAAAAATAGACACAAAACACCAAGAATTACATGGTTCCGCAATAGCCTACATCCACGGAGGCACTCTCACAAGCCCAAATCCCAAATACACCCAAATAGCTCTCTCTCACAAATTCAAACCAAACAACCAAAGGTTCACAGAAACCAAACACACACAAACCAAAGAGAGTCACAAATCAAATCCAAAACTTGCAACACACCAAGAGAGAGCAAATCACTAAGTCATAGAACCAAAACCAAGCAGCAACAAACCTCTCTCACTATTCCAAATTGCAACCCATAAATATCAAAAAGTAAACAAGAGAGAGCCTATTTATCTCACACCACTCTCTTTTGTTAGGACATATGTGGTTCACTTATTAGGAACATATGTCATTGTTTTATGTAATTGGCTAATCCTTTGACAAAACGCATTTTACTTGTATTTGAGTAGATCTATGATGTTTTTAATACTTCAAGAAACAAGGTTTCAAAATCAAGTGTTAAAGTCCTGCAAGTCTATCCAAGAAACAAGCTGAAGAAGTGTCTGTCATTAAAACTCGACAGCTAGCATCTATCAAGCTTAAAAAGTTGTTCCAGCCCCATGGATCAACAGCTTCTCGACAGATGCTATCAGTCGAGGTTTAAGAAAAACAGAATTTCTGATCTGTTTTTTTCCAATCCGTGAATATGTTTTTGGGCCTTCTTTTCTCGTAACCCTAGACATATGAAAGGATTATTTTAAGGGTTGTATCTGGTTACATAGCTAAGAGCACAATTGCACAAGAGCATAATTCTACAAGTGTGACAGGAAACCTAGTTTGCCCTAGTTTTTGAAGAAGCTACTGTGTTTGTACACCGTAGGGTTTTGTGACTAAGCAACTTCACGATCTTCATCTGTTGAAGAGAAGAAGAACTTTGCAGCTAACATCTTTTTCAAGTTGGTGATTGAAGTCGCATACTGGGATCTGCGCAATTGGTTAGTCACATACTAGGAGTTGTGCAATACAAGGAGAGATTGTCGCTACAGAACAAGTCCAATTGGGTATTGGGGCAAGGGTTCAACTGTAGGTTGGTATAAGGTACTAAAATTCCTTTACTTGTAACCGCTTGTTTTGATAATAGTGGATTCTCGGGAGTGGTGACTTTAAATCACCCGATGGGGTTTTTGCCTTAGAAGTTTTTCCCCATTCATAAACAAATCACCATGTCAAATTTAATTTCCGCTGCATTTAGTTTATTGGTGATTTTTTTATGCTACCACGCGTTTGCATGTTAATTTGATTAATTAATAAACTTGGCAAATTAATCAAATATCACAAGGGGTCAATACATTGTTGGCCTATCATCTCTCTCTAATTTTTTCGTAGCACCACTACCCTTATATAAGAGACTTGAGTCAACTAATATATTCAAAACCAAGAAGAACTAGACTTCTTTTCCACGCACAAAAAGAGAATCACTCTTATTCCAAATAGAACTCAAAATCAAGTAGTAGACAAAACTTTTAATAGAGCTTGATAACTTCAAACAACAGTAACCCAAAAGGAATTCATCTATTATCCAAATTCAACAAGGAATCAAACTCCTAATTCAAGCTAGTTCACCCCGGAATTTAACCATTCCAGTAGAGTGGCAAGTTAAGCCATAACTCCTTGTTAAGGTGGTTGAGATATTTCCATAATTCCATTTATTAAAGATGAAATGGTTAACGTTTCCCATAGGATTAAATCAAAATTGGCAGGTTAAGCCCAACACAAATATATAATGCCAAGAATATTGGCTGTCACAAGGATTTTTCTAAGATGACCTCCTAAAATATTTCATCATGTGAAATTGGCTTATATAAGTTGCGTCGTTGACCAAAAGATGAATTATGTTCCATCCTTGTGTTATTCTTGTGTTGATAAATATTAAATACGTTATTTAATATTTTCTATTCGTACTATGTTTGTTGATTATTCATTTTTTTATTAATAGGTAAATATAAACAACATCAACATATTTAATCAACTTCTTCTCAAAAATATATACTAAATCAACTATTACATTACATTTTATAATATGATAGTATATAATGAGCGTACCCGTGCAAGTGTACATGTGCAACATTCAGGTTGTCATCAACTCGTTGCAGGCAACGTTATCGCACCCATTTCAATTGCATTGGATTTATTTAAGATTCTTGTCATTCTTGTATACTGGCTTTCCGGAAGTTTTAGGAATATAATCTTTGAGTTAAAAAATGAGATGTGCTATGTCCACAAATTTTTATAAAATTTTCATAATAAATCATAAATGGTTAGTTGTTATTGGTTTAAATTTGAACCTAACAATAAGATTACTTTTTTGCCTCAATAAACACAACCAGTAACAATCTGCTACTTAGGATTTGTTGTAAAAATATTATGGACACATTATTTCTCTTAAAGAATAGGATTTACTCCATATATGTTTGCAGCAATTGTTGCATATGGGATTAGGTGGAAGCAAAAGGAGTTGATAAATAATAAGATAACAATAAAATTAGAGAAGTTGTAGAAATGAACTTGCCTAATTTAATTAGAATCAGTTTATTGAATAACAATTAAATGTTACTTTGGGAAGTGTATCTACTCAATAGCACTATTTTCAAAACTGGACCGGGAGGTTGGACCGTGAAAACTGAGAACCGAGATGAAAACCGGTTTTTTAATCATAAAAAACCGTGTTTTTAATTAATTTCATGAACCCCTAAAACAAGGGTTGGACCGCACGAACCGGTCAAGGACCGTGTGGTCCAACCCCTTAGCAATTTTTTTTTTTTTTTGTATAAAAACAACTTAACACAATTTTATTCTACTTAATTAAATTATCCATCTCTTACAAGGAATAAAAAAAATTATAATTAAAATCCTTCAAAGATATTCAACTTTACTTCAAAAATTAATCATAAATTTTAATGTTTTCATGGTTATTATTTTATTTTATTAACTTTCTTATTTAATTATTAAATATATGCTTGAAAATCATTAAATTTTCCTCACATCTATAGATATATTGGTCAATTTTGCTAGTTTTATAAATTTAATATCTATATTTAAGCTTTAATTAATTATTAAATTAATTATGACATCATCACGGTTCGACTCCGGTTCAACCTCAGTTCAACCTTAAAAACCTTAAACCTCTCCCTTTTACGGTTCAATGAACGGTCTGGGTTTCAAAACCTTTCTCAATAGTTGCACTCATTCAAAAAAAAAGTTGATAAATAGTAAGTTAACAATATATAACATAACCCACAAACATGACACTGTTTTTGCAAGTCAAGGTTGGTGTGTAGAATGGCAAAGGTTCAAATTTGAGACAATAAAAGTTTCTTCAAAACTCAAAACTATAACTATTTTACATGCCAAATCTTATCAAATTTTAGGAATTCTACCCCAATCTTATCCCTTTTATATTTGAAACACTAAAACCAAACTTTTTTTTTTAATATTATCATAAGTTATGTCAAACAAGAAACATTAAAACCAACTTTTTTATATTATCATAAGTTAGGTCAAATTGGTTAAATCAAGTCAAGCTGATTTTAAATTTGACATTTAAAATTTTATTTAACAAATTCGAGCATTAGAAACACAATTACACAAGCATTAAGTAATATTTTAAGAAAGAGTTTCACACTTCTATTTTAGAAACCTTATTTCTTTATGTAACGAAAATTAAAAATACAGGCATTTTTGAAATCTAAATTAACAATGGGTTTAAGCTTAGATACCTAATGTAAAAACCCGAACCTAGATAGCAGATTTTAAAATATTAATAAAACCCATTAGAAAAATCCCTAAGTATAAATGGGTTCATGTCAAAGTGGGTGGACCTGCCTTGACAATATTAATATCCCACTTTGACATAATTAATAGATGGGTGCTGCGACTTAAATAATGCTCCCAAGTGTAGGATTGTGGCGAAGTAATATCTCAGTAAGTCCGAGGTTGAATCCACAGGGAAAAGAGAATTAATTAGCAAACCATAAGAGAATAAAACTAAAATAATAAAAGTTAACTGAAGAGATTTTTGATAGTTTAGTAAAGGTAATTTAATTTGAGAGAAAATAGCAATATATAAAGCTCTAAGGTTTAGGGATCAACACACAACACATCTATTGGTAGTCTTAACAATATTTATTTTATAACTCAACTAAAATTCATACGAAGGATGATCTTATCGGATGATTTAACAATAAAAACTCAAGAATTAATTGTCTAAGGTGATTTTAGGCAATAATTGATTGATTTTAGGCAAAACAAAACTAGTGAATTAGTTCGCAGGGAATACTAAGCATTTAATGTGCTTGGAGTCTACGATAAATCAAAGGATTATACATAATTAAACACTTTTCTATATAAGTAAAACAATCAAAAAAATAAAAATATAAGCTTTAAAACCAATAAATAATTGTTAACAACATACTAATAAACTGTTGGGTTTCACCACTTGCCTTAGCAAGGCTTCTAGCAAGCCATAACACAAATAGAACTCTAAAAACTGTAAAGAAACTTTAAGAAAACCTAAATTATGTTCTACAGTGGCTCTCCCCCCCCCCCCCCTCCTCCCCAGAATTTTGCCCTAAAGAGCTTTTAAATAGGTCAAGGAATCCTATTATAAGTTGAATTCCCGTTTGGAGAAAATCTCAAGTTTTTAGGCTTCACTTAACCGAAGTTGTTGGCCCATTTAACTTCAGAATTAGGACTTTTAGTAAACTAAAAGTTGTAGCCCTTTAAGTTAGCTATGCAGCCCAACTTGAATCATCTTAATTGGATATTTGAGAAAAAAAGTTATACTCCAAATACTAACTGCTGCGCAAGCTGGAATCCTAATCCGAATTGGACTTGGATTTGGTGCAAACTTCCTTTAATTCCTTGCTCCAATTGGACTTGAATTTAATTGGATTGACCTTCTTTGACTTCATCATGGCCCTTGTAAAATTAAATTCCATTAGATTTATTATTTGCACAAATCCACTTATTTAATTTCATCATCCTACAAAAAATAAATTTATATATTAAAATTCAATTAAGCACAAAATTGATTATTTAGCATTATTCCAAAACCAACTACAAAATGCATGAATTAACTTAAAATAAGTATGATAATTCTTTCTAATAATGATATAAATATGCAAAATTAAGCTATTATCAATGGGCCAATCTCATGTTAACATGCTTAACTCTAAATCCACCCAAATAGGTTAGCTTGCGAGGCAACACAAATTGCACCCGGTTTGTAATTTTGTGTGGCATGCATGCTCAACTATTCTACAGGGGTAGAATTACCTTAAGGCCAAGGGATTCAAATGAACCCCCTGACCTGGCCAAAATACTTTATATATATATATATATAGTTTTGACCTCCTAGAATAAAAATTTAAACACCTTGATCCTAAATTTTGTTTAGACTCAGCTAAAATAAGTTTGAATATGATCAATTTAAAGCTACTTGCATAATAATTTAACAATAAAGGTTAAGTGGCAAGTTATAATTGGTTTTTATCTGAACCCATAGCTAACATCACTTTTTTACCTACTTTGACAACTTGCCACCTAGATTGTTGTAAAATTTTTGTGAAAATGTTGTGTTAGTAGCACTACTTAAAATATTTGATTTTATAAGGCAAAACTGTTTCAAATTTTTGCTTCTTTAAAAAAAATTATACATTCTTTTTAGGACTCTAGATTTCTTTGCCATTAACAGCAAAATTAGGTTGTTTTTCCCTACACTTTTCTTCTTCATCAGCAAAAAATCACACCATCATTATAACCAATAGATATGTATTTACATCTGTGATTCTTTCCTTATTCTCTCATTCTCCCTTATATGTTTTCTTAGGTTTTCTCTCTATTTGATAGAGCAGTTTGATAAATGCTCTATAGATTTCCAAATCCAAAAGATCTTTAGTGTTTACTCCAATTCCAAAATATTAACCACATGTATGGTTAAAAAATCATACACTTCAAAAATAAAAACTTATATTAGTTATTATTTTTTCCTTAGTTTCACATTTACCCCTAGTCCAACTCCTAAGTGTGTTACTATTCTTCTTTATCATATATTTTTATTTAATTGATATTACCTATAAATATATAAGTTATTATTAATTTGACAAAAATGCATTATCAGTTGCTTAATTATATATTTTTATGCCTTTAATCGTTATTATCTTACTGATCTTTAAACTATTAATAACTTTTTTAGAGTACAATATATATATATATATATATATAATTGTATTGTATACTAAATTATATTTATTATAGTATTTTAGATTATTGTAAAATATATATAATATGGAAGTTATATATACAGGAAAAAAATAATCATTTTATTTTTTACTCTTGACAAATTTCTAGCACTGCCATTGCTGGCCCTTCAGGAAAAAAAAAAAAAATCCCTTGACCTCAAAAAAAAAAAAAAAAAAAAGGTTAGCGGCCTCTAATGGGCTTGACATGTAAGAGATCCCCCTTAAATCTAATACTTAATGCATCTAGTTCAACACATCAACCATCAAATAAGAGATCCCCCTTGGATCTAGCGGAATAAATTTTGTATTAAAGCCGTGTAGATAGAGAGTACCATGCTTGTGGTTGTGAGTTATAATAATAGGTGAAAACCACATTTTCGTCCCTACATTTTCACGCGATTCCCACTTTGGTCCCTATCTTTTTTTTCACCACTTTTAATCTCTATCCTGGAAAACGCGTCTCATTTTTGTCCCTGCCGTTACATCAGAGACAGAAATTACACATATGGCAAACGGAATAATTTAGTCCTAAAGTATCCACGTGGCTGTCCCGCCCTTCAGTTAGTCATATGGCACTCACTCATGTGACATTCTTTCTAAACACCCCAAATCAACTAACAGCTTAACCCTAACCTCTTACCTCGTTGTTCAAATCACCATAGACCACACAAAAAAACCCCAAATCAGCTAGCACAAAAAACCCCAAATCAAGAAGCACAATCCCTAACCTCTTACCCAAATAGCTTCAAAGTGATTGTAGCAACTCCATGTTTGAAAGGCACATTGCACGAAGGTTCTCTCTCTCTCTCTCTCTCTCTCTCTCTCTCTCTCTCTCTCTCTCTCTCTCTCTCTCTCTCTCTCTCTCTCTCTCTCTCTCTCATGAATGCTATTTTTAAGTGCTGGGTAATTGGTCTTGATCTCAATCCCAGCTTTTGGGTTTTGAGAATTTGGGAATTTTGAGTTATGTTTTGTTGTTGCTCTAGTTTCTTTCTCTATTTCTCTTTCTCACTCTCACTCTCTCTTCCACTCTCCCTTTATAGCTTTTGTAGTGAACATAATATTGACTATGATTGTGGAATAATTGTGGGATTTGCATTGTTTGGCTGTTTGGTTGTTGTGTGTTACTTTTGTTTATATCTTTTGGTATTTGCAGCTGTGTTTATTTTACTTTTGTTTATGAGGGGCCACAATTTTTATTGTTTGTCTGTATTGTGTGTCATTATTGTTTATCAGGGGCCACTATATTGACTTTGATAAACCATAGAATCTTTGTGTTGGTATTTGCATTGATTGTTAGTATTGTGTCTTGCTTTTCAAGAAATGGTTGGGTCCATGTGTTCCCTTTGTCTGTATTGTATGTTTTTTAATATGTTTATTAGTTTATTAGCCTACCAAAGTATTATTAATTTTAGAAAGTGTATATCTGTTTTCATTCTATTTTCTTTCCATGACTTGCATGTAGGATGGATGAGTGTTTCATTCTGCATGTCCACCATGGTGGTTAGTTTACGTGGGACCCTTAAGCTTATGTGGGAGGGACAGTCGATATAGTGGATAACTATGACCTAGATAAGTGGTCAAAAGTAGAGATCGAGAGTATCTATAACGATTTTGGGTACACTGCAGTGAATAAGCTATGGTTTAAATGAGGTGGTTAATCATGATGCTACTGTGTTCATGACTGACTTGGTGAAGGGATATGGGGACATTCATGTCTTTGTGGAGCATCCAGTGAATGAACCAGTTGAGTTAGCAGTGGAGGATATAGAGCCCTTAGCTGTTAGATCACCTAGTAGTGAACCAGAAAGGGTAAATGCCTTAGAGGTTTTCGGTGGTTATCAACAAAATGAATATGTGGTTTATTGTGTTAGCAGTGACAGTGACAGTGAGCTTCAGAGTGATCACTTTTATGAGTATGAGGAGGATAATGATAATCAAGAGAATGATGGTGACGGAGAGTACAGACCTGATTTTTCACAATGTGGAGGCCATGATAATGATGAAACAAATAATGTTGACCATCGTGAGGCACACGATAATGTTGATGAAGAGTACAGGCCTGATTTTTCACAATTTGGAGGCCATAATAATGCTGAAACTACAAATGTTGACCATGGTGAGCCACATGAGGTAGATGCTAAGCAAGCTTGGGCTAGGAGGGCTGGCAAAGCACTAGTTGTTGATGACCAAGTTAAGGAGAGTAGTGAGGCTGAGGGGAGTGACCTAAAAGAAGAGCCACAAATGCAACCAATGGACATTGGTGAAGATAGTGCTAATAGTTGAAATAATCAAAATAAAGATGATAAGATTGAACCAGGACAAATTAGTGGTGGTTTCATGAATTCTGACTTTGAGAGTGAGGAGCTGCTTAGCCTTGATGAGAGTTCATCAAGCAGTGAGCATTGTAATGATTCAAGTGAAGGTGAGACCCCTACTGCTGAGGTTAACAATTCTATTAGGAGGAGCAAATTCCCAATCTACTGCAGTCTCACTCAACAACTATCTGGGCTAGGAGTATGTTCAAAAGTGATGGCCAGAATGACACAGTCCTGAACAACATATGTGAAAGCTTCAAAGTAGGATACTTAAGTTCAAGAGCAAACCTATAATCACCATGGTAGGCAATCTACTCAGCTTCAATACTCTCTTATGATCCATAGACCTGTGTGATTTATGAATGATTAATTCTCCCTTTCTCTCTATGTGCTTACAGCTTGAGTGTATTAGGCTATATTTGATGAATAGATTTCAAGCAAATAGGCAAATGATCTAAAGGTGGAATCTGATTTGTGTCATAAGATAAGAAAGAGATTGTACAAGGAGAAGTTCGCATGCGGTAAGTGGCTAGCAAGTTGGGCTGGTCATACCCAGTTTGAAGTGAAAAATGGGTTGGAGAGTTTCACTGTGGACTTGGAAGAGAAGAGATGCAGCTGTAAGAAGTGGGACATAAGTGGCATACCATGTTGCCATGCCATTTTTTGTATCTTTTTCAACAGGAAAGATTCTAAAAAGTATGTAAATGCTTGCTACAAAAGGATTACCTACATTGATTGCTATGACCCCATTATAGAGCCCATCAATGGCCAGAATATGTGGAGACCTAGTGGATTGCCACCTGTGCAACCCCCTATCAAGAGGAGACCTCCTAGCCAACCTAAGAAGAAGAGGGCACTAGAGCCTGATAAACCTAGAAGTCACAGAAAAAACAAAAGTGCAAGCATCTCAAAACAAGGCAAAGCATGTGGGAAATTAGGCCACAACAGAAGGAGCTGCAAGGGAGAAGTAGGAGGGTACTTCTCCCTACCTGGGAGTGCATCCCAAGCCAACAAGAGCACTAGGAGGGTAAGCATACTACTTTGACTTAGATATTTGTGTTGTTTTGTTTTTCAATTGGTAGCTTATTAATTGTTATTATGCTTGTGCTTGTGCTTGTGCTTGCAGGCAGCCAAAGATGGTCATGCAAACAACCCAGTTGTAGGCAATGCACAACCAGGCTCCAATGCTCAACCAACTGTACATAAGGCACAACCAAGCTCTACTGATGATATGACCACAATTGCATCTCCACCCCCCACAGATAACCAGTCCAATCTAAGACCAAAAAGATAGAGGAAGAGAAGTGCAATCACCACTGAATGCATCTAGGAATGCAGCAAGATATGCGGCAGCAATGAGATCTGCTTGAAGATAGAAAGCTGAAGCATGACCTTTTTTTTGCTATATGTTGGCAGCCAAAGTTGATATTTTTTTTTTTTTTGGGAGAAAAAAGATGACCAAGTTTATGTAACTGCCAGGACAATTAGCTTTTTGGTATACTTATATAATGGCTGACCATGTCCTTTTTTTGTATGAATGTGCTGGGTAAAGTTTGTCCCATATTTTGTAATTATTGGCACACCAAAAACTGTCATTGGTGTTAATTAGTGATCATTAGTATTTACAAGTGGATGAATACTTGGTGTTAATTATTGTCTATTTATTGGTGTTAATTAGTTCATTAGTATTTAATCCTTGTGATGAATATTTAATTCTTGTACAGTTGAAGCCAAATTTGTTTGACTGGCATTGGGGGGCTATTGTGCTTTTAATGATATTGTGTTGGTACCCTTATATGATTCAGATATGCAGGTATGTGATTATGGAGGTCTGTGAAACAAATGCATTCACATAGCAGCATGACACTAACATGTGATCTTGGACACGTTTACTTATGTTGGTAGGCAAGGTGGGAGATATTTCATTTCAAATAATTCTTGTGATAGGTGTTGTGATGGCGTAAGTCCTGTGGTGCGTGCAAGTGCTGGTGTGTGTGTATATGTACCGGTGCAAAGTGTGCAGTGCAGGTGCTGAAGTGGTGTGTGTGTGTGTGTAGTGCAGATGTGTGTGCAAGTGTTGGTGTGTGTGCAGTGCAGGTCCTGAAGTGGTGTGTGTGCAATGCTGGTGTGTGTGCAGGTGCAGTGCAAGTGCAGGTGCTGGTGCAGGTGCAGTGTGGGCTATGCTGAGCTGCTGAATCAAATTGTATAAAAGGATTAGGAAATGGATTAAAACAAATGATGTAATATTGACTGATATTTAATCATGTGAAAGATAGAATTAATCTTGGAATTTTTCTTGTTCTAGTTTACTATAAATTTTAATTTTAATTTTTAATATATGAGTAATAGAAATTCATTTAACAAATGCATAAATAAGGAAAAGCAACAAGGAACAGAAAGAGAAAAACTTAACAAATGAAAAGTCATCTAAAAAGTCCATGGCAGTAGTCATGGGGAAATTATAGGAATTGGAAGTCTACTTGGATAACTATATAAGGCCCTGGAATGTTCAGTTTCTTCTTGTCATGCTTATTTGGATTTTGGAGCCATGCAGGGGATAAATTGATTCAAAAGCCAGAAATGTTGTGTTCTGTGGCTAGTGACTACAAGAAATTCTTACAGAAATGCTTAAAAATTGACCCTTTCCTTTTTTATATTCCAAATCATATGTAAAAGTTCTTAAAGATTGAAATCATGAAGCCTGCACTGTTTATTTGGTTTTAAGCTTCATATACAGAGTAATATTAAGTGCACACAAGGCACAAACAGTTCACAACAATGCAATAAATTGGTATACAAGTCATACATTAATTAAAAAGCGATGTTCCATTGCTAAAGCCTGGGATTACAGAGAGAATTACACCAAAATTCAGGTCTTTTCCCACTAATACATACCAACACAAATTCAGGCAAACACATACCAACACAAAAATTTTGCCAAAACCTACCAAAATTATGGCCTTTTTACACTAATATGTACCCACCTAATGACCCATTTTTCCCCGACCCATTTTTCCCCAACCAAAAGAAGCATCAAGCAGAGTAGCATCTCACTTATCACTGTGAGAGATCGCGCCCCCGGCCCCCTTTTTTTTGGAATGTTAAGTCAAACCCACTTGAATGGGTGGAGTCGTGTTATTTCCTCTCAAAATAGAGGTTCGACTAGTTATATTATCCCCTTTAGATTAATGGTTTTACAATGGAATCGCCACTTATTTAATTCTTGGAAGAAATAAGAAAACCATAATTAAAGAATTCATCATTTAATTAATTTGAAATTGAATTTACATTGATCATAGGAAATTACATGACTTTGGTCCTAGATACAATCTAAGATAAAATACATAACTTTGTTTCCTCGTTACAATCTAGAAATTGAAAATTACAAGGATAAGCATTGGCCTATCAACTCTTGATCTAAACTCGGAGGCTATATTACAAGGTGGGAAGGTGTTAGGCGCCCAACTTGCCCAGTGAAATCGGTCTTTTAGACAATAGTGGCCAACATTCATATCACATCATCCAATATATTATCAATCAATTTGCATGTTAAATTTAATGTGTGTGCATGTGATAAACCCTAATTCAATTTATTAAGCATTGCATTTGAATTGAAAGATAAATTCTAGCGAATGTGTATGGATGGTGATATCCTAGATTCAAGAATTTGAAAAAAATATGAAACAAACATGTTTTTCATATTTTTGATGTGGATTTAAGATTAAAGCTAGTGTTATGCATGAACATGTGATGAACAACCAAGAACATATGAAGAACACATAAGAACAATTAAGAACATTCAAACATATTCAAGGGAACTTAAATAATTACTATCTTAAATTCTCATCATGGCAACATAAAAAACAAGTTAGGAAAAGGGATTATACCTTCATGGAAGGTCCATACGGTGGAGGAGGAAACTCTTGGGAGAGGTCTTAAAGGTGGAGGAAAAGAAGAGTTTGGAGAGGGAGAGGGAGAGGGAGAGTGAGTCTCACTCAATACCTTGAGTCTCAAGAAGACCAAGATATGACAAGACTACTCCATTTCACTAGAACTCAAGAGAGGAGAAAAGAGGAGGTTTTTGTGTGTATTGGAATGAAGGAAATGGGGGGTTATATAGTAGTGGTGGAGAAAATATGAATGGAAGGCCATTTAATGAGAGTTGACAAAGAATCATGAACCTAGACCTTATTTTAGCCTTTAGGAAAATTGGGGGCATTAAATGTAAAGATTAGTGGGAGTGAGGAGTAAGCAAAATTCAATTTTCCCATAGCTACTGTAATAGCCTGTAGAGCCAACTTCAAAAAATCATATCTTACTCAATTCTGATCAGAATTGTCTCATTCTTGTGCTCAAATTGAAACAGATTTCTAGGTTCTGGGAAAATTAACCTCATTCACAGATTCAAAATATTCTGAGAGATATCAATGAAATGGTGAGTAGAGGTTATTTGTTAGAAAACAATTTCAGCACAATTAGCATTAATAGGTCCAAAATTAGTTTCCAGTTAACATTAATAGGCTCCAATCACTCCCATTTCAGACTTAATTAGTTTCAAATTCACCCTAATTAAAAGATAATTGCACAAATTACTCATTGAATAATTAATGTTTAACTATCTAGTTAATTAGATGTGTGCAACTCTACCATAAAATGTAATCCTAACCAATCAAATTATGACACATCATTGATCTCTAATTAATTATACTTATAACCAATTGAAATCAATTGTTCATAATCACATTTAGCCAGACTCAATTTGTGATAATGCATCTTAGCCATTAAAACTTAATTTGATGATAACTTTCAATCTGGTGGTCGAATTGGAGCTTATGACAAATCAATTTGATCGTTACAACATCAAGATCATTTTGGTGAAATGAGATTAAAGATCTAATGACCAGAATCAAGATGCATATTTTCAAGGCAAAATTACTCTTTTACCCTCCAAGTGAGGTTAAATGCGGATTGCAAAATAAGGTGCCAACAATCACTAGAGACAGCCCCAGGCAGATGAGCAGCCTCTTCTCTCTCCTCCTGTAGCCTGCAATGTCAGCTTCAAGGGTTAAAATCCGTTGCCTCTGCTCCAGAATCAGCACCTTGCCATATTCACAGATTTCATCATCACGTCATTGAAAAAAATTTACACTTGCGTCTAACCTGATACCCAGAAGCCAGATAAAACCCATTATATATTCAACCAAAATCATGAAAAATAACAACAAATAGTATTAGCAAAATCTAGTCACAGCCAATCCAACACTTGTATTAGCAAAATACTAAAATCCTTGAAACTAAAAAAAACCCACTAAAGAAAATAGCTATAAAATAAGAACCCAATAACATAATCCAATAAATGTTCCATAAAACAACATCATCACAGTCAACGAAGCCCACAAATAGTTCCTCTTTCTCACTCTGTTTTTTTTCCCCACCCACAAAATCAATAGAAATTTAAAAAAGTGTACAAACAAATATTGTGTATGATTGGAAAAAAGAGAGATACTTACTTACCCAATAATTTGGACACCCATAGAACCTTCTTCCAAGGTTCTCAGGTGTCCACAAAACAACCAAAATGGGTTTCTCAGAGCAGAAGCATTAGGTTGGGCCCCTTTTCCTCAAGCTTCCACTCGATGACATCGAGCTTGATTCCATGAGAGCAGTTGTGAGCAAGGAGCTCAGTTCGTGGCGAGGAGATTAGTTTGAGTTTGTGGCAAGGAGATGAGTTTTGTGGCGAGGAGCTTCATTTGGGGGTTAGGGATTTCTGAATCATGCTATCAGTAAAGGAGCAGTTGATTATAAACTCTATAAAGTCACGCGAGGGCCAGTGATCTCCTACAGGCGAGAATCAGGCTAACTGAAGGGCGGAAAAGCGATGTGGATACTTTAGGAAATTATTTTATTATTTTTAACTTATGTCGTTTGCCACATGTGCAATTTCTGTCTCTGATGTAACGGCAGGAACAAAAACAAGACGCGTTTTCCAGGATAGAGATTAAAAGTAGTGGAAAAAAAATAGGGACCAAAGTAAAAATCACATGAAAATATTGAGACAAAAATGTAGTTATCGCCTATAAGATTATACGTCACTCTAAAAATATGCATATTAATCCCCACGTCACTTTTTACTCTACTGACCTTGTCTCGGACCCAAAAAGAATTATTATGGGGCCTGTTTGATCCAAGATCCAGCCCATAATACAAACCGAATCCGAAAAGCCCAGCAATCCCTTTTCCCGCCCACGCTTTGCATATACTATATAAGTATAACCCTCGAATTTCACATTCTCACTCGTAAATCTCTCTCTCGCTCTCTCTGGAATTCGAAGAAATTCAAACTCTCTGAAACCGATTGCCTCAATTCACAGATCACCTAGGGTTTCAACCAAATAGTCACAGCACAATTTGGCCTCTCAAAGGACCTGTTCAAATCTCTGAATCAAGCAAATGAAGTTGAAGATCAACAAAGCTTGCGATATCAGCTCCATCTCCGTCTTTCCTCCTCACGCCAGGTTTGAATTTTCCTTCACAAACTCGTTCTGTCTGGTTTCCGAGAATATGCAGGAAAATTTTAAGCATCAAAATTTTGAAATGTTTAAACTAATGAACAGATTCTTCATATTCTGTTTCAGTTTTGATTGTTTACTTTGATTCTTAAAGCTTTGGATGAGATCAAGCGCTTTTTATATTTCATTACAAAAGATCCGTTTGGAATATGAGAAAATGCTGGAATAAAATCAAAACTCAATCTCAAATTCTTTTTCTTTTATCCGTTTCTCTCAGAAACCAAAGAGAGGGAAAGAGTATTTGTTTGTAAATCTGTTTCCATATAGGAAAATAACAGATTAACAATTTTTTAATCTTAAATTATCATATACTTAAGAATTTCAAAAGTAAATTTTCGCTCAACTAAAGCTAAATAAGCTATTTGCCTCAGTTTGATTTAATTTTGAACAAATGACATTGTTCTTTGCTTTAATTCATTTTTCATTATTTGTGCATTAACTTATATATTGGAAACGATCTGAATTAGGAGATCAAGTGCGGTACCAACTGGACCTCATGCTCAAGCATCACAACTCCAATCGCAACAGTCGCAGCAATCATTTTCGCAGGGACTTTCATCTCAGCATGGCATGTTTTCTCAGCTCTCTCAGAACTCTCTCAATGAGGCTCTGACTAATGATCAGGTTTGAATTTTCTGGTACTGAGAATTTGTTTGATTTGCTGAAGAAATTGAGAACAGGAACAGGAGAAGAATTATTGAGTCTTATGGATCTTTAGTCTTGCAGGAAATTGTTGAAAGATGAGTCTTAAGCGAAACCAAATATAATCAAATAATCTTGCTATTTTGAAATTCTGTTAGTCATCTTGAACTTGCTGCTAGTTTAAACCTCTAATAGCTGAAACTTTTTTTCTTTTTAGAGTGCAATAATCATATGCATAGGGACTATAATTTTTATTGTGAAGAGTATAGCTATATTTAAGAATGGCCACTATTTGTACATGGCTTTTTGTAATTTCCAAATGGTAGATTCATATTTATCTACGATCATTGCTGAGGTCACCAACTTATGGATTTGTATAAATTGTGGGCTCTAGATGTTCACTTCCCGCGTAGTTTTGTATTTATTTACATTTCCTACTTGTTTGCACATAAATACATAGAGATGTGGTGTTCTCATTGTTGAATGGAGACACTAGCTTGATTGAGTTTTTAGCTCTAGAACAGTTTTTTGGTTCTTTTCTATGGTATGATCTCTTTGTAAAATTCCTTTTCACCAAACCTAATATATAGAATGGTTTTCACATATAATGATTTTGAGAGGCAAAGGCTTAAGTTGTGTTGACATAAAACAGAAATTTTAAGTCGCCTATTCTGTTTCCTTTTTTGTGGCTTGAAAATGAACTCCATGAACTAGTATGTATACTCGTCATAGTTTAGTTTTTCAGTCCATGCAGAGATTTGGTTCTCAAGAACGAGAAAGCTCTGTAAAGAAGATTTCTTGCTTGCCTCCACCTAGTTGTTCACGAGAAGAGAGTCAAATGCAAATCTCAAGATCTTCAGCCAATCTAATGCGGAAATGGAATTCTGCTTCTGTTACAGATCATAAATGTAAGTTCAAAAATTACTTTTTTTTTCTTGAAATTGTTTAAGTATCCTCGTAAAAATTTGGTTTCCTTTCTTTACGGTTATGCAAAAGTAGGCATTTCAAATAAGATTTTGTTCTTGGATGCATAAGTATGTATTTCCACGGATATTGAACTTTTTATTTGCCTGAGCAGGTCAGATTAGTGAAGAACTTGAACATCGAATTGGATTGATGGAAACTTCATTAAGCAGGTTTGGAATGATCCTGGATTCTGTTCAGAGTGACGTCATGCAAGTAAACAAAGGAACAAAAGAAGTTTCACTGGAGAGTAAGTATACTATTCCAACAGTCATTACATTAAAAAGTAGGATCTGGAGAGAAACTATATAACTCAATCTTTAAAAGTAATAATGTCATTTTCCATATAAGAGACTTGTGACATAAAAACCAGGAAATATATACTACTTTCATCTAGTTTCAGATGAATTAAGTTCACTTATTTGA
Source organism: Castanopsis chinensis (assembly GCA_032878915.1). Lineage (NCBI taxonomy): Eukaryota > Viridiplantae > Streptophyta > Magnoliopsida > Fagales > Fagaceae > Castanopsis > Castanopsis chinensis. The sequence continues at coordinate 39,537,699 of JAVQMG010000126.1, read as the reverse complement.
TGTTGATGTGTAGCTTAACTTACAGTTTGGTTGTATTTGATCATGAATTTGCTTGATTTTTTAATAATGTAAAGATCTTCATCTATTAGGTAGGACTTAGTTAGATCTGATGAACAGTGAACACAATAAATTGTTCAGTGCAAACAACTGTGCTTCCAAATCTATATAGTATGCAATGTAAATTGTTGGGGAACATAATTAACAAAATAATTTTCTTATGTTTTCTCAAAATTGATTCAGTGGACAGCATACGGCAGAAACTGATTGTTCAGGATAACTTTCTGCAGTCAATGGTAAAGCCTTGTTGACCTGCTTAGGTTTTAAAATATCAAGTGATGTTTTGTTTAAGATATGGTTTCTTCTAACACGTTTGAGATATGGTAAACCAGAACAAGGGACAAGAAGATTTGAAAGCTAGCGTTGCTGGGGGATTCAAGTCGATATCTGATCGGCTTAGCAAAGATATATATCAAGACAAGTTACAGGAGATTTTCAAGGTGGTCTCAGCCTTACCACAGCAGGTGGAAGCATCTATATTGAGATTACAAGATAAGATCGGCAACACCCTCTCCAAAGAAGTGCAAGTATGTACGATGTCTTAATCAATACTGCTGATATGTGTGTGTGTGTGTGTGTGTGTGTGTGTGATTCAAGGCTTTAAGATGATTCATTTTGTGATCCTTGACTGTAGCAAATGTTTTATTGAATTTTATTTCTTTGCCCGACACAAACAATGATCAAATCTTCCCTAATCTCTTTCTTTTCAGTTTTCTCAACTCAATATTTCTACTATAAATATTAAATAATGCCAAGCCTTTCAGCTTATTGAATGCCTTTTTCTTCATCAATTATTCTCAGGCAATGGCTTGCAGCCTGAAGACTCCTAACCAAAAATATATGGCTCCCTCTATCCTCCTCCCAGAGGTGCTTTATTCTTCTTGGATAATGACCCATTACCTTCTTTAAGTACTCATGTATAGTGAAGGTGTGATCTCAGAAAACCTCTTACATTTGTCAATCTGCAGGGTACTGACCAACGTGCTACTTCACAGAGATATGCAAAGCCTCCTAGGGAGTATGTAAAACTCATTTTTTTCTGTTGGATATAGTCCTGTTTAATTGGACAAGTTACATCCCCTGTCTGATCCTCATAAATAACATTATCTCCCTAAATGTTTCAAGTCTCAACTGAAATTTAAAGTCTAGCTTCTAGTATATAATCTAATTTGAGTAAGGGAAGAAGACTAGAAAGGATTTCTTTTTTATTGGTAAGTTACATACACACACTCAATGTTGAACCCATGATCTCATTCTTCATCTTTCTTATAAAATAAGGAAGTGTCATTTGAGCTAGAGCTCATTGGAAGAAGTCTAGAAAGGATAGACTAAAAATAGATTCATTTGAAGTCATCCATTGACTGAAATGGAGGAAGAAATCTCTTGATCATTTCCAAAAGGGAAGAAAGATAGATTTTATAAGCACGTGCATAAAGATGGCGTTCAAATCAATAACTCCTGTTATTGTTTTTGTAAAGCTTTAAATTTTCTGGTGCTCGGTTGTAGTGTTCCTAGTTTGAAACTAGAGTCTTCTTCCATCAATGTGATTAGAATTAAGAATATTTTTCATAAATATATATATATATATATATTTTGTATTATTTTTCTTTTTTTTATAAGTTTTTTGTATTTTTTTTTCTAGGGAGAGAAAGGTGCATGATTTTTGGTTCGATGCCATCTTCTTGGACATATAATCTGGTCCTTTAGTCCTTAGATTTTGTAACAACCTTTTTTTTTAGCCTTTCAAGAGATTAAAATTGTTTGCTTGATTCCAGTTTGGCAGTGTCTCCAAAGGTCTTTAAGAAAGCAACTATCATTCCGAAGGTAGAGACAGGAGGCTGGAAATCAGTAAAAGTGGACAAGGCAATTTCCACTAATAGGGCATCCAACAAGGTGCAGAAACAAAACAGAGATTCCCCCCTAGAACAGGTAATTCATTGGGTTTTCTTTTTTTTCCTTCCATCTCTTTTTCCCCTTTCTTTGTCAGGAAAGGCTGCACTTTTCTGATTGAGGTATGTTAGTTTAATCCAGCATCTGCTAAGGTGATTTGCATGATCATGTGAATTGTACTGAGTCACATTCCTTAAAATGTACTTGAAAGCAAAAAGTGACCTTTTACCCCAAGTAGTGTATGAAAATTTTGGCACTTACTCATTTGAACAATATAAGTCTGTTTTTGTGGCCCAATTGAGATGGCAATACATGATGCAGGAAAAGATTTGTAGAGTTATCATTGATTCAGACGAGGAGATTGATAGAGATTTTTCCTGCTTGCTTGAAGAGGAAACAGGTAGTTAATGACATTTGTTCTTGACTATTATTTTTCGTGGCTCTCATTGATTAAAATTTCTAGTGGAAGCATTTATTTCTTTGAATATTATTGTTCATGACTCTCTCTCGTTGATTTTATTTTCCATTTGAGGTAAACATTGAACCCCTAATGATTTATTGGACATCTTTTATCTTTGAGATGCCAGCTTTCTTATTATGGAGAGAGATCAGATTACACTGTAATTTTAGGAACTAGGAATTGTCGTAGATATTATGGCTGTGCCAAAGGGCTATTTTAAGACAGCTATTGACTGCTATTCAGATACAGATAAACATGTTCGCGGGTGTCAAAAATCATTCACTATTCTGACAGTATACTTTTTTTTTATTAAACTTAGGAATAATGTACGTAAGTGTTTTACTTCATTGAAAAGTAACATGATGACAGTTTAGTTGCAGAGGTAGAGGAAATGTATGATTTCTATTTTTCTTCTTCTTTTAATGGTACACATAGATGTCAAATTTTGAAATTGTCACTAGTTTGCCTTGTTATTTTTCCAGTAAACATTAATTGCTTCACAATCTTTGCTCTCATCCTGATTGTTTCCTTGGTGAAGGCATGGGAAAGTTTTTTACTAAGGAGGTAAAAGAAGAGACTGATCGGATTCTGAGGAAAGCAAGGAGGCGAAAGAGAAAATGCTGTAATCCTATAATTATTAATTGAAGGTAAAATTTTTACTATTATATTTGCAAATTGTGAAACTTCATACTCTGCCGAATTTTATCAAGTCCAAAGTTTTTTTCTGGCACTAAGTGTAGATAAATTCCTTAGACTGCATCACTGAATTTAAATTTTTTTTTCATTGAATTTCACACTGAAATTGATAGTGAAATTGATTGATCATATCATTTGAGATAAGGTTGCTTCCTTAATATGCACTGTTTGGAGGCATGCGGTAGGGGGTTATGCCCTTTAAGGTTTTGATTGTAGTGTTGATGAGATTATAAATATTATGAAAATTTCTGGAAAGATGTGTTTCAAAAGTTAGAAAGGAAACATCTTTCTAGCATGGTTACTTTGCCAATAATAACTTTAGAACTTTCGGTCTCACACACCCAATCTAGGCCCCATGCTCTAGTGGGAGTGTGGGACTAAGGGAATGGGGATGCCATCTTGAGATAGGGTTTCTTTTGCTGTGTGAATTAGTTCACTAACTACTTTATAACATTCTTCTTTTTTCAGAACAATCATGGTATTTAAAAGCTTAGAACAAAAGTGAGTCTATTGGGTTGGTGTGCTTGTGCTTTTATGATCACATTCTAGTACTATAGTAGACAATCAAATACTCATTAAATTTATTAGTTTGGGACTAGAAATATTCAATGCATTTACAGATCTACTAAAGATGTTAGAAGTTCCCTTAGTACTGACGTCATTTGTGACAGGTTTTCTTTGCTACTTGGCAATAAAATATTTTTGCAATCACTCTATTGTTACATGAAAGAGGCACAAGATGAAGCCTATTGTATCTCCCACGGAATTCTAGATTCCCTTATGTGCTTTAGTCATTGCTTTAATGGATCTGCTGTTAAATGAGGTTATGACCCAGAATTACTGGTTGTTCAGGTGCAAGATACATTTGATGAAATGACAAATGATGTTTTGAGAAATTATATCTCAAAGAACCCCCAGTGCACTGGGGTGCCCCCCACATTGTCATACTACAAATCCAATTACTTAGGTACATTTCTTAACACACCAATGTGTAATCTTGGAATTTTTTTTCTTCCTTTCTGCGCCGCTTGATCATTTTCTATCAATAAACTGACTTCTCAGTGAAGATTTCTAGAGGACTTTGTATTGTGATATAGCAAATTAGTGGCAAAAATGTGGGTGCGACGGAGGAGTGAGTGCCCACTGCTAGATGAGGGGCACAGCCAAAAAAAATTCGTTCCCAAAATTTATAGTTGTCCCCATGAATCCATATTTCTGATAACTATCTTAATACAAAATATCATAAGTATGAATTTATTCAACCCCCCACCGCAACCAGAAAATAAGACCGCTCGTATATGGGAACAGAACTGGTCTTGGTAGTCTACCATCCAAACAAGATGATCATTTACTAATACAAATTCTCTATTCTACTTAGTATGCCACGCGTTTGATTTTTTTTTTTTTTTTTTTCTAATTTCAAACATGGGCTACTTTATAAGGAAAAAGGGACGTGGCAACGAGGATTTTTATTGGTCATTTACATACAAAAGTTTTTCATTTCAATGATAAAATGAATTAATTTAGTGGTTTTATCAAATCTCAAACATGAGCCTACCCCTGTACCCCATGAGCAGGTTTTTTTTTTTTTCCTTTCTTTCTTTGTTAGTATAATTACTATAATAATGAGGTTATATCTCGGCCTCCCAGGTGTTTTCTGCCGTAAATGTTGAACACTCGAAATTCAATTTGAACCCAGTTTGGATTTTACTTTTTTTTCGAGATTGCATATTTAGCCCATAGACTAAATACCAATGCCAAAGGAAACACACACACTAATATCAGACACTAGACAGTAGTCCAATAACCGATGCTCTAAGCGTGAGAAAAATTCAAAGCCCACGTTAGCTCATATATTATGGGCTCAATACTTCAAATCTGTCAACGCGCTTATGCTATTGTTTGTAATATCATTCATATGTATTTTACAAGAGAAAACCATCTGAACTTCCCCTTTGAGAAGAGAGATTTAAAACTATTTCCTATTTAATGTTTTTTTTTGTGGATGAAATTTTTTGTCACTAAAAATATTTGGAATTACAATAAATATTTAATTAATAATTAACGGTTTGAGCCAAACAACAAAAAATCTTCTTTTTTTCCTTAGGGTCACAATTAAAACGAGAGTTTTCTTTTTTTTCTTATCTTTTTTTTTTTTTTTGGAGAAACGAGAGTTTTATGAAAAATGATATTAAGAAAAACGAATAATTTTCTAAAAAGATATTTTCTATAAAAACAAACAAAACAGATCGCTCTTAACAATAACAATATATGACGATGATGACAAAAAAAAAAAAATCGTAGTTGTTATTCACTCTGTCGCTTTCAAAGTTGTATAGAATGAGGATGAATCTTGACTCTAGAGTCTAGATACCCTTAGAAGAGGCCGAATCTAAAGTTCTGAGCTGATAAAAATTAATTGTTGCAAACTTCAATTTGACTCCTTCCATCTGTAAAACCCAAACGCACGCCATTGTAACGTCAATTCATCATGTTCTTTTTTGTGAATTATGTAATCTGAGTTTCTCTCCAAGAAACTACTACCGGCTACCGCCAGTAACAGTAACAAAGAACTGGGCCCTCAAAGCACCACCAAGGTGTAAGAGTAACACAACCCTATTCCTCAGTTGTCCTTTTTATCATTTTAAAAGCGACGTTAACAAACGCCTTCATCTGCTTTTTCAAATCACCAATTAATATATATCAAAAGCTCTTTTTATATATATATAATTTCTAAAATGATTGGATGGCTAGAATTTTATTGCTTATCAATCGATGCCTCTGTTTATTTTCTCTCAAATTGGCATCTATCTTGTCTTATTAAGAGGGATGACGACAATACTGAGGCCTTTAATTTCAAAGCTATAATTCAACATCAGTTGTCAATTATATGATAGCCATGGATTAGCACCGAGGCAAAATCACTTAAAGCGTACTTGACTTATTTTACTTTTGGTGATGAAACACAAGAGTTTCTTCTCGAAGTGCTCGGCTCTTGCAAGTTGCAACTTTAACCTCTAGCTACAAAGTACTCGCACTCCGTTAAGATCTAGATCATTTACAAGCTAAACAAGTTTTTTTTTTTTTTTGGGAGGACAAAACAGGTTTTATATTTAAATCATGGAAAAAAATAACTAAAGCAGAGCATATGGCTAAAATTATCAAATTTTGTCGATATATGAATATGATAGGTGACATTGATTGTCCTATTATTCGACCGACGACTCATCATTTCACTACCTCTTTAGTTAGCCAACTCATAAACATGGTACATATTAAAGTAGATTTCACTAGCCATAATCTTTATTACTTTTTTGAGAGAAATAGGGCTTTTTTTTACTTTTCTTTCTCTCTAGATAGGGGGGGTATGTGTTGGGAGTCCTCTTAAAGGTATTGAGTTTTCAAAAGAAAGGCGCATCCAATGCTTTTAAAGAGAGTGATTGGAATAGGGAATGTCCAATGCGCAATACCCTAAGTTTGGAGAAACAGCGTAAAACCGCCATCCATAGTCAAAAAGTTTAGAAGCCCCACTTGGGATTAGAGAAATGAGATTTGATTTCATCACAAGTTTCATGATTATTTCCCCACTCCCTTAATAAACTATTAGCTTTAAAAAGGAACAAAATAATATATACTCGTCTTACTATGAACATTTCATAACCTTCTCTATTTATATAGAACCTCAACCATAAAAGTTTTAGTAGTAGTAGAATATTAGAATTGTTTACAAGACTAAGAGAGTCAGAAATTGGTAGCAAAAGAAAATACTACATATTCAGTTGACAACATACGTCTACATCAGAAAGCCTTAAAGAGGTTGTGATGGGACTAACGAGACCTCTTTCCTTGGACGATCTCATAAAATACCTTCGTCCACTTCGACATGGCATGGACGATGGCATGCAAATCATTAATAAGAGGATTCAATACCTCGAGCAGTTACCAGCTAACTGTCAAACCGTTGGAGCCTTATCAAAACCCGCACTAATAAGCCCTCAGGCGTTACAAGAGGAGTATTAAAACCACAATTAAGGCCCCAACGGCTAGAAACCACAAAGCTATATATACACACTCATCAAAAGCAAAGGAGAGACAGAATTTTCACCCAAGAAATACTTGCACACAGGTATCTTTGATATTTAGAGTTTTCTTATTTCTCTCAAAAAGCTTTTATACACTAACTTTGGCATCGGAGATGTTGTGGCTGGCACTACACCGAGGACCACCTTAGAAGAGCCTTTTGTTCTACGTTTGCAGAAGTAGTAACAAGGATTCGACACCCTCTGAACAAACCAACTTGACTAACGATTTATACATCATCAGTTTAGCATCGTCTGTAGGGAAAACATTTTCACACTAAGGTTCGAGAGTATAGTTCCCGTCATTCTTTAGGTTCAAATGGAGTCTAACCAAGATCCTGTAGCACTGGCTCTACAGATCCAAGCATTTACAGCTAGTGTGAAAGAACTTACCAGAGAAAACCAAGAGAAAGGCAACGACTCCAACAGGAAGACAACCGTTCCAGGGTCAATCAGGAAGATGAGGTAGATAGCCAAAGACGGACCGTCGAAGACCAACCACTCCAGATGGACCAAACTCAAAGCTTCTCTGTGAAATGAAAAAGGAGATGGACAAGCTGAAGAATGCCATTAAAGGGAGAACAGATTGAAGCCTGAACAAAATGGTCAAGACGACATATTCTCCCTTTACGTCAACAGTTCTGGAATGCCCAGTGCCGTCAAAGTTTTGGCTGCCTTAACTTGAGCCGTTTGACGGACTCAAGGACCCTTTAGACTACCTCAACACTTTCAAGACAACACTAGGTCTCCAACAACCCCCTGACGAAATAATGTGCCACTCTTTCCCTACTACTCTCAAGGGAGCTGCAAGGGAATGGTTCATGAAGCTACCCTCATCGTCCATTGACAGCTTCGAGCAGATGAGCAGTTCGTTCTTACACCACTTCGTTGGAGGACAGCGCCCGAGGAGGCCAACAAACCACTTACTCACCATCAAACAGGGAGAGACGGAAACCCTGAGGTCGTACGTGAAGCGTTTCACTCGGGAAACTTTAGAGGTAGACGAAGCTGATGACAAGGTGCAGCTAACAACCTTTAAAGCTGGATTGAAATCCAGGGAGTTCGTGGTCTCTCTCGTGAAGAATCCCCTAAAAATGATGGCAAAATGCTCCTGAAAGCACAGAAGTACATGAATACCGAGGACGCTTTAGCTGCGATAAAAGACGTAGAGAAAACCAATTAAAAAGGAAAGAAAGAGGACAACCGAAGAAGACGGAAAAGGAAACGCTCAAATCATCAAACTAACGATGGGGGTAAAAGGAAAGACGAAAAAACTCCTCGAACGGTAAAGTTCACTCCTTTAATTATGCCTGTTGACAAAATTTTGGTACAGATTAAAGATGAGCACTACCTTAAGTGGCCTAGGCCATTACATTCGTCACCCAACGTTCGTGATAGGAAGAAGTATTGCCATTTCCACAAGAATCACGGCCATTACACAGAAGATTGTAGAAACCTGAAAGAGAAGATAGAAGAGCTCATACGAAAAAGGAACTGCAGAGGTTTGTGAAGAAGGGAGAACCTAGTAGGTCCAAAGACGATGACAAGAACAATCGTGAAGCCTCACCAAAAGACAAGGACCGTACGTCCTAACGTCTACAAAGCGTAATCGGGGAGATAGAGACAATCACAGGTGGGCCATCCACAAGAGGATCGTTCAGATCCCTCAAGAAGTCATATTAGAGGTAGGTGAATAACGTCCACAAGATACCCTCCTTGAAACAAAGACAAACGGACAAGGATATGTTTTTCTCTAAAGAAAACGCCAGAGGAGTAAAGCAACCTCATAAAGACCCCTTGGTCATAATGCTCACGATAGAAGGGTTCAATACCAGAAGAATCCTCATAAAATTATAGCAACTCCGCAGACATCATCTACCTCTCTACTTTTCAACAATTGAACCTAGATCCAAAAAGACTTCGCCCTTTTGAGTCCCCCCTCATCAGCTTCAGTGGGGATAAGGTGTATCCCAAAGGCATAATGACGTTAACAGTCACAGTAGGATCTTACCCACGATATCTGACTCGCTAGTTGGATTTCCTGGTGGCAAATTGTCCCTCTTCATACAATGTAATTATAAAAAGGCCCACACTCAACTGCTAGAAGGCAACCATTTCCATGCATTGCCTAAAGGTGAAATTCTCAACGAAATACGCTGTAGGCAAAGTAAAAGGAGATCAAGTACTGGCCAGGGAATGCTACCAGGCCGTATTAGCTGCAACAAAAAACCATACATAGATTATTGAGGAAAGGGAAGAAAATAAAGTGGAAGCCCTGGAGACAGTGGAATTAGTCAAAGGAGAAACAGCAAAGACAACCCAAATAGGGACAGCTTTGAGTCCCGAGATAAGGACGAGACTCATCTAATTCCTTAAAGAGAACATGGATATCTTCGTCTGAAGTCACGAGGACATGCCTGGCATATCCCTAAAGGTCATCTAGCATAGGCTAAATGTGGACCCCGAGAAGCAGCCCGTCCAACAAAGACAACTGGTATTCGCTCCAAAATGGAACCAAGCAATTGCAGACGAGGTCAACAAGTTGTTATCAGCAGGCTTTATTTGAGAGGTCTACTACCCAGATTGGCTAGCCAATGTCGTCCTAATGAAGAAAGCGAATGGAAAATGGAGAATGTCATTGGACTTCACAGACCTAGATAAAGCTTGCCCAAATGACGGTTTCCCTCTGCCCAGGATAGACCAACTAAATGGATTCTACAGCAGGGTATAAATTACTAACATTCATGGATGCATGGTACAATCAAATAAAGATGGCTGAAGAAGACTAGGAAAAAACTACTTTCATCACGAGATAAGGGCTTTATTGCTATAAAGTAATGCCCTTCGAACTGAAAAATGCAAGAGCAACGTACCAAAGGTTAGTGAATAAAATGTTCAAAAAGCAGATCGGAAAAAACATGGAAGTATACGTAGATGACATGCTCATCAAGAGTAAAGAGGAACTTGCTCATCTGAACGATCTCAAAGAAATGTTTGACACACTCAGGCAATACCGGATGAAGTTGAACCCTAGTAAGTGTGCCTTTGAAGTAACCTCGAGGAAGTTCTTAGGATTCATGGTGTCCCAAAGGAGGATAGAAGAAAACTCAGAGAAGGTACGAGCCATACTTTACATGACGTCGCCAAAGATCGTCAAAGAAGTCCAGAAGCTTACAGGAAGGATAGCGGCATTCAACAAATTCGTCTCTAAAGAGACGGACAAATGCTTACCCTTCTTCAAGACATTAAAGCAAGTTTTTGCTTGGGCTGATGAATGCAAGGTAGCTTTTCAAGAACTCAAGCACTACCTAAGCAATCCACCTCTCCTGAGTCCGTCCAAAGAGGGGGAAAACCTGTATTTGTATCTAGCAGTATCAGCCATAGCTGTCAGCAAAACCTTGATTCAAGAAGAAGACAGGAAACAACTCCCAGTTTACTACGTCAGCCAAGTTTTCTAAGAGGCAGAAGCTAAGTATCCAAGGATTGAGAAGATTGCATTCACATTAATAGTAGCTTCGGCAAATTGCGACCTTATTTTCAGGTGAACCCCACCTTAATAATGACGGACCAACCTATTAAGAAGTACATGAACAAGCCCAAGGCAGTAGGGAGAATGGTTCAATAGGCAATCAAGCTTAGCCAATTCGACATTGAGTACCACCCTAGGATAGCTATTAATGCGCAGGTGTTGGCGGACTTCATTGTCGAGTTCACCATCCCAGACGATGATAGCCTCCCCAACGAAGCAGAAAGATGGACAATACAAACTGATGGTTCGTCAGCCCAAAAGAGGGGAGGAGTAAGGGTTGTCATCATTACCCCAAACGGAGAAATGCTTAAATACAGGGTTTAGCTAAAATTCTCGACCACCAATAATGAAACCGAGTACGAAGGAATATTGACGAGGTTAAGGGTCGGGAAAGCACCAGGAGCTAAAAACTTGCTCCTCTAGAATGATTCTAAGCTGGTGATATGGCAAATAAAGGAGGAATATGAAGCGAAGGAGGAGAGAATGCAAAAGATCCCAGGCTAACAAAGCACTTAACACAGGAATTTGATGGGGGTGGAATTCATGCAGATCCCCAAAACCCAAAACATGATAGTAGATGAGATCGTGAAGCAAGCATCGTCGGAAGAAAGACCAAAGAGTAGGGGCCTAGAAATAGAAGTCTAGAAATACCCCCAGCATTGAAAAAGTCTCTACCTTCGCAATCTAGAGCACAAGCAGCTGGATGACCCCAATCATATCCTTCCTTCAAGATGGACACCTTCCACAAGACATCAAGGAGAGCAGCCAGATTCATGATCTTGAACGACACCCTGTACAAGAGAGGCTTTTCCATGCCGTACTTGAAGTGTGTCGACGAAGAAAATTTCAAATACATCCTAGAGGATATCCATGAAGGGCTTTCCAAAATCCATGAAGGGCTTTCCAAAATCCATGAAGGGCTTTACGAAGACCATGCAGACCCTAGATCCTTGATAAGCAAAGTTACCATAACAGGTTACTTCTTAACTACTTTACAAGTGGACGCAAGGGAGCTCATCAAGAAATGCGATAAATGTCAAAGGTTTTGGAATATCCAACTCCTTCTAGTAAAGAGGCTGACGACGATAGACTCCCCATGGCCATTTGCACAATGGGGAATTGACATCATCGGCCCATTGTCCTGAGGTAAGAGGCAGGTAAAGTTTCTACTAGTCGCTATTAACTACTTCACAAAATGGGTTAAAGTAGAGGCATTATCAACCATCACTGAAGCAAAAATACAGAGCTTCGTATGGAAGAACATAATTTACAGATTTAGGATTCCACAGACAATCGTATCAGATAACAGGCAGTAGTTTGATAGGGATCAAGAACCAATACTCATCCTCAAGACACCCATAAACGAATGGACAGATAGAGGTGACTAATCAAACACTACTCAAGATCATCAAAGCGAAGCTGGACAACGCTAAGGGAGCCTGGCCGAAAGAATTGCCCAATGTCTTGTGGGCTTACAGGACTACAACAAGAACCCCAACAGGTGAAACCCCAACAGGTGAAACCCCCCTTTAGACTCACTTATGGCACTGAGGCAATAATCCCAGTCAAGGTAGGAATAACTAGCATTAAATGAGAGACGTTCCACGAAAAAAGCAACGACGATCAACTAAAGGTCTACCTGGATTGCTTGGACGAGGTCAGAGACAAAGCCTACAACCGAATGACAAAGTATTAGTAGAAGATGACCAAGTACTACAACAAAAGAGTGAAGCTCAGACGACTTGACATAGGGGACCTTGTCCAGTGCAAAGTCACCCCAGTAACCAAAGACCCAACCCAAGAAAAACTCGGTCCAACCTGGGAAGGACCCTACCAGGTCGTCCATTGCTCTAGACAAGGCAGTTTTCACCTAGAGGCCTTAGATAGGCAAAGACTACCACAACCATGGAACATTGAGCACTTGAAGAAGTATCATTAATAGATGTAACAAATAATTGTATTCATTTTTTAAAGCAATAAAAGGACTATTCAGCCAATGACCTAATGCAAACCTAGTAGCTTAAAAGCCAAAAATTGGCTAAGTAACAAGATTCTACTCTAACAGATGTAAGTTACTGAGGAAACCAAGAATGATAAGATCCTTTAAATGGGTGTAAGTCACAAAAATTGACTAAGGAATAAGATTCTGCTCTGACGGATGTAAGTTACTGACGAAGCCAAGACTGACAAGATTCCTTAAATGGGTGTAAGTCACAAAGATTGGTTAAGTAACAAGATTCTGCTCTGACGAATATAAGTTACTGACGAAGCCAAGAATAACAAGATCCCTTAAATGGGTGTAAGTCACAAAAATTGGTTATATAACAAGATTTCACATAAATGGATATAAGTTATTAACGAAGCCAAAGAATGACAAAGTCCCTTCACTGGGTGTAAGTCAAAGAAAATTAGCTAAGTAATAAGATTCCGTCTAGACGGATGTAAGTTACTGACGGATCAAAATCCCCTCAACAAGTATGAGTCACAGTGAAAATTTTAACCAAGTAACAGGAATGTAAGTTACTGACGTATAAGGATGAGGCAGACAGAGACCACTGCCAGTCACTAAGTACTATGCAAGGAAGGAGCAAAAACAAGTAAGTGATAAATTATGATAGAAGGCCCAAAAACAACGGGTAGCCAGCATTGTTTCAATATTATAATTAAAAGCCCATAAACACTTGGCAAAAACATCGTTCTTAAATTAGAATGAAAATATTGTTTCAAAAGTAGAATTAAAAAGCCCAAAACACACTAGGCACCCAAAAAAAAAAAAAAAAAAGGTCACAAAGAAAAAGCAGGTTCAGGCATCAGCAGCAACAAAAGGGAGAATAGCACTTTTAGGAGCATCACCCTTAGGAGCTGTGGCTAGGAGGCTTCATCAGCTGCCATCTCCTTGTCCACCTCTTCCAAATCTAGGTTCTTTAGATCCACTCCGGTAGTGTGCTTGACAAGGTATCACCTCAAGAGCTCAAAACCTTTATAATACCAACTGAAAAGCACTGTGTTGTACTCTTTAGTCTGTTGGAAAGCCTCAACGGCCTTAGCAGCAATGGTCTTGACTTTCTCCTTTGCGGCCAAAAGTTGCTCATCTTTTTCTAGAGTCAACTACTGCTCAACTCTGAGGTCATTCCCCAAGGTTTTGGCCTTCTTCTTGATGGTTTTGGCCCGTCCATTGCAATGACCAGGTCCTTCTTCAGTTTGGAGTTCTCCGCCTCCATCCTGGACACTACAGACGCAACCTTGGCCTTTTGAGTAAGATACTCCAAGGTGATATGAAGACTCTCCCTTAGCACCTGAAAAGAAGATTAAGGTCTTTAGGACAATAAAAAATAAAGGATGAAATGGCACGAGCATATTACCTAGATAAGTTTATGGATATGACGACCCACAACCTCGTTGGAAGGCATGCTAGAGAAGACCTTCAATTCCTCAGCAGTGACGACCTCATATGCCTTCTCCACCGCAAGTTCAGCATCGTCCCAAATGCTGGATAAATGGGAATCAGCCTTCTCCTTTCCTTTGTCAGCCACACATGGTCTCTTTGGGATGGGAGTGACTTCTTCAACCGAGGTGGCCGGAGAAGCTGTCTTCGGCGTCTAAGTGTCGGGGGCTACTGGAATGACGGAGACTCCCTGCTGTACCACGCGCACTGCCCTCTTCTCGAGACTAGATAGTGGCTTGTTTTTCTTTGACCTCATTTTTGCATACATATACTTGTTGAATTTAGTCGTCATTCTTGCAAAGGAAACACTTGTTAAAAATAAAAAAATAAATAAAAAAGGGAAAGACAGAAGCAATTACGAACTAAATAATGTGCTTACTTTTCCTCTCTTCTCTCTCAATAGTGCGCAGGATGAAAGCCGAAGGCTCTGAGCCAAGACAATACAAAGCCAAAGTGCGAGGATCTACCAAATCATCGAAATCATCAATTGACTTCGCGTACTCAATGGCAGCGTCAACGCGTTGCTTATACCTACTCATAAATTTGGGCCATCTCATAACTGCACTAGACAATGAATAGAAGAATTAGTGACGACAAAATGTACAAAAAAAATGAAGGACAAAATACTAGTAGAAATAATGACAGACCTAGACTCGGGGTTCTCCACCGACGGAGCAACCTAGGAGATCACCCCACACCTTGCCAGAGGGAGTCTCCCATTCATCCCCCCCCCCCCCCCAAAAAAAAAAAAAAAAAAGCAAGACTTCCAGTATCTGAATGACGAGGGCAGGTACTTAACGATCCTATTCCTTCTCTCCTAAGGCACCAGTTCATAGTACCCGTGCTCCTTGGACTCCTTTAGACGATACAAATAAACAAGTTCGTCCACCTTAATCATATCCCTTTCAGTAGCAGCCAGCCATATTTTCATACAACTGATCACTATCCTCCAAGAATTTGGCATAAGTTGCCTAGGAGCAATGCTGAAACAGCCTAAAAGCTTCATGTTGAAAGGATGGACGGGGAATCTTAATCTGCTCAAGAAAGCAACCTCATAGAAGCATACTTCCCTGGGCGAGAAGTGGCAAGCTTGTTCCTCCCCGTGAGGAAGACGAACCCTAACCCTCTCAGGGAATTGAAATCACTCTCTAAAACTAGACAATGTCTCACCATCCAGACTGCACACCTCCCCAAAGGCATGGAAAGCCCAAACTTCTCATGGGACGGAGACAACTGTATCTTCCTCCATCGCTGTAGGATCGTCGCTAGATGACAACCCGGTCTCAAGCTCACTCGATTTGACCTCAGACATTGCCCCTCACTCACTCACTAGACCCTCGAACCAATCAATTGACTAACAAAGCAAGGGGGCCAAGTCAACCAAAGCAACGCTTAAACTACTACCCTCAAAGATAAAATTTTCAAGTGAAGGGGGAAAGGTAGGAGAAAAGCCTAAAGAAGCCCCTAAACGCACAAAGAAGAATGAAATTGAGGGGCAAGCTATCCTAACTTCAGTGCTACTAACCATGGAAAACTAGAAAACGAAGGGGGAGAGAAGGTAATCTTAAAAGCCCCAAAACAAAAAGTATATTAAATCAGAAAATCTTTTTATGCTATAGAAAAACGAAGGAAAAGAGAAAAGATAGGCATACCTCAAAGGGAGCAACCACAGAATGCGAAAGCTCAAACCACAAAACACGAAAAGCATAAGGGAAATTGCAAGAACAGATTGGAGAAAAAGATGCACAGGGTAATGATTGAGAGTTGGAAAAAGTGAAGGGGAAAGAGGAAAGGGAGAAAATTTAAAAAACTAGGCACAAAGAAAGTGAAATTCAGTGGGAAACCCCAAGAGTCACACGATTTTAGCATTAACTCCCCTAGTCATAACACTCCACGTGGCCACGATGCGCATGGCGCCACCACTACACATTAAATGTGGAAAAAAACCCCCAGACCCACAGCTTGTCAGAAAACCTTTCATCTTCCGATGGTCGTCCAGACACACCAAGATAACCACGGAGCCTGAGGGGCAGTTAATGGGACTGACAAGACTTCTTTCCTTGGATGATCTCATAAAATACCTTCGTCCACCTCGACACGGCATGGATGAAGGCATGCAAATCATTAATAAGAGGATTCAATACCTAAGGCAGTTACTAGCTAGCTGTCAGACGATTGGAACCTCATCAAGACCCGCTCTAATAAGCCCTAAAGCGTTACAAGAGGAGCATTATAACCATAATTAAGGCCCTAACGGCTAGAAACCACAAAGCTATATATACACACTCATCAGAAGCAAAGGGGAGACAGAATTTTCACCTAAGAAATACTTGCACACAAGTATCTTTGATATTTAGAGCTTTCTTATTTCTCTCAAAAAGCTTTCATATACTGACTTTGTCATCGGAGACATTGTGGCAGGCACCACACCGATAACCTGCTTAGGAGAACCTTTTGTTCTATGTTCGCAAGAGTAGTAACAAGGATTCGGCACCCTCTAGACAAACCAACTTGACTGACGATTTATACATCATCAGGTTGTAGGTTTATTTTATGAAATTATTTTGTTACAATAAGTTTATTGGGGTTATGATGAACATTATAAGTACTGCAAGAGTACAAGTTGAACAAAAACATTAAGTTAGATTGGTATCTCCAACATTTCCACTCAAACTTGAGGTGAAACTTTAAAGATACCTTGAATTTGGAATGCAATATGTGCAATAGATACGATGACAATATAGTGGCTACTGTAGTTGGCTGGCTCTAATGCTATAATAGAATTGTTATTGGGATTGAGAAAATGAGAGAGAAATAGAGATGGAAGCAAAGATTAACGTGAATCTTTGCTTAACACTGACGGCTCAGCTTTAGGTTGCCAGGGCCGGCAAGAGGTGGGGGGCTTATCAGGAATCACCATGGTGTTTAGGTTAAAGGGTTCATTAGATCCATTGGCTGAGCTAATAGTATGGAGGTGGAGCTTTGGGCAGTCAAGGATGGTTTAGCTCTGTGCTTGGACCATGGGCTGCTTGCTATTGAATTAGATGTTGTTTCTAAAGCTATTGTTTATTTACTTTCTAACAATGATAGCTCTTCTGCTGAATTTGCCCCTATTCTTGATTATTGCAGACAATTCATGACGTTAATCCCAGCGTTAAAGATCAACCATTGCTTTAGAGAAGCGAATGCTTGCATCGATGGGCTAGCCAAGTTAGGTTTTAGTTGTAGGTAGGATTTTGTTGTTCTGGAAACTCCGCCTGTGGAGATTGTCCAGCTTTTGATTAGAGACTCTTCGGGGTCTGCTTGTAATAGACTTTGTTCGGACCCAACTGCTCTGGCAGCTGGGTAATTGGTTTTTATGATATTCCTTGTTAACCAAAAAAAAAAAAAAGATTAACGTGGATCAACTTGACAATTTGCATTCACAAAAGGAAGCATTAAAAGGCTACATCATTACTATATGAAATTGTTTTGTGACAATGAGAGTATATGTATAGAGTGTAAACTATACCTAGTCAAGACGAAAATAACTTCATTTAGAAATAAGGTCGTAAATGTCAAATAACAAATTTCATTTGCATTTGAAGAGAGAACTCCTAAAATTTAGGATTTTTTTCCCTTCACATTCAAAAAAGAAATTACGATTATTGCTTATCTCTAAAGTTTGTCCTTTTTATTTGTTTGAAAAATAAAAATATATATTTCTAAATTATAATAAATGAAAATTATTAACTTTTACTCAAAAAAAAAATGGAAGAGTCTCTGAGCACGCATGTGAGCACGTACTCAAAGGCTAGTACAAATATAACTTCTTTTGAAAACCATAACATTTTTTATTTTATTATCAATGTTGTAGGAAGGGGAGACTTGAAGAAGGAATATTACCAAATAGATTTGACTTGAGAAGAAGTTGGGCCCGACTTCTCATCAGCTCCAGCCCAACACAATGATGATAACCCAGATATTAAAACCAAGGAAGAAGCTTGCTTGAAGAGCTCGAGGAGCAAGCACTCCTCGGAATACTGTAGATAAGCCACCTGGACCAAAAGACTAAAGACCAAGGAAAGAAGTAGAGATATACAAGTAAAAAAAGGGGGAAGTTTCCAGATAAAGTACCCATCACCTCCGCATTCAATACACTGCACTAACTCAGCTGGCCGCATTAATGGCCGAATGATCCTTGAACAATACCCTTACAACTTGCAGCACATTCTACCACCTCCAGCAAGGCCCTGATGAGACAAGCATCCAAGTGAAGATTAGTAGCTGTCTAAGTGGAGGTCTGAGATGCACTTTAGGTAGCTATATAAGGAAAAGGCACTTCTCTAAAATAGGGGGATGAAAGAATTAAAAGGAACAATCTAAAGTGTAACCAAGAACTTAGCAACCGAGAAAGTATGATTATACAAGTTAAGGCTCCTCGCCCCTCGAACCATCCCAAGGAAGAACTTACATCAGTATCTAAGCTTGAAAGTTTGACCTTGATAACCTAATTCTACAATATGAAGTTTTTCCTTAATTGTTCATTCTTCTTTTAATCATCTGACATAATTATTTAGGCTTGAAAGGTTGAGTTTGAAAACCTACTTCTACAAATTAATTGTATTGGGCCACGATACAGTACAAGACCATCTAACTTGGGTTGAGACCGCTATATTTGATGTACACAAATGTCTTTTAAAAATTCAAAACTTATATAATGAAAATAAAAGTTGAAAAAAATAAATAAATAAACAAATAAACAAGATTTTTAATTAAAGGGGGAAAAAATAAAATTATTATTACCTTTCAAATGTGATTAAAAATGTACAAAGTAATAATATAATAATTTAGTCTTCTTTATGTAAATTTCTATATAAGCAATAAATAATGACTTCATAACAAACTTAAAAGTTTAATATTATTTTAAAGTTGACTTTGTTATTTCAGATACATATACGTTACAATTTGATTATTTTATGAGTCTATATATATATATTAGAATTCATATGAGTTCTACCTGGGCTTATTCTACACCGATAATAACAGCAACACTTGACCCAAAACCGATGATATTGAATAAGTTATGAAATGTCATATTAGCACAACAATAGAACAAGTTTTACAAGTTCATTGACTCTGTATTGATATCTCGATCTAGCAAATTGTTAGGGAAAGAACACATTGGAAAGACTCTAATTGAGGGGTTAATGTAACATATAGAAAGTAGGAAAACCACTTAACCCAAAAGTTTAAACTAATAAGCTCGGATTCAATCATGTTATATTAACCACACATTGTTATTATTAGTATCCCATATTTAATATTAATATATAACTAATCACATTACTCACACGGCAAGGGAATTGTACAACATAAACATCATGGTAAGAGGGATGATAGACTGATAGCACTTGTTCTTACATTTTTGTGATAAGTCATGACCACCCAATTATGACCTAATCGAATAATCTAACCTCAAATTGACCATGCGCCCATAATATGTTATTATATGGAAAATCTTATGTTGCACCCTAACGAGTCATTGATCGTTTCTAAGAAAACTTTCTTGGTTAACTTAAATTAGTTGCAACAAACAGTGTAATTATGAAGCTTGTTATCTAAGCCCCTAGCTTAAACAACCCCGGTCATTTTCTAAAGAGGTTAAATTTTTAGTATTACAAAATTCTTGCTTTGCATATAAGGAAAACTGCAAGTAGTTCCCACTTCCTACTGTGTGTCTCTCCAATTGCATGTTGACAGAGATTGCTGGATAATAATAATATATAATCATTGAATTAGATATGGGTCCTTATTATGAGGACCGCGAATTCCACCATTTCTCAAGTTCCCTTTTAGCTATTTTTTAAGTATCTTTCAGTGCAAGCAAGGGAAAAAGCTGCTTCAAAGTTGACATGCAGAAACTCTCTCTGTCTCTCTCTCTCGTATTAGTTAAACTTTTTAACGAAATTATAATAGTGTGAGATGCATATTAACCCCTCTATTTGTCACTATCCTAAATAAGTTGCTTCCTTGTGTGAGTAATTAAGCAATTGATTTGGTGCTCCATTTTATATTAATGGTGGTCCCGGTTTGGTAACTTCAGAACCTACTTACATTTTTATATATATATATATATATAAAAGTTTAGCTACAAAATTAGTTGTAATATAAGGTTACAATCTTACTCAATAAAATAAATATTATTGTATATTTTAAAAATCCAACCATTAAGTTGCATATTCTTTACACTCTTAATACACATGTCAACTTTTGTGTCAATCGGATGTTATTACTAGATGATCTATAACCTTATATTTTATGCATATTTTTAAATTATAAAAACTTACAATTTAAATAATTTATTGATGACATAACTGTTAATTTTTAATTTTTTAAAAATTTTGCAAGCATGAAAATATAATAAGAAGAAGTAGTCCAACGATAGATTTGTCAAAAGTCATATCTAATAAAAAGATATTAATTAAGGTTGAAATTTTAAGTTACAACCAATTTTGCAACTAAAATTTATCATATATATATATATATATATATATGTGTGTGTGTGTGTGTGTATATGTGTATGTGTGGAAGTAACGATCCCAACCTTTAACTGCACTGTTTTACTTTCTTCTTATAAATCATTTTATAATTTTCATAGACCAATAGTGTAATAGATGAGACTTAAAATTTCGGAGTTTTAGATATGTCCTTTAAGTTCATATCACCAAATGTCCATAAAACCTAATTGCTTTTTTTTTAATATATACATAGAAGAAGAACCTAATTATTTATGTTCACTTAAAACATTTTTTTTTAATATATAGGATTTTTTTTTATATACGTGCGTGTGTGTTTTTCTTAATATAAAGGATAGGTACGCTTAAAACAAAATTAATATCGATGAGTCTAGTGGATTCCAAAACATGGATACGACATAATAGGAGGCCTACAAATTTATTTTTTTAAACTCTCACCTTATAGCTTATTATTATTATTATTGCTACACTACTGCATAACACTTTTAAGTTTGGTCCAAAACGCAATTATAATTTATGAATTAGCATTCATTAGCCACCGTATTTTTTGTTATTTCATACCCAGCCCTCCAATATCTTCAATTTGTCAATAGGAAATTATTATTCTTCTTCTTTTTGTCGGGACCAAATAAGGCATTGTGCATGATGAAGACAAAGAGTGAGAAGAGAAGAGGTGGTGGGGGCCTTAGGGGGGACCTATTGTCTCATATGGGCTTTTCTCAACGAAAAATAATTGCCCTTAGAGTTGGTAAAAAGTGTGGACCCAACCCCCTTCAATTTGTGGGGCTCCAAGTGAATTGACTTTCCAGGCCCAACTGCTCCTCACATGCAACAGGGACAAACTTATTGATTTTGGTATCCAATTTTTTTTTTTTTTTTTGGTATCCAAACATTTGTATGCCTCACTTCCTCTGCCATACATTAATCCAACTATTATATTCCCCATTCAATCTTGAACCGTGGGACCCAAATTGATATTATTTTATACCAAATAAATTTTAGCTATTTATTTATATTTTTTTTATTATCAAATGCTAGAATAGTATGCTACTTTGAGACTAGGACAATAAATAGCTGTACAATGGTCTTATTTACCTAAAGGCATTGTACAAAAAACCAAAACAGAAAAAAAAAAATTTAAATTCGGTCAAAATAAATATAAAGTCTATGGACACAAAAATTTAACACAAAAATTTATATCTAATTAATGTGACAGATTGTTAGTGATAAGTAAAAAAATAATGTCAATAACATATTCAATAGAAAACTAATAAAAATTTACTAATTCAATTGTTATGAAAAATATAGTAATTTTTTTTTGTATCTATAGCATTACTTCAAAATAACTATAATTTTATATAAAGTTTTTTTTTAAAGAGTTTCAACCTATAGTGTTCGCTCGCAATAATAACTCTTTATTATCTAACCAAGACACTAATTAATTTTTGATGTAGGCAGGGATTGAACCCCAAATCTCTTATTCAACCATCAAAAATTTTATCAATAAAATTAACTAGAACTCACTATAAAACTTAATAAAAAAATGAGAAAAAATGGGGTGGTTCATGCCTCGAAATAATTCCAATTCATGGTCTTACTTTTCATAATAAATAAATAAATAGTTTTGTATAAAAGAATAAGTAATAAAATGCTAGGCTGGGTTTTTTTTTTTTTTTTTTATGGGAAAATGCTAGGCTGTTAGAATCGTACCGACAGCAACTGCCCGGAAGGTTTTGCATTTTGGTCCAGTTTATCAAAGGTCGACCCATGTTTGTAAAAAAAAAATGTTTAACCACGTTACCATCTTACTAATAAAATTGTTTTAAGGTTCAGTAAAAGAAAACAAGTTCAGTGTCTGTTTGGTGCAGTTTGTTTTAAGGTGCATAAATGATAAAACAAGTTGGGGTTTGACTAAAAATTATAGATAAGAAGAAGTGAAACTTTAAAAGATAAAAATTATAGTTAAGAAAAAAGTGAAATTTAAAAAGTTTTAAGTAAGAGTAAACTGGTTTAATTTCATTCTTACCTTTAAATTATTTAATCTATGTTCTTAACTAATAAAACTCTTCTAAATTGATGGTTATAACTAATTCATTCCGCTGATATCTAATTCAGCACCAAATCCAAAATATGATAATATAAAGCTTGTTAACAAACATGCCAATCACACATGCAAAGAATCCAACAAAGAATTCTTTTGGTACAACTACAGGATATGAGATCAATGATCAATCACCAGCAATAATATTTTAGACCCTGTCCTCGTTGGACTATGGTTTGTGTGTGGGTGTTTGTGTTTGGAATATACTCATGTATTAGTATTTCATTTCTCTAAACTTTTTATTATATAGTATGATTCAATCTTTTAAAAAGAAAACCTCGTAAGTTAAATCTTCTCTTAGAGCCTTTCAAGAATCAAGAGGAGGCAAAATTTGAATTCAAAACTCAACCATCATTAGCATCATAATGGATTGGGTCAAAGAGTAAAAGCAAAGTGTGTTGCAAATGAACCTTATAATTTACATTTTATTGTACTCCATAAGCATTGAAAGCCCTTGCGTCAGTTCATCATGTCGGCAAAAAGTCTTCAACGAATAGATTCAATGACCCAAAATTTGATTACAGTCGGGGAATTTTAATTTATCAATGATATATGTTTTATCTCTGTTGGATATGCTACTTTAAAGTTCTCAAATTGCTACTTTTCATTCTTATACAAAATTAATTAAATTTGTTTTATCTAGCTAGCTTTTTTTTTAATGGAAAGTGCCAATTAGTTTATGGCAAAGTAATTAAATTGGCCGTTGTGCTTAAAATTTTAATTAAAGCATAAGTGATTTGTAAAGGAGCAGTAAATGATTTCATAATAGATCATTGAAAGTAAGTGCAAAAATGACATGTCATGTTTTTCATTGTTGACATCTGATACGGCATGAAATTGTTGACATATGATATGGCATGAAAAATACAGAGGTCAACAATGAAAAATTAATGAAGTTTGTCAATTCTCAACGAAAAAAAAAATACACGAACTGTGTCATACCATATGTCATGAAAGAAAAAAAACTGATATTTATTGTTTGAATATTGGAAGGAGATTGTGTTCAAATTAATCATGACGTAACTTTTGTTATTAGTATTATATTTCTTAATATTATTTTGTTGGAAAAAGTACTATGATAATCCTACCGTTCGGTTATATTGTTCTTTCTATGCTTCATGCGTGTAATGTGAAATTTTACAAAAAATGCTAAATACAAAACAGAGAGTATTGCCTATTAATAAAGAGTTTTTTTTTTTTTTTAATTCAATAGTTATAATAGAAATGAAAATTTGAGCTTTAAATGTCTCCTTTAAAAATATAAGAACGAGGTGCTAACCAATTCACTAGAAGACTATTAGCAATACATTACTATATTATGTGTAACCTAACTTATATATAAGATTATATCAAATGTAAAGACTCGTACTTTTTTAAAGTTATGTATTTAGACTCTTTTTTTTTTTTAAAGAGTTTCAACCTATGGCGTCTGTTCCTAATAATAGCTCTTTGTCATCAAATCAAAACACTAATTAGTTTTTAATGTAAGCGGGGATTGAATCACAGATCTCTTATTCAACTATCAAAGACTTTACTAGTTGAGCTAACTGAAACTCACTATGTATTTAGACTCTTAAAGATGGTGTACTACTAATTTATAATTAATGATCCAAGTGGTTAATTAACCGTTCCAACACAAAATATGGATAAAACTATAAACCAACCATTTCACGACCAATCATGCACACGTACATGATGAATTGTTCACAAAGTGAAAACCCAAATGATAAAATCGCTTCCTAGCTCAATTCACCAATCTATTATGAAGACAGTTGCAATATAATACAACTTACAAAACCTCCAATATATGAAATTGAACTTGTATAAGAGCTCCCCACTCCTGCTGCAAAAAGTTGAACTAGTTACTCTCTCTTCACAATGAACCAATGTCGCAAACCAATCACCAACTGCAAAGCAATCTCTTTGTTGCTCCAAGGCTACTTGAAGATCTGTGATTGTCTTTGTGATTTCCAGCAATAAGCCAATAACAATCAATGATGAACTTAGTGTTTGGATGAAATTTCCTCTCAAAGAATTGGTCAATTTGAAGAGGGTAAACGTAAAGAGGCTACCAAGGATTTCTCAAGGGAAATATATAGTCTTAGCCTTCATGCTAATTCTAGGGTTTTAATTTCATTCATATAGGTCTCACAATTAAGGCTTGATTGGCTATAAAAATAATTTAAAAGGATAGTACATGAATTTCCTCAACAAACTTGCTCAACCTAATGTTTAGCAAGTTTTAAACAAATCTCTATCTAACTACTTTTTTGAAAATTATCAATTTGTTTAAAAAGTCAATCAGGAAGTACCAATTCACTTCCTCAAATTTTGTGATGGTGCAATAACATTATCCGAACTTGATCCTCAATATCATCGTGTAATTACAACTACAATTTTTCATCAGAATTCCAAATACTTTTACGAGGTTTAAGAGAAATGACTGGTAAGAAACATTACTAGTTATTTCTATAAAGGTTGATCTTAAACTTGAAGATGGGACATATCGCTTGAGTGGAGAGCACTTGTTATTGCACCAAGTTTCAACCTTTTTCAAGTTAACATATGGGGAATGTTAAATTTAAGCTATACTTAATGCAATATTTTGCCATATTGCATCCCTTATTACGAGCATTAGCATTGGGAGATGTAAAACCTTCCAAATTGCTATTTTACATTCTCAAATGTCCAAAACATGGTTTTATCTAGGTTGCTATTGCTAAAAAATTATAGCAACTATGAACAATTTTGTATATATACAAACAAAAATATATTATTTTATTTGGTTTGTTTCATAGGAAGAGATAGCAAGAGTTGGGGAGGAAGAGAAAGAAATGAATAGGGTTGAAAAATAAGAACTGAGATGTTGGGTGAGTTATAAAATAAGATATTAAAATAGATAAACTTTTGAGTGTATAAAATATGTATTTTTTTAGATACCCAAATGCAAATGCTAACTTGAGTGTTTTAACAAATCAATATTTGTATTAGGGCAAAATGGGTAAATACCCTTAATTTTAAAACTATGTAGCAAAATACTTCTCTTTCTAAAGCATTTAGTAAAATGTTTTTGTTTTTTGTACTCAATTTTAAAAAAGTCGAGTTCCAGGTGGAACTCAACATGAACAATGTCAAGTTCTATGCATATTTACTAATGTCGAGTTCTACTTAAAAATACACATAAAACTCAATATACACAAAACTTGATTTTGTTAATACTAAGTTCCAAAATAAGGGGTTTTTGTTAAATACTTTGAAAAGATAAATACTTTGCTACATAGTTTTAAAATTAAAGGTATTTACCAATTTTCCCAATTAGGATTAACATCATATTCTCATGTCCTTTATGTTTATGAAAGGTCAACATAATTATAGATTAACAGTTACCTCGTTTGGACAAATCTGAAATCTTTTTAAAATTAAATTATATAGAAAAAAAAAACCAAATAATGGTTTTTTCTAGATTAAAAAAAATTAATGGTTTTCTTTTTTGACAATGTAACTGGTTTGTATTTTTTATAAAAGTTAGAATTTACTAGTTTGTAACTTTGTGGGTGTATATATATATATATATATATATATTTCAATAATAAGATAGAAACTAGCTTATAATTTTGTATTTTAGATATTTGGTTTTTAATAAAACGGCAAATTCTGTATTATTTCTGCTTGTATTTTAAAAAATGATTTAGTTAACGTATGTCTTTATGGTACATATTAATTATCTATTTATGAATATTTTATGTGGAATTGAAAAAATTATTTTAAAATTTGTAATTTTCTTTTCATAAATTTTTTTTTTAAATAGTTTATTAGTATATCCCTAATAGCACACATAACACATTAGTAAATCCATTTGAAAATTTATGATAAATGATAGCTAAAAAAAACACATTTAAAATAAGTTTTAAAAAACATAATTAGCCCTCGCAAGTCTCTATCTCATTTCCAATTTTCTCAACGCTCAAAAACTATGATAAGAAAGGAACAGCACACGTCAACTCTTGGACCAGTTCCTTTGTACAATTGTTTGTACCAACCTGCAACAATGCAACACAAACAAAGTGCAAACAGATAAATACCAGGATTTTACAGTTCACACCCGCACACAGATAGCGATAGAGAGAGAGAGAGAAAATCCAAAGCTGTAGGGGTGGCGGTGGCGGTGGTGGTGGTGACTTTGATGATGGTTGAAAATGAAACTGAAGAAGTAGAGAAAATGGAGACAGACCAAACTTTTCTTACACACAAAGGTCACCACCAAAGTGCTCAGAAGAGCTCTCTTTCTTAATGGGTCCCACACTAGCAATCTCTACCCCAACTGTCACGTATTCTTCCACTGTAACCCAACAACATTGTAAAGATTTCTCCTTTCTCTTTCACCACCTCACCACACCTCCACTTTTCTCAGTCTTTAATGGCTGCCCCATTTCAGAACAAAATTCTTACGTAAAAAAAAATAATGGGTCGGTGTTAGATGAGCATTTCAACCTCTCTTTTTTGGCTGTCACAAAGATACCCACAAGGGAAAAAAAGTCTTTGTTTTTGGTATAATTTTGTTGAATTTTCATCTGGGTACTTTTAGAAAGCTTTGGTTTTCTTGGCTTCTCTCTTGGTGCTTCAAGCTTTGTCACTTGGTGGAGAATTCAGAGAGTTTGGATTTTGAGTTTGGAATTTTTGGAAGTGAGTGATTTTGAGTGTTTCAAGTGGGTTCTATTTTTGGGGGGTCTTTGATGGTACATTGGAGAGACTTGCAGGTTTGACCTTCCAAAAATATCTATTGTTGCTTTGGTAGCTGAAGCATTTGCATCGGATGAAGATTTTTTCAATTGGTTTTGGCAAAGATTGACTGTGCAATTTCCAGAATCATCAATCCAGTTGTATAGAAATCATCAAAGTTGGATTCAACTGCAGTGGTTGTGGGATTTGGGTTTGTGATCCTCAAGCTTTTGATCACCTTTTTTCACAGAGTTGGTAATTGAGTTGTTCATTGAAATTTGAGGCTGAATTATTGAGGTTTGACCAATTTGGCATCAGTTAAAGTTGAGAGGATTAGTGATCTTAAATGGTCTTTTCTTTGAAGGGAAGGCCAGACTACCGGAATTGTGAGCTTTGTGAAGGATGTGAGATGCTGTTTAAGGCTTGTAGATTAAAAAAGAAGGCTCTGATACCTTGCCATCCAAAGAAACCTTCATTAGCTTGAGCTTTACACTGTTGAAAGCTTGAGGGGTTGGAATTGGAATTTGTTCATCTTTTTTTTCTCTGTTAGTCCAGCTAGATTGCTGTTCATCTAAGGGCTTTACATTTGAGGTACTTATTTCTTTATAATCACAATTGTTTGCTTTTATTATATCAATTTAACAACTTGCTACTAATTAGTATGACCTTTTTGCATTTCATATGTGGAAACCAAAATTTTTGTGGCTGCATGACCAATATGGTACTCCTATTTAAATCCGGTGTTTTGTTAACATTGCAACAACTGTGACCCTAGTGTTGAGAGAAGGAGATCGTTGATACTTCTGGTTAATAGACTTATGCTGCTTCTTTATTATCTCTTTTTTCCGTTTATCAGGTTTGATGTGGGTATTACTGGTGTGGAATTTTGATTGAACAAAGCCAAATTAAATTCAAGAGTCACTCATTCAACATGGGGAAGAGATCCCAGAGACGCCTTGTGCGGTATGAAAAAGACCAGTCAGGCTGTATGTGGGGCTTGATCAGTATCTTTGACTTCCGCCAGGGTCGCACTACTCGGAGGCTGCTTTCAGATAGGAAGCGTGGGAGCAGGCAAGCAGTAGGTAAGAATTCAGTTTGTTATTCAGACTTTCAATAATAAAAACATTGATACAAACATGTATTTTCTATGGAATGTTTCTGGTTTGGACAAAATGCTACTTGTAACATGCAAGCGTTTCCTATTTTTATTTGTTAAAAAAAAAAAAAATTAATGATGTTCCCCATTTATCATTCATGCGTGATTTCTGGATTTGGATTCTTCAAGGTATTTTGCAAGACAATAGCCAATATTTAACATGTCGATTTACATGTGTTTTCTTTCTGAATTAGGATTATGGTTTAACATGTTAATAAATTTCAAGAAACTCTATTTTGTTAAAAAAATCATGTATTTTATTAAATTGATCCTTATTTGTTGAAATTTCTATTCCTTTCTGCAGGTGCTGGATATTCAAATAACAAGTTTGATATGTTGACTGATTTGGATGAAGATAATCAAGGCACTCTTGTAAGTCTTGCCATTTAGTCCAATGGTTAAACTTGGTGTGAAGTTGGTTACTTTAATATGGTGATATCTTGTGGAAATAAGTGATCATGATATTGTTTGAATAATACTAAATTATAATGTTTCAGGATGGTGACGACAGTACAACAGTATTAGTGACAACTGATGCTGGTAAGCCGAGTGTGAAGAAACTCATAGAAGAGGAGATGTTCAATGAACAAGACCTCAAGAAGGGCAATGGCAATGTTGAAGTAGAAATAAAACTGAGCAAGTCAGGACATGAAGGCCACATAAATACAGAGCACAAAAAAACAAAAAAGAGTCGCAAGAAAAGCCATGATATGGACAAGCATGACTTGGATGCTGATAAAATCTTGGAAACGGAATGCTCTTGTAATCAGAATTCAGAGAAACAATCAATAGATAATGTTGGTATAGATGAAATAATGGAAGAGTTCTGTCACTGGATCCATCAAAAGAGTTTAAGTACTGTGAAGCATGACCAGGTTGATGAAGTTCAAGTGCAATCAAACCAGAAGCATTCTGATTTTGAGAAATTGAGCAAGGCAATCAAGGAATTTATAAATCAGAAGTTTATAAATGCAAAACATCTCAAAGAAAATGGGAAAAACCTCCACTCTAAAGAACTCATTGGTGCACTTGAGATTTTATGTTCAGATGAGGAATTGCTTCTGAAACTAGTACAAGACCCGAACTCACTTTTGGCAAAACATGTTCTAAATTTGCAGGATTCCCAGGTAGGGAAAGGCAAAGAACCCAAGTCATTTCCAGGATCCAATATGTCAGAACTGGAGCTCAGTGGTTTAGGACAATCTGAGGAGCTTGTCAGTCATAAGCAGCAGCGTAACTTTTTCAGGAGAAAGGTCAAGTCTCAGGAAAGAAACCCACTGAAACAGAATGCAAATTCTGAAACCCCAAATAGAATTGTTATTTTGAAGCCTGGACCAGCAGGCTTGCAAAATTCCAAAACTGAAAGTAGTCTTGGCTCTTCACCAGAACCTGTTGGAGAGAAAGGATTGACTGAGAGAGTTGGTGCACATTTTTTTCTTGCTGAAATTAAGAGAAAGCTGAAAAGTGCCATGGGAAAGGAATGGCATGGAATCTCTACTACTGCTGTTTCTGGTAATTTTCCTCATAAGCTTCAAAGTTTGAGAGATGG